>OX422209.1:341285929-341885929 GCA_949130495.1 Sambucus nigra | reverse complement strand
GGGTGGAAACCCCCACAAGCGTATATAAGAAACCCAAAAATACGAAAGGACCGAATGAAACGTCGGTCAATAATAACCATACAACATATAATAAGCTCCAGGTGTTACATAATAAATCCATTATACAATTACAACGGTTTGGGCAACATGCCCGAATAAACTGATCATAACTAGAAGACATAAATGGAGGCATCTACACAAAACATCCCGTGAGACCCGCACAATGTCACGGCTCCTCAAGACATATGGAAGGAAAGATCATTACGGGCGACCGTGCGGCGGAACACCTGAACGGATTATATATATGTATATATACAACGAGAAATGAAAACCAGTCAGGACCGGATATATGTGATCAATAGATAAATGACAGGTATGACAATGATGCGCAAGTAAGCATGGATGATAGTCTAGCATGGTAACATCAAGTGAGGAAACTAAAGCTAATAAATGACTATGTAGAATAAAATTCATATAAATCAGAATTAAAAGTACATATGAGCCTTTATCATTTTTCATCATATTTCAATTTAAATCTTCCTTGACATTCCTTATCAGGAATACAATTATTATCATCTGCTCTTTATGGCACTAATCTCAATAGCATGCTCTTTGTGGCATAACTTTGCTCTTTATGGCATTTATGTTCCATCGAGTCCAACTCGATAATTAGAATAGTCATAAATATAAATATAACGATTCTAAGACCGCCCGTCCGGGTTTCCCCACTGTGCGTGTCCCTAAATAACCATCATCTTCCAGGCCCTAACATAAGACAACCTGGGATCCTATCGAAATCGTCGGGAAGCGGCCATATGCCTGCGGGGTAGTCAAGACCACACCCAGAATCTCCTACCCATCGCAGAAAAATAAAACAAGCGCTCATATGGCCTAGGACTATATCCACCCTGCATTCATTAGCCAGGGGGCTTCACCTCTCGCACGGACTTCCCTTAATATGGCATTTAGAGAGGTGTGTAACATCCATTTTATTTATTTCTATTACATGATTTAGTAATTTATCATTTACCTTATCAATTTCCCATTTTAACAAATGTATAAGCTTAAATCGGGACTATACGTATTACGTACCGTCATAACATCCTCGATAAGAAATTCAGACTCCAAAGTTATTTCCAAAGCCTCCTTTAGGCTTTAACATAAACCACCAAGTCAAATTCTAACTCAAGTTAAATTCTAAAGTTTCCAAATTGACCTTAATATGTTCTAGACCCTTATAGAACTACAAGATAAAAGTAATGCCTAAACATTACTTTAAATTCCCCCTTAAAAGAACCCTCGATGAACCCTTTCGAGTCTAGGATGTCGACCCAACTCAACTAATACTCTAAACCCTATGTTTACTTCATTTAATAAGGTCCCTAATTACTAATCCTAAAGAAAAAGGGTTAAAATTTAAAAGAAAAATTTTGGAAAAGTGCAGGGCTACCGAATCGATTCGCCCCCTTGGCCGAATCGATTCGGCCAGAAAAGTTGAGTTTCTGAAAAGTTGCCGAATCGATTCGGATGGAAACCGAATTGATTCGGTTAGGAAGTTTGGGTTTCTGCATAACTGCCGAATCGATTCGGACCAATTCCGAATCGATTCGGTTCACAAGACCTGAGCACTGGACCTAACCGAATCGATTCGCCCAGGGGGCCGAATCGATTCGGGCCTGCGATTTTGCCAAGAATTGGCTTTGGAGTCTTGGACTCCATTTTCTACCCCAAATCAGATTTCTTCAAACCAAACTTATATACCAACACCAAGATAACATCAATGATACTATTGACCATCTTAAACCTCATGAATCATCCCAATCATCTTTGAATGAATCAAAACCCATAAATACATAAGAAAAACCCTAAGTTTGCTAAACCAAAATCAATACATCATTACCATAGCAAATCATCTATCTCAAGAAACAAATAGCAAGTAAAAACTTGCCTTGATTCAGCAAATTGCAGGTCTCTTGGTTGTAGAAGGAAGAATCTCTCAAAATCTCCAAAGCTCTAATCTTTCTCTCTACTCTTCTCTTTCTCTCTTTAGGTTTAGGAAGGGAATTAGTGAAATTGGAAGACTTAGAAAGCTTAAGTCGTGACCTAAGACAAATATCCCACTAAATTAACTAATAGTGCGATAAAATAATACGCAACTGCATAATTAAGGCACAACCAGTCAAAAATGCCCAAAACTACAAAATACAATATGGTACATTATTTGACTATTTCGTACGTTCCGGAATCAACTGCAACCTCCAAATTATCATTTGGACAATTTAAAATTCAATTTAGGTTCCTGTCTCACTATTAAGCCAAATATCATTTTGAATTCAGATGATATTAATAAGCATGACATAGCAATATTTACCCATAAATATGATAGGTATGCAAACTCATAATAGATACCAACTTCTCTACATTGAATTAACATTCAAATCATAACCCAACACTTGTCTTTAATTACTATACTAAGTAATTAATATAAAATACGGTCTCATAAGCGAGGGTTATTACACTTGTATTTGGGTATCGAGGGCATAATGGATCTCAACGACTAACATTGTCAGGATTAGTGTATCGGGGGGTTCCTTATTTGAATTTCGCCTCGGTGAGACGTCCCACGCACGAACCGCAGTGTAATGTAGGAAATTGGGGAGAAGTTAGTCCTTAATGCTCATATTTATATTATATATAACCTATCCCGACTATGGACAGTACTAGGAGTAGTGTAACGGGTGGGTTCCTTGTTTGGATTTCGCTTCGGCGAGACGTCCCACGCATGAAACGCCGTGTACTGTTGAGAATTGGGAATATTAATTAATTAAAATTGGATAATAATTTGGGTTACATGCATCATGCATTGAGGTCATAATGAGCCTCGAGGATCAATACGGTCAGGAGTACTGTAACGGGTGGGGGTTCCTTGTTTGGATTTCGCCTCAGTGAGACGTCCCACGCACGAAACGCAGTGCCGAGTTGAGAATCGGAAGGAGTTTAGTCCTTAACTCTTGATGCTAATAACTCATATAATATATATATATATATATATATGTGTGTGTGTGTGTGTGTGTGTGTGTGTGTGTTTACATGCCAAATAAGGGCATCACTAGAATATATGAAATTCTAGTAAATGAATGTTGACGTATTGTGATGATGTGGTTATGAGGATGATCGTACAACTTTATATGTTCAATAAATGAACAAATATAAAGAGAACTATAATATTAAAGTTAAAGTATATGTTTTAAAGAGATAAATAAGAATAGATTGGGAGATAGTTTAGACGGTTTTAATCAAATAATTCCTTTGGGTTTAAATTAGATTCTTTTACCTAAATAGTATTGGGCATCCATTTTGAGATCACGTACATACGCTTAGTGCGCGCTTTAGAGGAGGGGCGAGTTGAATTTTATGGAGAGTTCGATTCCATAAAATCATGTAATAATGCATTTATAATTATTATGCATTTTAATACACTTGCTATAAAATGTTTTTCAACTCAGGCTCTGACCTGTTTATATTTTCTCCCTCTATGTATATATTGTGTTACTTTAGGTGTTCCTCCACAAGGACGCCATTGATGTTCATCCATCCAGTGTTTTCGTGGGCTGTGGCAGTAGCGGACTGTTGCGGTACTTTGTCTTAGTCGTTTCCTATCTATTGTACATCTATATTAGGATTCAGTTTTTATATCAGATTTATTCTCAATTGTTGAAGACTAACACTTTTATACTTTATTTCTCAGATTATTGTATTGTCTGTGACCCGACAGCTTATTCGAGTATTTCATTGTAGAGATTCTGTTGTATATTTCATTTTACTCTTATATATTATTGGAGTTTGCACTTATTACTCATCATAGTTAGATGTGTATTGTTTGTTATGTTTGCACAATTGGTTTTGTTGTTGTTGTTAAATAAAAGTTTTAAAATTTTGACAATCCACTTTTGATGATTTCGGGTAGTTAACCTTATATTATTTAGTATTGTTAGTTGATGTTGAGACTGTACCATTTGAGATACCTAATTTAATATAGTATAGGGATGGCCACCCATTATTATTTTGAGCGGGTTGTCATAGATGGTATCAGAGCATCAGGTTCTAGTGTCTTTAGGATCTGTGTGCGTTACTACGATCTTCCGTAAGCGTTCTTGATATAGAGCCTTATTGTTAGGACAGTTACATTCTTATGTCCATATTTCTTCCGAAATATGAAAATATTTGAAAGGCATTCTGATACAATTATTCTTGTTTCAGATGCCACCGAAGAGAGGTCGTTCAGTCAGGGCAAATAAAGTGGATACGCAACCCCAAATGCCTCAAAGGAACATGACTACAGATGAAGTTGCCAATATTGTGGCACAAGTAGTAACTGCTACCATTTCTACGATGGCGCAACAATCTGCTGTTCAAGCAGCCCAACCCCATTTAGGATTGTCTTTATGGTAGAGAGTGAACGAAGATTTTAGTAAGGGGCATCCTCACGAGTTTGCAGGGGGAGTTGATGCAATGGCTGCAAGTCAATGGAAGAATAGTATGCAGAGGCGCCTTCATATGGTTGAGTGTAGTGAGGTGCAGAAGCAATTTTTAGCCACCTTTAAGTTATCGGGTGCAGCTCTTCAATGGTGGGAGTCTGTCACCACATCTGAACAGAGAGATACTTTGCCTATAACAACATTTTAGGAACTTTTTGATCGAAGGTACTTTCCTTCCCCTACTCGCGACATAAAGATTTTTGAAGGTAATAGAACGGTGGCAGAATATGAAGAAGATTTTTCTAGATGGCCGAAATTAGTACCTGATGAGGTAAATATGGAAGAGAAGCGTATATCAAAGTTTGTTCGAGGTTTAGATTGGAAAATCCGGCAATATTTGTTAGAGAGTCCTACGTTAGTGACTTTCGTTGAGGTAGTAAATGCGGCACTACTAAAGTGTCATGAGTATCATTTTTGTTCGCAAGAGGGTAAGAACTTTGGAGATTCGAGTTCATCAATTAAGTTTGGCAATGAGAGTGCCAGTAATGCGAGTGGGCGGAAAGGATTTGTGGGTAAGTGTTTCTTTTGTAAAGAAATAGGTCATAGAAAGAGAGATTGTCCTAAAAGTTGTAAAGGACCACAGTTTGATGAAGTTTTGGAAGTCCAACCCCTACAATAGATTCGAGGTCATTTTAGAACGGGGGACTAAGTATGGGAGCCCATTAATGAGGAAGGGAAATCGGACTAGAGATGGAGGATGTAAGTTAATTTTCCTTTATGATTAGGATTATTACTATATGAAGTTTTGATATATCATATGGGAGATATTGATAAGAGGGTAGTGCTATAACCCTATTATGTATGTATTGGCCCGAAAAGGGGATTTTGAGCAAGCTAGGCTCTTATGCTTTTATCTTCCGATAGAATAGATAATTTTGTAATGCGCTCAAAAAGAGATATAAACCTAGTGGTGAATGTTATAATGGTTATGGTATGTTAAGTAGTAATGATAAAGCTACTTATTTTATATAGTCATGTTAGACTTATATAATCGTTGTATTCCAGTTATGGATGAGCCTTAAATGGCAATATGTTAAAATAATGTAAGATGTTATTTTTTATAAGAGTTAAGATTGTGGATTGATGGGACGCAGGAAAGTTTAGCGCATAATTATGCTAATTTTTGTGAGCTACATATTGTTATATATATGATGATTGTTAAGACCTTGTGTTGGACATAAGGCACTATATGTAAATATTATAAGACATAAACCAAAATATTTCCATAACTCTTTTTCAAAATAAAACTTTTTATCGGCCTTTGGGCCATTTTCAAAATGATTTTCATAAAATTATTTCTTTCAAACTCTAGTCCGGATTTAACAAACTCTCAATCCCCGATGTCACTACATAGTACTGTATTGGGAGGTTTCCTTGTTTGGATTTCGCTTTTGCGAGACGTCCCCCACACGAAAGTGGGGAATGTCAGGAATTGAGAGGAGTTATTTCTTTGGACCATTCAAAATTTTTACGCAATTAATATGTTAGTATTATTTATATCTATGGAATTGTCAAATTTTGGAGGCAAATGAAGCCTCATTATGATTGCTGTGAGCATAAAGTTCAAATATAATGGGTGTATGGGCTCCCTATTTGTGGAAATTGGTTTTATAAAACTCAAAATCAACATAAACTAAAGTAAATTAAAATAAATTCGTCGTGGGAAGTTAGGAGTTTGGAAATAGGATTAGTAAGGATGGGTGTAGTAGAACTAGTTGAGCTTTGGAATATTAGGCTTAGCTAAAATATCGAGGATGAAATTTTTGTAAGTGGGGAAGTTTGTAACAACCAGAGGTCTTGGAGACGATGACTTATTTATTTTGGGAGAAATAAATATTATTTTTTTTGGAGAATGATTAAATTGGCATTTGATGTCAAAATTCGGAGTCGTTAGAAAGTGTGTCGAATGGAGATTCTGAGGATACCATTGTTTTCGAAACGGTCGAGAAAGTCGAAATGACTGTACTTGGGGTCTATTTAGGTTCCAAAATAATTTAGGACCGTTTGACTCGAATTAAAGTTACCGAGTCATTTAAAGTGTGTATTATCATTTAAAGATGTGTATATTGGGAATTAGGGCTTAAAAGCCTATGGGAGAAACAATTCTCCAAAGAGAGAAAGAGAAATAGAAAGAGAGAAAGAAAGAAGAAGAAAAGGAAGGAGAAAAGAGAGAGAAAGTGGAGATTTCCGGCAAATACGCGATCTCAAGGCCGGATTAAACTTGCAAAATAATTGTTGTGTACCATTTATTTCATTATTTGTGGATTGAATCTTTGGATTTTAGGTTTAGTTTATCAAAACCTAACTTTTGGGTATAATCTTAGATTTGATATGTAGATCTTTGATTTGAGGATAGAAATTAGTTAATATGTATTCTAGGATGAATATTAATGATATATTTGTGATTGGGTTGGATAAAAATGGTTGGAAGATGATTAAAATGAATTTTGGGATTTTTGGCTTACTAAAAAGTAGCCATTTTCGAGAGTTCTGAAGGGAAGAATCGATTCGGCCTCCTATCGAATAGATTCGAAAATATGCAGGTGCCTAGGTCTGAGTGACCGAATCGATTCAGACCCTAGCCGAATCGATTCGGCCTGAGATAGAACCCCAGGTCTGATGACCCGAATCGATTCGCCTTGGAGGCCGAATCGATTCGCAGGGCCTAATCGATTCGGAATTGGCCCGAATCGATTTGGAAACAGGGCTTTTGGGGGAATGTTTTTCTAGGGAGAATTTCATTCCGTTTTGTTCGAGGTTATCAATTGGGAACCTCTATAGGAGATATTTGGAGTATGTTTTGGAAACTTTTATAGAGTTTCCCTTATAAGAAATTATTGGAGTCATATTGACTAAATTTGAGGATTACCGATTAGATATTACGGTATATTCCAAGTGGGTAAGCCCACCTTTATTGGAGATTCTATTTAGAGATATTAATAAATTCATATGAAAGAATGAGAATAACTTAGAGATACCGAATCTTAGGATCCAATCCCAAATGGGATAACTTTAAAGGTTCATAAAATGAATTGAACCCTATTATGGATGGAGAATTATAAATGCTAATTTATGTGCACATGGATATAGAAATATCCTTAACGATGATTGATTTGGGAGATATCTCGCACAAATGAGAAATGCTAATTGAGGTGCATTAGGATAAAGAATATCATTAACTTAAATAGAATTGAGAGACAATTCATAATAGAAGCGACATGTGAGCTTCAAGCGAGAAATAGTATAGTGTATACTAAGTGGGGAAGATGTGTGAGAATTGACGATTAGTATATCAAGAGAGAGAATATACTAAACAATGACATTAATTCAATTGCACTTAAGAGCGTATTATAAATATGAAAATAATGTGACAGGTATACCTTATATGATGGTATATCTTTATTATGTGGTGATGTATGTATACCTTATATGATGGTATGTATATATATAGTTAAGCATACCCCCTCCTTGCTATCATTGGGAAGTTGCGTGCGTTGAGGGTGAGCACCCTGGCTCGATGAGCAGTGTGTAGATATTCCCAGCTCATAGTCGTCCATGGTGATTATTATGTGATATGCATTTATTATTTGGGGGGTGAGAAGTCATGGGTATGTTTCATTCTCACTTGCCGGTTAGGAGCTGTGACCGCTTCCCGGACGTTGTGTGCGTGAGTAGATCACGAGGTGGGTGTCGTTGAACCCCACCAGGTGGCCCCAGTTTGCTACGTGTATGGGCTGCTGGAAGATGATAGAAAGTGAGCCTGCATCCTCAAGTTATAGCTCGATTGGATGGTTATTGATTGTGCTTGTATTTGGGTATCGAGGGTATAATGGACCTCAACGACTAACATTGCCAGGATTAGTGTATCGGGGGGTTCCTTGTTTGGATTTCGCCTCGGTGAGACGTCCCATGCACGAATCGTAGTGTAATGTTGGAAATTGGGGAGAAGTTAGTCCTTAATGCTCATATTTATACTATATATCACCTATCCCGACTATCGACAGTGCCAGAAGTAGTGTAATGGGGGGTTCCTTATTTGGATTTCGCTTCGGCGAGACGTCCCACGCATGAAACGTCGTGTAGTATTGAGAATTGGGAATATAAATTAATTAAAATTGGATAATAATTTGGGTTACATGCATCATGCATTGAGGGCATAATGATCCTCGAGGATTAATACGGTCAGGAGTAGTGTAACGGGGGGGTTCCTTGTTTGGATTTCGCCTCGGCGAGACGTACCACGCACGAAACGTAGTGCCGTGTTGAGAATCGGGGGGAGTTTAGTCCTTAACTCTTGATGCTAATAACTCATATATAATAATATATATATGTTTACATGCCAAATAAGGGCATCACTAGAATATATGAAATTCTAGTAAATGAATGTTGACGTATTGTGATGATGTGGTTATGAGGATGATCGTACAACTTTATATGTTCAATAAATGAACAAATATAAAGATAACTATAATATAAAAGTTAAAGTATATGTTTTAAAGAGAAAATAAGAATAGATTGGGAGATAGTTTAGACGGTTTTAATCAAAAAATTCCTTTGGGTTTAAATTAGATTCTTTTACCTAAATAGTATTGGGCATCCATTTGGAGACCACGTGCATACGCTTAGTGCGTGCTTTCGAGGAGAGGCGAGTTGAATTTTATGGAGAGTTCGATTCCATAAAATCATGTAATAATGCATTTATAATTATTATGCATTTTAATACACTTGCTATAAAATGTTTTTCAACTCGGCTCTGACCCGTTTATATTTTCTCCCTCCATGTATATATTGTATTACTTTAGGTGTTCCTCCGCAAGGACACCATTGATGTTCATCCATCCAGTGTTTTCGTGGGCTGTGGAAGTAGCGGACTGTTGCGGCACTTTGTCTTAGTCGACTCCTATCTATTGTACATCTAGATTAGGCTTCAGTTTGTATATCAGGTTTATACTCAAGTGTTGAAGACTAACACTTTTATACTTTATTTCTCAGATTATTGTATTGTCTGTGACCCGACAGCTTATTCGAGTATTTCATTGTAGAGATTATGTTGTATATTTCATTGTACTCTTGTATATTGTTGGAGTTTGCACTTATTACTCATCATAGTTAGATGTGTATTGTTGGTTATGTTTGCACAATTGGTTTTGTTGTTATTTTTAAATAAAAGTTTTAAAATTTTGACAATCCACTTTTGATGATTTCGGGTAGTTAACCTTATATTATTTAGTATTGTCAGTTGATGTTGAGACTGTCCCATCTTAGATACCTGATTTAATGTAGTATAGGGCTGGCCACCCGTTATTATTTTCAGCGGGTTGTCACATAGTTCTATTGGAAAAACTTTCTATTATAATCCTCTCTGAAAGTTTTATTAAAAATTAAAACGAAAAACTAAAAATAAAAGACTTTGACATTGTTAAGTTCAAACTAAATACAATTCACTAAAAATGTTTGTTTTGAAAACATAGCTCCTTCTTTGGGACGCATTGGTTTTTTGCCGAAAGAAAAAACATCACAGGGCCACACATGCAATCAAAATAAATTTTCACTTCCAACTAAGATGGAAAAGTAGGTGCCAACAGTGTACAAAGTAAAATAGGTTATCTTATAACTTAACACATACATTAGAAACACTGACATGCGATGTCAGGTTTTTACCTAAAAAGAAACTTAAATAAAAAAAAAATCTCTAATACGAGGAGGAGAAATATGCCCATGGTGAAACTTCATTAATCGCTTAATATGGAACATAAAAATTAAGAAATAAAAATAAAATTGAGAAAATAGAGCAGTGGATTAAGAAATATTGGTTTTGGCTCGAGATAATAGAAATAAAAAACGAAACAATGAAACCCCATCCAAATCCAAACCTTTTATAACAGGTGATTTCTAAACTTCAAGATGTTTACATGTGCCAGGGAAGAGACTGCAACATAAATAATAATTCCCAACTTCACATGCCTATATTGATTTTTATTCTATACCGACTCATATGCAACAAAAATGGTGCATAAAAAAACAAGGTTCTAAAAGGCGCGAGGCATAGACGTCAAGCCTCAAGCCTTAGGATCCTAGGCGCGCCTAAACGAAGCCTAGGCGTGAAAAGGCGTTTTTACTTTTTTATTATTTTAATTATTCTAAGGCTAGTAATATAATAAAATAATGGATACCTTGAATTTTGAAAATATATCCATACGTTTAGTAGCCATCTTTCTCATATTCATGCTCCATAACCAATATTTCTCAACTAATCCTTTGTTTTTAAAAAAAAACTGTGCCTTAAGCCTTTTACCAAGAATAAGGCGTAATAAGGCGTAGGCGATGCGTTTCTCTCAAGCCTCAAGCCTAGGAGAAAAACAAAGTGAGTGTGATATAACATGCAATACTATGGCTGATCAATCTAACATCTAAAGCATGGATTTACTTGCGATATGTTGATCCAGAAGAAATATAAAAAGTTTTCAATAATAGTAAGGTGAAAGGGGGAGGAAATCATATTGTTGAAATGGGTATTGTATACTCAAATGACGAAGATAGTGTGGTACTGTGGTTTTTATTAGTGTCATAGAGAGGCTAGCGAGTCAGACATTAGACAGGCTCGGTATGGGATCGAGGTAAGTGTGTGTTAGGCCATTTTCCCTAGAGCCTTGTGCTCTGTCGAAACATTATTTTATGTTATCTTTTGTGAGTACAAGAATTATCACAATAAAGATCCATGAAAGAATCACAAAGAACATAATGCAAAATCACAAATAACAACGATATACATGGTTCGACAACTTGCCTACGTCCACGGAGAGGTTACTGTCTTATTATAGTGTCTCTCAATTCTCGAGATTACATCCATTTGTCCTGGGTCGGGATTTACAATTAATAGATACATGAAAGTAAGAGATTAAGTTGTACAACTAACTCAATTAACACGTGAATAATTCGTATTGTCCCTAAATATCTCCTCCGAGATTATTGGTAACCAATTTGACTGTATCCGTGAGTGTTCTTGTGTTTTTCAAATACACGTGAGTAAATTAAACTCTGATTTGGGTCAAGCAACACTTTAGGAAATCTGGACTAATCGGTTACTTTCATGGACCATAATAAATGGGTCCACAAAATTGCCCCTAAAAATTTTGGGCCTCGTGAAATTTGGGCCAATAATTTTTAATGGATTATAGGCCTATAAACTAAAGCTTTTATTTTTGCATTCGGAGTGCCATTTTTTAAAATTTGATAATCTTGCAATGGTACGCTCGTCCTAAGCTAAACACCATGGCATATTTGTAATTTCCACAAATAAGTGAGGGTACCACCGTCCGAGTAGCTAGATAAATAGCCAAAAATTTCCCTAGGATGTCGTGTTCATCATTGGCGTTGTATTTCAAACCTAAGATTCGTCTCCTTTGTAACCTTAGTTCAAACTTCTCCCTTCGTTGTTAAGCATTCTAGAGCTTATCCTCTTCCGGGCTCTCTTTTTCCTCAGAGTTTTGTCGATTCTTAAAAGTCTATCTCATCTTTGCTCAATTTTTTTCTTCTTTGAATTGTTCTGTAACTATAACAAGGGTTCTTATTATGTTAATGTATTCATGGAAAAGCTTGATAACAAATTAATAGCTGAATTTAGGAAGACTTATAACATTCCTGATTGGGTAGAGACTGACTGTGCCCCCTTTCCTAGAAATGTTCGTGATATCAAAGGAGGGCACTAGATTCACACCCTTCTGATAACACGAGGGGGGGGGGGGGTGAAATTTCCCCCTAACCATCTTTTCCTTAGGTTCTTCAAATATTCTGAATTTGTACCTGCCCAATGTGCCCGTAATGTCTAAAACATCGTTAATGGGGTACATAGAATAAATACCCAATATGGGATAAAATTAGGCCTTGCTGAGATATGCTACTAATATGTATGGTCGCGAACCAATAATAGTCTTATGTACTTGAAGACCAGGAAGGCTAATTGGGTCCTGGTGGTCAACCTCTCAGACTCCCATAAAGATTACTGGGACCATGGTTCCATTTCCAAATATTGGAAACGTCCTCCTACTCATGGGGACGAAGGGCATCAGGGCCCTATAATTTTAGACATTGGATAGGACCATATAGGTTGCTTCTTCTTTTAGTTAGTTTACTATGCTGTTCTGATTTTGATTCATGTCCTCTGGTTAATGTTCTTATTCCTTTATTTTGCAGTTCGTATTAAAAATCAAGAGCATGACATAAGTGAGATCAATGTTCCTGAGATTCTGCAATGTTGGAATATCAAGGAAAGTCTATCTAATGGAAAGCACCTAAGGTTGGCAACCTATTTTATTGAGTAAAAAAATATGACCACCAATTTTATTGCACGCCCGATTAACAAGGTTCCAAACTTGAAAGCTTCGGAAGTTGGTCCTTCTGACCCAATTATTTTATTGAAGAAGAAGAAGAAGAAGAAGAAGAAGAAGAAGAAGAAGAAGAAGAAGAAGAAGAAGAAAAGGAGAAGAAGAAGAAAAGGAGGAGGAGGAGGAGGAGGGTGAAGAAGAAGAAGAAGAAGAAGAAGAAGAAGAAGAAGAAGAAGAAGAAGAAGAAGAAGAAGAAGAAGAAGAAGAAGAAGAAGAAGAAGAAGAAGAAGAAGAAAAAGAGGAGGAAGAGGAAGAGGAAGAGGAAGAGGAAGAGGAATAAGAAGAGGAAGAAAGAGATATGGATCCCCTAATTAAGAAGAAAAAGCTAAGGCTTAATGATGATGATGAAGAAGAAGGAGAAGAAGAAGAAGAAGAAGAAGAAAAAGAGGAGGAAGAGGAAGAGGAAGAGGAAGAGGAATAAGAAGAGGAAGAAAGAGATATGGATCCCCTAATTAAGAAGAAAAAGCTAAGGCTTAATGACGATGATTATCAAACAGCCTTGTCTGATCGGCTCAAATCTTTAAAGACATATGATATTGGCTCCCCCGGGACTGGAAGTTCTAGCCCAACAAACAAGGGGAAAGAAAAGGAGAAAGAGAAAAAAAGGAGGAGAGGAGAAAGGGGAGAGATAAAATAAAGAGGAAGAGAAGAAGAGAGAAAATAAGAGGGAAGAGGCCAAAAGGAAATTGGTCTTGAGGTGTTCTGTGGTCCCTTATCATGCTGCCGAGTTTGAGGGGGCTAGCATGGGTGATATCCCCTCCCTTGACCCAATCTACTAAAGGGTCAGTGCTCGCTGATGATCGGGAGCGCTCTGTGAGGTTGGGATCATCCCAACTCCCCCTCAAATTTGCCCATGGAATCGTCCTGGTAAGTCTCTTCTTGGTTATTAGTAATTATTTATCTTCTGTATTTTCCCATCTTTATGCTAACTTGTTATTTTCCCTTTCTGTGGATTTTTTTCTCACTTCCCAACTCTTTTAGATGATCACGCTGATCACTTTAGAAGTAATCAAAAGCTGAAAAATGCTCTAGAGAGTGAAAGGAACGCCTTTACTGATTCTTTCCTAGCATGGAAGCAAAATAAGTTAGCCAAAGCCTTAGTTGACCTGGAGGCGGCCCAAAAGAAGGTGTTAGCGGAGAAAAAAAAACTGGACGAGGAGAATCACGATCTTTCTGGCAAAGTTCTAAATCTGGAGGAGGATATCTCTCGGGAAAAATATGACAGCCAACTTGAGGGTTTTAACAAGGGGTATGATGATGCTGAGCTCCAGTTCGCCTATAGCATAAAGGTGATCTTCAAGAAAGGCTGGGAATAGGGTTTAAAAGTTGTGGGTACTCTTGTTGATTCTGATATTTTTGTCCTTCATTCTCTAGGGCCTAATCCATTTAAAGAGGAAGAATGAGGTGTTACTTAGCCTATCGGCCAGACTGAGGGTGTTCCTTCTGAGGTCGGAGGGAACGCTGACCAAGAGCAGAGGGTTGTCGATAAGGGTAAAACTATAATTGAAGTTGAGCAGGTGAAAGAGTAGGGGCTTCTAGATTAAGAGTTTCTTTTTTATAAAACCTTTTGAAGTCTTGTAATATTCTGCTGCTCTGATTGTACTGGCCTTTATTTCCCCTTATGAATGAAATAAAAGAATAATTTCTTTATTTATGTCCATTTGCTCTCTCTCCATGTATACTGATTTTTGCTTATTATTTTACTTATTGTGTTATTCATAGCCTCATAAGGACTACATTCCCCCTAACTCACGTTTGGGGGATGATACCGGGGCCCAAAATCAGGGCGAAAGCTTGCAAGGCATTTGTGAATGTTTATAAATCCCTGAAAGTGAGGATCGAACAATATAAGGATCAGTCATAGCTGGTTGCCAACGTGAAGTACGATCTTCAGGATATGAAAAAGCTCGATGCTTAAGTCCAGGATGAAGTAAATACTCCGAGGGCCAAGCTCGTAGAGGCCAATGAGGTGGGCCAAATTGATAAAGTTAAGAAAATAACGACGCTCTGAGGAAGGAAGTCACCTAGCTAAAAGATGATGTCCAAAGAGAATATACGATTAATATAGGACTCCAGAGAGATGTCACAACACTGAGGCACTTGTTCCTAATGGGACCTCGAGAAGCATGGGAAGATGTTTACATTGAAGGCTGGACTAATGCCCCAATAAGGTTGAAGGAGGCAAAGGATCTTGCTTTTTCTCGGGAATTCCCCTTAGAGAGGTCAAAGCACCTAAGGAGTCTAGTATGTGGTACAAGTACTAGTTTGATTGTCCAGCCTACCACTATAACCCTTTCTCAAGGAATAAAAACTGGATCCCAATTGGTGCCAGCCCTGTCCAACTCTTGGAATATTACTTGGAAGATGATGCAGAGGTGTTTTCCCCAAACCTAGATGATGGTCGAAAAGCACATGTTGCAAACTATCTTGCTCGCCATCGTGGTCCATCTCAGGTCTTTGTATATATTAGTCTTGATGTAATTGTAATTTTACACTTTTGTTAATAAAAAGGTTTCATTTATTAACTTTTTCAATATTTTGATCATGGGTTGACTAAACATGTGTTAATAAATATTGTTTATATTTTAACTAGAAAGAGTCATTGCTCGTTAGTCACTCAACATCTTTATTGACCAAAAAATATTGGTTGACCATCTTAGGCCTTTTACTATTGAAATGGTCTAGTACTTAGGTTTAACCATTTTGGGTTTTGCAGCCGACTAAATGATATTAAGAACAAGTATTAGCCATTTGTTACTATAAGTTTAAACATTCTCCCAGTCTAATAGGCCTCAGCAGTACCATTCCTTTAATTTATCTTTTAGATTGTGTCGTCACACTCCATAATGCCTAAGTGAGATGATGGTGAGAATGTACCCGAACGATGGACCATCCGCTTAAACTGGTTTTTTCGACTTATAAAATTGACGAGCAACCTGAGTTGGCTTTTTTGCCTAAGGACACCCTGTAGGGCTTTGTTGTTTTAGGGGAAAATCATGAGGTTTATTGTGTTTACAATAAAAATATGAGGGTTGTTATAATTGAAACACTTTTACTGACTTGTCATAATTACGGCTAATACTACTCGGTATGTGAGATTCCTTGATTGAAATAAGTTGAACAACTTTTTGTAATTCTTAGGAGTTATGCTATGCACGAAGGATTTATCATTTGAAAAGGGTGCGTAATACTGAGATGCGATTAAGAAATAGTAAGCATCCAATATATAGTATCAAGGTGCGAGGGCCAACCATCCTTTATTCATTGAATAATAACTTCCAAGTGACATAAGCTTGAAAGTGAAAATTTAATTAAACTAAATGAGATAACAAAAGATAAAGAAGAGTAAAAGTAGAACTTCTTGATATTGGTTGTGTTCTAGGGTCTTGGTATCTCCCTGTCCTCTAGCATTTCCAGGTGATATGCTCCTTGAAGTTCGTCCTTTATCACCCTAAAAGGGCCTTCCCAGTTTGGACCTAACTTTCCATCTGATGGTTTTATGAAACTACCGAGGACTTTCCTTAGGACATATTCTCCTACCAAAAACTTCCTTAGATTGACGTTATTGATGTACTGCTTGGCCATCTCTCATCGCTTGTCCATTAAGAAAAGTCAAGTGCACAATGAGTCATCATTAAGGCCTTGGTCGACTATGGTAGTTCTCATAGTAGGGTGTCCTATTTCCAGTGGAATGATATCTTCCATTCCATAAGCTAGCACAAAGGATGTTTCCCCAGTTAGTCTCCTAGGAGTGGTACGGTAAGCCCATAGAACATGAGGGAGCTCATCTACCCAGGCACCCTTGCATCTTTCCATCATTTTTTTCAATCCATCAAGCATGGTTTTGTTAGAAACCTTTGCCTGACCGTTAGTTTTGGGATACGCAATAGAACTGGAGTGGTGCTTGATACCATGATCATTACAGAAACCCTGAAAGAAGCTACTTTCAATTTATGTTTCTTTGTCAGTAATGATAGTACTTGGTATCCAAAAATATGTTATAATGCACCTACAGATGAAAGAGGTCATATCTGAGTCGTGAATGTTCTCCAATGGTTATGCCTTTAACCCATTTGGTGAAGTAATTTACGCCAACCATTAGATACTTCCAATTTCTAGATGCGGTAGGTAGTGGCCCCATGATATCTAGTCCCCATTGTGTAGATGGTCATGGTCTTGTCAGGGATTTCAGGTTGCTAGCTGGCTTATGGACTATACGAGAGTTCCTATGGCATCTTTCACATTTGAGAACATAAGTTCCCGCGTCTTTTTGCATGTGAGGCCACCATTAACCCTCCTTCATTGCTTAGAAGGATAATGATCTCCCTCCAGCATAACTCCCACAAACTCCCTCATAAATCTTGCTAAGTACTTGCTTAGTGTCATGTGCATGAACACGCTAGAGATAAGGGTATGTTAATGACTTCTTATTGAGCTTCCCCCTTGGGGAGAGATAAAAATGGGCAGCTTCAACCCTTGCATGATGGGCCAAACTCTTATCACCGGGGAGTATGTTACTCTGTAGATAGGTGATGGTGGTATCCATCCGTCTGGGATCCTTCTCTGTTAGGAGGACTTGCTCAGTTATAGTTGTCTAGTCAATGTGTTTCTACACGAAGAACTCTACCTGAATGGTTCTTCTTAGGTCAGAGTCCAATACTGAGCTCAGGCTTGTTAAGTCATATGTGTGATTGTTATGTCCCCGGAAGAACTATTAAATGTCCACCTTCTTAAAACCTGCTATAAGTCCTCTTACCACGGTGAGGTAGGCTACCATTTTATCATTTTTTTGCATTAAAATCCCCACTTAGTTGTTTAGAGAACAGTTTGGAGTCGTCGAACAAGTGTAAGCACTTTTGTAATGACATAAATTTCCAATTGAGTCCCTGTATTATTTTGACTTAATTCCGTGAACAAAACTGTGTTTGTCATATGTCATAGGGAGAATTTTATTTTGTCACGATCCCACTTGGTCTATGACGTAATGAAGAAATTGAAGGCATTGCGGAAAATCTTCAAAGAATTAAATCATGCCGAAGTTTAATTGGTGCAAGTTTAATCGTCTTCAAAGTTAAATTCATTCCGAGGTCACTCAGGTATGAATTCGTATAATTAATGGTGCTCGAAATTATTTTATAAAAGATAAGGATGTAATTTTTATAAAGAAAAATGTTTTTAAATGTTTTAAAAGTGTTTTAAAGGTTTACACTATGTTTTATGATGATAAGCTCGTAAAAGAGTTTGACATTTTTGGATCTCTCATTAGAAGAGACGTTTTAAACAAAAAAGTTAAAAAGTTAAACTTTCGCGCTGTCATTCAAACGACATCCAATCTCGTTCAAACGAGATTGGGATGTCGCTCGAACGAGTTCCTTAAGTCATTCAAATGACATGTTTTTTGAGGCGGCGTTTACATCCTATTTAAATAGTGTTTTCATCATAGTTTCGTAAGGGTGCATTCTGGAAAACAGTATTCGACCAGAAACTTGTTTTGCACATGTTTTCTAAGGTTTAAAAGTCTTAAACACATCCTTAAAGTTTGCAAAGATCCGAGTTATCATTCTTATATGTTTAAGTGATCTTTCTACACCAAAGTTATTTGTTCTACACATTGAACATCAAAGGGTTTTGCGATGAAGAAGCGACGGACATCGTGTTTGGCATCGTAGACGAATTAAAGACATACGTGGACGCGTGTATTGTGTACAGGTATCGTGGAAGATGGAATTTCTGCGTGGGCACTATTTAAGAACGGTTGAAGATCAGAAGGAGCGTCTAGACCCGTGGGGATCGAGTCTTAGTGTAAGGCTAATATGTCTTTGTAAAACCATTGTTCATAGTGATTGTCTGGCTTGGGCCATCCGAGGTTGTTTTCCCGTTTTGGGTTTTTTCCTCGTACATCCGGCGTTGTGAGTATTCTTTACATTACTTTACTTTCTTTAATCACTAGATGCATGTTTAGGATTAATCAAGATAAAATTGGTTTAAAGTAAGAATTAGTTTTTTCACAACTTGGTTTGGTGCATAGTTAAAAGTTGGATATTTTTCGGAGAAAATTGGATTTTGTTTAAAACACACATATTGGGTACTCTTCAAATTGGTTTTAAATCTAGAAAACATTTTTATTTGTTTTGTGATCCCGTGTGTTTTCAAAGATGAATTCTGGTTATAATGAATTTTCTAGAACTCCTATTTTTTATGGCACTAATTACATATATTGGAAGATGAGAATGAGATGTGCTTTAAAATCTATTGATGAGCGTGTTTGGATTGCAGTTGAGAAAGGTTGGACACCCCCTGTCACTATTGTAGGTGAGGTCAGTAGTTTAAAGCATGTTGAGTCATAGACCGAAACTGAACAAAGACTTGCACAATATAATTCTAAGGGTCTGCATGTTATTGCTTCGCATGTCACAAAGGAAGAATATGATAGAATTATGACTTGTCAAACACCAAAAGAGGCTTGGGATATTTTGACACTCACTCACGAGGGCATTAGCACGGTTAGGGCGTCAAAACTTCAAAATCTCACTACAAAGTTTGAGACCATTAGGATGTTAGAGAGTGAGACCTTTGATGAGTTTTATGCTAGGTTGTCCAATATTGTCAACTCTTCATTTAACCTAGGTGAGGAAATTCCCGACAACCGTGTCATTAAGAAAATCCTTAGGTCGTTGCCTAATAGGTTTGATGCGAAAGTGACCGTTTTAAACTCCTTAGGTAGGTTAGAGTCAACGAAACTAGAAGAGATTGTAGGTGACTTACAAACCTATGAAATCGATATGATTACCTCCAAGCAAGTGCCTAAGAAAGAAAAGGGTATTTCTTTGAAAACCCTAAAGGAGGAAATTAAAGTTTCAGATTCTGATTCCGATTTCGATTTTGAGGATGTTGCTTTGTTGGCAAAGAAATTTAAAAAAATTATTAAGTTCCAAAAGCAATCAAAAGATGCCAAGAAATTTGAAAAATTCAAGAACAACAAAGTAAAACCTACCTCTAAGGATAAGTTTGAGATGACTAAGAGAGATGAGTCGGATAAGTGTTTTGGGTATGAGGGGTACGGTCACAAATTTAAGGAGTGTCCCACTAGAATTAAGAAAGAGGGCAAGCAACCCATTGTCTATAATGCCACCTTAAGTGATAGAGATCCAGAAGAGGGAGAGAGTTCCTCCATTGATTGTAACTTTATTGCGTTTATGGCATGTCATGTGAGTGACAACGGTTCTCATGTGCATGACACTTCCGAGGAGGTTTTGAGTGTATCCCATGTTAGTGAGGGTAAAGAGAGTGATGAGGAGGAGGTTGATGTGAAAGAGTTGCAAATTGCATTTAATGAGTTGTATGCCGAAACGGTGAAGGTGAAAAAGACTAACTCAAAATAGCAATCTAAGTTGAATGAGCGTGCCATAGAAAATAATCATAGTTTGATTGAGGATCTTAGGGCACGAGAGAAGAAGTTTCGGGAAAAATTAGAATTTCTGGAGAAAGAGAGAGATAATCTCCGTCGTTTGATGGAGTCCTTGAAAAAGGAGATTTTAGTGTTTGAGGAGTCTAGGCGTTTGTTCGAGTCTAGGATTCACGAGTTGGAGGAGAGATTGATAGATTCATCTAGAGTCAAGTTTGATTTGGAGGCTAGGTCGGAGAAGTTAGATAAGATCCTAGGCACTGTCCCAATTAAAGAAGATAGGGGAGGTATAGGTTTTGATGAGAGAGTTGTTCCCATTCCCCCCACACGTGTGAGAAACACTAGGAATGTTAGAAAAGGTCCACATAAAGGTAATCATTTCCACCACCTCTACACTTGCATGTTTTGTGGAAGGAAAGGTCACCTTAGGCATTATTGTATGACCTTAGACAAGCTCCTAGAAAGTTTAAGAATAAAGTTGCCTCGGTTACCCAAACCCCTATGCGTCGTTTTACACCTACTTGGCTTAGGAAATCGGATTTAGTGGCTTTAGGAATTAAACTTCATGATTCTTGTTTGGGTGCACTTGATTCTTCCCATGCTAAATCTAAAGGATGATAGTGTTGCCATGTTTGTCATATCCTAGTTTGCTTCATGATATATTCATTGCTAGTATTATGACATGTGTATCATTTTGTATTATAGTTTTCATTTGTTTGAGTCCTATTTGAAAATTACAAAAAGATTTTGTTTTTGAGAAAACTTTTGAAAATCCAAAAAGATTTTTCTTTTCTTTGAGTCAAAATATGCTTGAAAAGCCAAAAAAGATTTTCAATTTTTGTTTTTGAGTTTACATGTTTGATGTGGCATATTGGTGTGCTTGGATTCCCCCCCCCCCCCCCCCCCCCATCGTTTCATATACATGTGGCTAGGACATTTGGTCATTATTATCGATGCTTAGAATGATCTTAACCATTGTTTATATGGGGTTGTTTCAAAGTTGATATGCATTTTGATTCGATTGTATATATGCCAACACTGCACACATGCACGGGTTTATATAGATGTTTGACTTCTCTTGCATATTTGAATTTGGTGAGGCGTTCTTATCTCAATCTTGCCATCTATGAGTAAGTAAACTTAAGGAGAAGTGTGCATGTAAGAACCGTTTACCGTGAGGATTTAAATTGGTAAAAATGATGAGTGATTTACGGAAAAGGGATGCGAGAGTTCAATATTAACTCGTCGTGAAAGCCACCGTTCAAAAGAGCCCAAAAAGAAAATGCAATATGCTAAGAAAAGGGCCAAATTTGTTTAGTTCATTCCAAAGAAAATATGATATTATTGAGGGAGTTTGGATGGATTAAAAATTTAAACGGGTTTGCACATCTAATCCTAATGTTGAAACATTACAATTTGATGCTATTGTTTGTAGAATCGTCAAAATTCTAGATTTGTGTGCATGTAGTATGTTTAGTTCATTATGCTCACTCTTTAATTGTCGTATGGCTATGATAAATTTTGATGATTTATCGCTATCAAATAGAGCTTCTTGATCGTTTCGATGTGTTGGAATTGTGATTCATTTGTTGTAGTTTCACTCCCATTTATTCCATGTCCATGTTTGAGCACATTGGTACTATGTTTGCATGTAACTCATATTTTTAGTTTTAATGAGTTTTTGCATTTTGTGCGAAAAGCCTACTGTTTTAGCACTGTTTTGCATCTGTCAATCCCTTCCTGGAATTTTTTTGTGGAAATTTTTTCACTGGGCAATACTTTATATTATTTCTCGGAATCTGGGAAATTTAGGCAGGTCGAACGAAGTCGTTCTCACGACATCTCATCTTGCGCGAACGACTTATGTACTTCGTTCGAGCGACTTCCTCATCTCGTTTGAGCGAAGTCCCTGGCTCGTTCGAACGACAAACTGAAAAAATGGCTTCTGATTGGTTTGCAGTCCTTTGGTTTAATTTTATATTTTTGGTACTGCAGGAAGCATTTCTGGACTGTTTGGTTTATATGCAGGTTCTTTTATGTTCCAAATTGATATTTTGCATATGAGTCCGTTTATCACACCTGATTAATTTGCGATATTCTTTGTGTGATTCCTTGGTTTACTAGCTACTGATTTGTCATTACTTGATCTTATTTAGCTGGTTGTTTCATGATTATATAGCATTTTTCATTTCTCAAATTGGTATCAACGTGATTCAAATTGGTTTCATATTCTCATGCTAGATATTTCAAATTGGTTTATTCTTTCACCGGATTGTCTATTTGAGACAAAATGGGGGAGAGATGTATGTAGTGTTGGGGGAGATTTGTTGAGCGCTATTATTGGTATCTCGATTTACATATTGTTTGATTATATTTGTTTCAAATTGGTATCAAATAATTGCTCACATGTTTCAAATGATTTCTTCTAATTAGAAATATAAATTGATATCATTTGTTCCTCCATAATTCACTTGGTATTTGTTTGTCTGTTTCATGTGTGTAGGTATGATTTAGATATTCGAGATTTCAAGTCTACATCACATTCAGACAGTTCATGCTTGCCGGTGCTACATTTACTAGTCCGTGTCCTGTAATTTTTACTTTGGGTTTATGGGATGGGATTTAGGCATCATATGGCTTGACGGCCCGGTTAGGCATTTCACTGGTTTAGTTTTGTCCCGGAATAGTCAAAGGGGGAGATTTGTAAGGACATAAATTTCCAATTAAGTCCTTGTATTGTTTTGACTTAATTCCGTGAACAAAATTGTGTTTGTAATGTGTCATAGGGAGAATTTTATTTTGTCACGATCCCACTTGGTCTATGACGTATTGAAGAAATTAAAGACGTTGCGGCAAAGCTTCAAAGAATTAAATCATGCCGAAGTTTAATTGGTGCAAGTTTAATCGTCTTCAAAGTTAAATTCATTTCGAGGTCACTCAGGTATGAATGCGTATAATTAATGGTGCTCGGAATTATTTTATAAAAGATAAGAATGTAATTTTTATAAAGAAAAATATTTTGAAATGTTTTAAAAGTGTTTTAAAGGTTTACACTACATTTTATGATGATAAGCTTGTAAAAGAGTTTGACATTTTTGGATCTCTCATTAGAAGAGACGTTTTAAACAAAAAAAGTCAAAAAGTCAAACTTTCACGTTGTCGTTCAAATGACATCCAATCTCGTTTGAACGAGATGGGATGTTGCTCGAACGAGTTCCTCAAGTCGTTCGAACGACACGTTTTTTGAGGCGACGTTTAAATCCTATTTAAACAGTGTTTTCACCATAGTTTCGCAAGGGTGCATTCTTGTAAGGACATTTTTATCCATTATCAATTTGTATGTTGTACGCCGTTACACCGTTGAAGAAACTCAAGATCGCATCTACATCAACGGATCCGAATATCAAAGCGTCTTCAACATCATAGCCTCTGCGAGAATGAACTTGGTAAAATTTTGTTTTTACGTTCCTTAAAGTTCATATTTAGTATTGGGAAATTTTTATAAAATGTTTTTTTATAAAAATAAGAAGTAAGTTTTTTAAAGCAAAATGAGGCTTTTAAAATGATTTTATTTTTCTGGGAAAACCGGACCGATCCGGACCCATACCGGACCGATCCACAACCGGACCGATCCGCCCCATATCGGACCGATCAGCTTGCTGTAGATCCAGTATACCCCGGACCGGAAGCGAACCGATGGAGGCCAAAATAAAAGAACCGATCCGCCTCAGAACCGGACCGGTCCGACTGGGATAAATTCGGCCAGATTCGCTGCAGATTTTTTAGGCTCAAACTTTCCCTATTTAAAGGCAACTTCGGGGAGTTATTTTTGAAGACTTTTCAAGACAATTTTCAGAGTCCTAAATACTCTAAGTCTTCACCTTTTTGAGTCCCAAGACTCTTTTTGATTCACACCAAAAATCCCAATTACTTTTGTGAATCTTTTGGAACCCTAGAATTATCATATTATGGGGGAGTTTTTTTTATAAAAATAAGAAGTAAGTTTTTTAAAGAAAAATGAGGCTTTTAAAATGATTTTATTTTTCTGGGAAAACCGGACCGATCCGGACCCATACCGGACCGATCCGCCCCATACCGGACCGATCCGCTTGCTGCAGATCCAGTATACCCTGGACCGCAAGCGAACCGATGGAGACCAAAATAAAAGAACCGATCCGCTTGACCGGACCGATCCGCCTCAGAACCGGACCGGTCCGACTGGGATAAATTCGGCCAGATTCGCTGCAGATTTTTTAGGCTCAAAGTTTTCCTATTTAAAGCCAACTTTAGGGAGTTATTTTTGAAGACTTTTCAAGACGATTTTCAGAGTCCTAAATACTCTAAGTCTTCACCTTTTTGAGTCCCAAGACTCTTTTTGATTCACACCAAAAATCCCAATTACTTTTGTGAATCTTTTGGAACCCTAGAATTATCATATTATGGGGGAGTTTTTTTTATAAAAATAAGAAGTAAGTTTTTTAAAGAAAAATGAGGCTTTTAAAATGATTTTATTTTTCTGGGAAAACCGGACCGATCCGGACCCATACCGGACCGATCCGCCCCATACCGGACCGATCCGCTTGCTGCAGATCCAGTATACCCCGGACCGCAAGCGAACCGATGGAGACCAAAATAAAAGAACCGATCCGCTTGACCGGACCGATCCGCCTCAGAACCGGACCGGTCCGACTGGGATAAATTCGGCCAGATTCGCTGCAGATTTTTTAGGCTCAAAGTTTTCCTATTTAAAGCCAACTTTAGGGAGTTATTTTTGAAGACTTTTCAAGACGATTTTCAGAGTCCTAAATACTCTAAGTCTTCACCTTTTTGAGTCCCAAGACTCTTTTTGATTCACACCAAAAATCCCAATTACTTTTGTGAATCTTTTGGAACCCTAGAATTATCATATTATGGGGGAGTTTTTTTTATAAAAATAAGAAGTAAGTTTTTTAAAGAAAAATGAGGCTTTTAAAATGATTTTATTTTTCTGGGAAAACCGGACCGATCCGGACCCATACCGGACCGATCCGTCCCATACCGGACCGATCCGCTTGCTGCAGATCCAGTATACCCCGGACCGCAAGCGAACCGATGGAGGCCAAAATAAAAGAACCGATCCGCTTGACCGGACCGATCCGCCTCAGAACCGGACCGGTCCGACTGGGATAAATTCGGCCAGATTCGCTGCAGATTTTTTAGGCTCAAAGTTTTCCTATTTAAAGCCAACTTTAGGGAGTTATTTTTGAAGACTTTTCAAGACGATTTTCAGAGTCCTAAATACTCTAAGTCTTCACCTTTTTGAGTCCCAAGACTCTTTTTGATTCACACCAAAAATCCCAATTACTTTTGTGAATCTTTTGGAACCCTAGAATTATCATATTATGGGGGAGTTTTTTTTATAAAAATAAGAAGTAAGTTTTTTAAAGAAAAATGAGGCTTTTAAAATGATTTTATTTTTCTGGGAAAACCGGACCGATCCGGACCCATACCGGACCGATCCGCCCCATACCGGACCGATCCGCTTGCTGCAGATCCAGTATACCCCGGACCGCAAGCGAACCGATGGAGGCCAAAATAAAAGAACCGATCCGCTTGACCGGACCGATCCGCCTCAGAACCGGACCGGTCCGACTGGAATAAATTCGGCCAGATTCGCTGCAGATTTTTTAGGCTCAAAGTTTTCCTATTTAAAGCCAACTTTAGGGAGTTATTTTTGAAGACTTTTCAAGACGATTTTCAGAGTCCTAAATACTCTAAGTCTTCACCTTTTTGAGTCCCAAGACTCTTTTTGATTCACACCAAAAATCCCAATTACTTTTGTGAATCTTTTGGAACCCTAGAACAGAAGCTTAGCTATTGTTCAACCCTTGTGGAGAAGTCGTTCTCTTCTTCACTGCTGCCCTCCTGGAAAGGGAAAATTCCAGCCGCCGACATAGGAACCGACACCTGCGGGTATTTCTGTGTCACACACTTGTGGAGAAGCCGTTTCTCTTCTTCATTGCAGCCCTACTAGAAAGGGATAATTCCAGCCGCGACTACAGAATCCGATACCTGAGGGTAATTCTTAGTCAAACTGTATTTCATTGTAATCCGATTGTAAGCCGTTTTCTTACAAATTATAGTGAAATAAAAGGTTTTGCCCCTTTGGGGGATTTTTCCTGAAATTGTTTGTTTTTATCCTGCATGCTATATTTTATTTGATAAATCATCTAGATGCATGTCTTAGGGTTTAACTAAAATTTGGGTTTAATTAAAAAACTGGATCTTATTTGAGAAGTCGCAATATTTCCGCTGTAGCTGCACTCTCAAATTGGTATCAGAGCGGGTTACGCTAATTTATCGCGTGATCCAGATTTTTCGAGGATTTACTTTCTGATATAATTTGTCTACTCACGTTTTCAAATTGGTATCAGAGCCTGTTGCACTAAGTTATTGTGTTTTGATCCTGATTTTGCAAAAATGGCTTTTGATGGTTTTGATGATCTTCGATGTCAAATTTTTGAGAAAATTAATTGGAAAATTCACTCGAACTCTTGTTTTAAATCTTCTGTTGAAAACGAATCTGAGAGGTGTCCTTGTTGTGAGGGTGTTGGTCACACGTTACATGAGTGTACCACAAATTTAAAGAAGAAATTGAATAAACCGATTTCTCATGTTTCTACCCTTAGTGATTGTGATTCGGAAGAAGAAGTTTTTTATGCTTCTAGGCGAGAGTTTCCCATCCATGTGATTAGTGATAGTGAAGGTGATGGAAGTGTGGATGAAAGTGAGGAGGAAAGTGTAGATGAGCATGACTTGCAAACTGCTTTCAATGAACTTTATGCTGAAACTTTGAAAACAAAGAAAGAAAATTTGAAATTAAAAGCTCAGTTGAAAGAGTGTGCCATAAAAAATAATGATTTTTTAGTTAAAGAACTTAGGGCTCATGTGAAAATCTTGAAAGAGAAGCTTGAGTACGTTGAGGGTGAGAGAGATAGTCTTAGAGGGTTGATGGAGACTATGAAAAAGGATCTTTTAGAGTTTGAGGATTCTAAACGAGTACTTGAATCTAGGATAGGTGAACTTGAGGTGAAATTGAAAGATTCAAGTAAAGTGAAATTTTATTTGGAGTCTAGGTCTGAAAAACTTGATAAGATTTTAGGCACAGTCGAGATCAAAACTGATAGGGGTGGGATTGGCCTTGAAAAATATGTTGCACCCATTCCCACACGTGTGAGAGAGCCTCCTAGGTTTGTTAAGAAAGAGACACCTACGGGTGTTAGGAAAGAGCCCCCTAGGAACATCGTGAGAGTACCTCCTAGGATCATTAGGAGAGATCCACCTAAGCAAATTCAGAAAGCGCCACCTAGGAATGTGAGGAGAGGGCCACCTTTAGGTAACACACACCGCCCGATTTACACTTGCACACATTGCGGTAGGCAAGGTCATCTTAGGAGATTTTGTTACAAGCTTTTAAATGGACCTAGGAAGGTTAATGAAAGAATAAATTCGATTCCCAAAACCCCCACACTTCGTTACACATCAATTTGGGTTAGAAAATCGGATTTAGAGGCTTATGGTTTATTTGTCCACGATTCCCGTTTGCTTGCACGTGATTCACCCCATGTGAAATATTTTGGTTGATTGTGATTGCATGTTTGTCATACACTAGTTGTGGTTTCATCTTATATTTTTACTAGTGTGATGACTTGTACTTTTTGTATAAATTCTTGTTTTTGAATTTTTTTAAAAAATACAAAAAGATTTTATTTTGATAAAATTTTGAGAAAATACAAAAATATTTTAATTTTTTGTTTGCACCGTTTATGGATAAACACTTAGGATGACCAACTCACAACATCATTCCATTATTTTCATGTGACTATTTGATAGTGTTTTGAGACAATAGGTCAATTCATCCATGTGCTTTATAATGTTTGGAGTCATTAAGATGTAATTAAGTGTTACTTCCTACATATTTGACTCATGTTTCCTTTAATGCACACATGCACGGATTTGTTTGATTATTGTGCTTGTCTTATCACATGTTGGTTGGGTGTTTTCACTTCAATTCTGTCCTTAAAACGAACCAAGCGCGATAAATTTTGATAAGGAAATTGTGCATATTTAAACCGTTTTGTGAGTTTGTGTGTTTTGTTTGATAACGGGGAGGGGCTGCGAAAGGTAATCATCTATCCTTTGCGCAAAAGCCACCGTTAAAAAGGACCTAAAAAATTGAGGAATTTTATTATTCGAGGTCCAAAGAGGTTAAAAGAGCCCGAAAAAATTGAAAGGCAATAAAAAGAAATTCATGCCAATTATGGGCCATTTAGGTTTTTGCACCAATTCTCCAAAGTTTGAGAATTTAGATTACCTCTAAAAGAAAATATTTATGAGGGAGTTTGGTTGGAGAATTAAAACGGGTTTGCACGTCCTTGAATTGCTTAAAAATGCGCTACATAGTTTTGGACGTTATTGGTGTGGAAATCACTGTGACTTTGATTTGTTTATTTGTATAAGACGATGTCATCTAAATTCAACAAATTTTTACACCTAAGGATATCTTTGATGTTCATTCGTTAGGATTACACGTATGCATCGTGCACATATGATTGATTGAGTTGATTTACCTATCGAATGTGTTCACACCCATTCATTCCGTTTCTATGACTTGGTTGTTTGAGTCTAAATCCATGGTGTGATTTTTGTATCATATTTGTTCAAATTGGTATCCTATCTTTGTATGAAAAATTTGAAAAATAAAAATAGTTTGTGCATTTATTTCTGAGCATCTCCTTGCAAGAGCACGTTTACCATATTGTTTGATGCCCTAATTTGTATACCGTGACACCCCGATTTTGCTTATTTGATTCATTCTTCTCATTTGTCTATTTGGGGACATCATAAAAAGGGGGAGAAAGAATTATCATATTATGGGGGAGTTTGAATTTTGGGGGAGGGAGTTTTTGAGATATAGCTTATGTAATTATCATATATTGGTATCCATATTTATCTCATTTCAAACTCGATATGTCACGTGGTATTTGCTTTGTCTCATGTGTGTAGGTATGAAGATTGAAGATCAATATGTTGCACACCCTGATGAGAAAAGCTTTGAGATTTGATGATTGTTGAAGATTGAAGAACAAACGATGAAGATTTAAACATTTGTATCTTTCCATCTTTAGGGTTCATGGGAGGGTAGATTTGTATAGGTCATTAGTTGATAATTCGGATATTTTTTATGTATGGACCGGCATAGACATAGAGGCATTCTTGTAAGGACATTTTTGTCCATTATCAATTTGTATGTCGTACGCCGTTACACCGTTGAAGAAACTCAAGATCGCATCTACATCAACGGATCCGAATATCAAAGCGTCTTCAACATCATAGCCTCTGCGAGAATGAACTTGGTAAAATTTTGTTTTTACGTTCCTTAAAGTTCATATTTAGTATTGGGAAATTTTTATAAAATGTTTTTTTATAAAAATAAGAAGTAAGTTTTTTAAAGAAAAATGAGGCTTTTAAAATGATTTTATTTTTCTGGGAAAACCGGACCGATCCGGACCCATACCGGACCGATCCGCCCCATACCGGACCGATCCGCTTGCTGCAGATCCAGTATACCCCGGACCGCAAGCGAACCGATGGAGGCCAAAATAAAAGAACCGATCCGCTTGACCGGACCGATCCGCCTCAGAACCGGACCGGTCCGACTGGGATAAATTCGGCCAGATTCGCTGCAGATTTTTTAGGCTCAAAGTTTTCCTATTTAAAGCCAACTTTAGGGAGTTATTTTTGAAGACTTTTCAAGACGATTTTCAGAGTCCTAAATACTCTAAGTCTTCACCTTTTTGAGTCCCAAGACTCTTTTTGATTCACACCAAAAATCCCAATTACTTTTGTGAATCTTTTGGAACCCTAGAATTATCATATTATGGGGGAGTTTTTTTTATAAAAATAAGAAGTAAGTTTTTTAAAGAAAAATGAAGCTTTTAAAATGATTTTATTTTTCTGGGAAAACCGGACCGATCCGGACCCATACCGGACCGATCCGCTTGCTGCAGATCCAGTATACCCCGGACCGCAAGCGAACCGATGGAGGCCAAAATAAAAGAACCGATCCGCTTGACCGGACCGGTCCGGTCCGACTGGGATAAATTCGGCCAGATTCGCTGCAGATTTTTTAGGCTCAAAGTTTTCCTATTTAAAGCCAACTTCGGGGAGTTATTTTTGAAGACTTTTCAAGACGGTTTTCAGAGTCCTAAATACTCTAAGTCTTCACCTTTTTGAGTCCCAAGACTCTTTTTGATTCACACCAAAAATCTCAATTACTTTTGTGAATCTTTTGGAACCCTAGAACAGAAGCTTAGCTATTGTTCAACCCTTGTGGAGAAGTCGTTCTCTTCTTCACTGCTGCCCTCCTGGAAAGGGAAAATTCCAGCCGCCGACATAGGAACCGACACCTGCGGGTATTTCTGTGTCACACACTTGTGGAGAAGTCGTTTCTCTTCTTCATTGCAGCCCTACTGGAAAGGGATAATTCCAGCCGCGACTATAGAATCCGATACCTGAGGGTAATTCTTAGTCAAACTGTATTTCATTGTAATCCGATTGTAAGCCGTTTTCTTACAAATTATAGTGAAATAAAAGGTTTTGCCCCTTTGGGGGATTTTTCCTGAAATTGTTTGTTTTTATCCTGCATGCTATATTTTATTTGATAAATCATCTAGATGCATGTCTTAGGGTTTAACTAAAATTTGGGTTTAATTAAAAAACTGGATCTTATTTGAGAAGTCGCAATATTTCCGCTGTAGCTGCACTCTCAATTCTGGAAAATAGTATTCGACCATAAACTTGTTTTGCACATGTTTTATAAGGTTTAAAAGTCTTAAACACATCCTTAGAGTTTGCAAAGATCCGAGTTATCATTCTTATATGTTTAAGTGACCTTGATGCACCAAAGTTGTTTGTTCTACACATTGAACATCAAAGGGTTTTACGGTGAAGAAGCGACGAACATCGTGTTCGACATTGTACATGAATCAAAGCCATATCGGTGGACATCGAGACATACGTGGACGCGTGTGTTGTGGACAGGTATCGTGGAAGACGAAATTTATGCGTGGGAACTATTAAAGAACGGTTGAAGATCAGAAGGAGCGTCAAGACCCGTGGGGATCGAGTCTTAGTGTAAGGCTAATCTGTCTTTGTAAAACCATTGTTCATAGTGATTGTCTGGCTTGGGCCGTCCGAGGTTGTTTTCCTATTTTGGGTTTTTTCCTCATACATCCGGCATTGCGAGTATTCATTACTTTACTTTACTTTCTTTAATCATTAGATGCATGTTTAGGATTAATCAAGATAAAATTGGTTTAAAGTAAGAATTGGTTTTTTCACAACTTGGTTTGGTGCATAATTAAAAGTTGGATCTTTTTTGGAGAAAAATTGGTTTTGTTTAAAACACACATATTGGGCACTCTTCAGCTTTACCCCCAGAAATTGGGCCTTCCACAAGCCAGCAATTAGTTCTTCATATTCAGTTTCATTGTTGGAGGCCTCAAATACTAAAATGATTCCTTTCTTGATGACAACATCTTATGAATTGAAGAGGACGATTCCTACTTCCGTACATTAGAATTTGAGGCTCCATCAACGTATTGGGTTCAGTCCTTAGACTGTGATTTCTTATTTATTGATTGCTCCACCTTCTGTTGGTCAATTTGTTGGTTCCCCGTGAATTCAGCGATGAAGTTTGTCATGATGTGTCCCTTAATTATTGTTCTTGGTTAAAAGTAAATATCAAATGTTTTGAGCTCCACTGACCACTTTAAGAGTCGTATAGAAAAGTTGGCTTTTCGAAGAATAGTCTTAAGGGGGTAATAAGTTATCATTGTTATTGAGTGAGCTTCAAAGTAATGTTTATGCTTTCTTGAGGCAATAACTAGCGAGCATGCAAGCTTTTTTAGGGGAAAATAACGTTGTTCTGTAAGTAGAAATGTCTTAATAGCATAATAAATAGGGTACTTTCCTGTGACACCCCGACTAATTAAATACCGGGTAGCTACTCCTTTATTAAATCAATACAAAATGCCAAGTTGGTTCAGTTAATAGCATCACTGTCGAAAACATTTGAATGATTACTAACCACCTAGTATTTAAAAAGAAGTTGCCAAATTTTAAATTAAGTTTGGTTATCATGCAATAAAAGAATTATGAACGAATAAAATAACCATTCACCATAACGAAACAATGGAATAACCAACGAATAATAATAAGTCTGGACGAAAAAATCCTCACAACAATCCCACAACTGAAATAAGTAAAACAATGTATCCTGAATTAATTACATGCCAAAAGTCTGAAAATCTGAAATAGGAAATGTTTCTAATAGAAATGGGCGACATGCCCTACAACTGATGAAACTGAATATAGAGTCAAGATAGATGAAGCGTCTACTAGCAAAGCCCTGTAACTTCCATAAACAGCTACAGCTCGTCACCTGAATGAGGATCCTAAGCATGGTGTCCTTCTGGCTGGGCACCTAAAATGGTTTTTACAAAAAATAGGTTTGAAAGCAAACGGGTCAGAGCCCGAAAGTGGAGAATATTTAAAATAGCAAGTGTTTTAATAACATTAAAACAATGAATGCAAAATACATGTTAGGACGTGCACTCACATGAAATACTTACCTCTCGACTAATTGTGCACTCCTAACGTACCGTACCCATCTAAGTGACATACATTTCTACCCAAACCGTAATAAGTTCTACCCCTTAGTACTCGATTCCCATTATGCATTCCAGCGTTATCAACTAAATAGAGGGCTTTACTTAAACTCAGATTCTCAATTATTAGCATTTCAATTCACTACCAGTTATCCCGTTATATCTTCTCAAAGCATTACCATAGTTATACTCACAATACAAATATGAAAGTTCTCATTATTTAAGTGTATAATATTCACATCATAAATATACAATACAAGCACCCCGAGACTAGCTGCGGTGCACACATACTCTGCTATCCATCCCGGTACATCATGTACATAAGGATCACGCATTCCGAATCTCTCAGGAATCGTACTCAAATAATAGCAAATCACAAAACAATGGAGACGAACACAGTCACATCACATGGGTCACGTACATACCTACGCTCCCACGATCAGCAGACTTATTAACTTCCCAATAAGTCCTTCTCTGACCTATGTTCTCGAGGTACCAATCTAAATCCGGGCAACACAAGGATTAGAGGGCCCTAAGCGAACGTAAACCTCCCGTGATAGCAAGTATGGTAGGTATGTCATACACATAAAATTATATATACTAAGCATGCACACATCTTAGCTATATTCACATGTTCCCGGTTAATTCAATTATTTAAGCCGTCAATAATTCTCGCATCGTAATAGTCACTCCCGTCCTATTCCACAATTTCCATTCAATTCAAATTACACTTCTATGTTTTACTCCTCAATATATCCCAAATATCCCAACTATATCAATTTATCATCAAGGGAATGTTATCTCTACAATTTAATAAGGTTACGGAACACTAAAAGTTAAATCAGGCCAACAAGGACAAACTGTCAGCTCGTTAGAAGTCTCGTTCGAACGAGGCTGTTCGAGCGAGAGTTCATTCGAACGAAGTGGGCATCGAACGAGGGTTCGTTCGAACGAAAGGCATCGAACGAATTTCCCCCTCGTTAGAAGCTCGTTCGAACGAGCTCGTTCTAACGATCTGGGCAGGTCTTCTAACGAGAGGCCAGTTTCGAGCCCAGATTTTCTTAATTCGTTTTTCCAACTTTTCTTCACCTCTAATCTCATCTAAATGTCATTCCAATAAGGTTTCAAGGTTTCTAATCATCCCTAAACATATTAAATTCGCATTTCAACATTTATATGGGGTCTAATCATCCCAAACCACATCTAATCATCAAATCTCCCTAATTTTCCCCAATTTTCAAGAATATGAACCCTAGAAATTTAAAGTCTTCCATAGTTATAATTAAATCCGTTTTTGCAATATAAAAAGTAGTAATTCTCTTAGTTCCAACATCCAATAACACTTCTACATGCAATCCTACATTAGCATCTGAATTCATAACTTCCAATTTCATGGATCTTTATAAATCTCCCAAAAACAATACAAATATATAAATTCCCTACACATGGAAGAAAGCATTCTTTGCAAAAACGAAATTAAACCACTTGCCTTATGTCTTTCTCTGATTTTGATGTTGGATTGATGAAGGTTGATTTGTTCTCTCTCTCTCTCTGCAGAATTTTCCTTTCTTTCTCTCTCTACCAGCTTTTCTCTAAGGATGATAATGGTGGTTAAGGTTGCCCTAGGAAGCTCTTTCAAAACTCATTCCAATAACCCCCGTAGCCCATTAAGTCATAAGGTGTAGTTAGTGGGTTTAGTGGGTAAAGTCCAAATCATATTTTTAATTCCTAATTTTCGTGGGTTTTAATTTCCAAAATTCCAAAATTACCAAACTACCCTTTTACGTTGCCGGTATGGCCTAAAAATGCCCCGGGACCCAAACAAAACCCCCGGCTAGTGTTTTCTGACTATTTCGACCCTTCCGGACGCGTTGGCGCACTCAAAACGACCATACGGTTAATAGAAATAAAATTCACTTTTTAATTAAAATAATTATATTCCTGACGCGACTATCACACGCGTCCCAACAAAATTTCCAAATTGCCGTATTTCAGTCTCACGACAAATTTCATATTTCAATATTCATATATACTCATTAAAATCAAATACCAACTCGCATCTCGCTAGTATTTTTATCCGGATTAATTTCCAATTAATACACATTTAATTCAATTAATCCCATAAATAAATATCATAAAAATACGGGGTATTACATACTTCCCCCTAATAACAGAATTTCGTCCCGAAATTCGGAACTAGAAAGTACCTGGTAAGAACAACTCTGGATAACGTTCGCGCATCTCATCCTCGCGCTCCCATGTGGACTCCTCGACATTATGATGTCGCCACTGAACACGCACTAACGGAACTATCTTTGACCGCAGTTTCCTCTCACTTCGGTCCAAAATAGCAATCGACCCCTCCTCGTAGGAGCTATCGGGCTGGAGATCGATGTCTTCCAAAGCAATGTGAGAATGAGCCAAATCGTCTCTAAGATATTTCCTTAGCGAGGAAATATGAAACACATCATGAATCCGATGGAAATGCTCCGGTAATCCAAGTCTATATGCAACAGACCCAATTCGCTCGATGATAGGGAATGGCCCCCTGTATCTCTGTGCCAGCTTCCCTTTCTTCCCAAATCGCATAATCCCCTTCATAGGAGATACTCTGAGTAAAACCTAGTCCCCCACTTGGAACTCCCTGAAGAACCTCTTCGCATCAGCATAGCTCTTCTGCCGATCCTGAGCTACCCGGATGCGACTTCGAATCAATTTTATCCTCGCCGAAGTATCCTGAATCACTTCCGGACCAAGTAGTTTGTTGTCCCCCACCTCCAACCAACATGCTGGGGAACGACAAGGTCTACCGTACAACGCCTCAAATGGAGCCATGCCAATGGTGAACTGGTAGGAGTTGTTGTAAGCAAACTCCACCAGTGGAAGATACTGTTCCCATCCACCCCCGAAATCAATGATGCACATACGCAACATGTCCTCCAACATCTGGTTTGTACGCTCGGTTTTCCCATCGGTCTGCGAGTGATATGCTGTACTCAACCGTAATTCCGTGCCCATGGCCTCCTGAAAACTCTCCCAAAACCGTGAAACAAATATCTTGTCTCTGTCAGACACGATATTTAGGGGTACACCGTGAAGTCTCACTATTTCTGCAAGAAAGAGATGGGCATACTGTCCCGTAGTGTAGTCTGTCCTTACGGGTAGAAAATGAACAACTTTGGTCAACCTTTCCACAATTACCCAAATGGAGTCGTGACCTCTCTGTGACGTAGGCAACCCCGTGATAAAGTCCATGGATATGCTCTCCCACATCCACATCGGGACCTCCAATGGCTGTAGAAGTCCTGCCGGTCTCTGATGATCCACTTTTACTAGATGACAAGTGGCGCATTTAGAAATAAACACGGCAATATCTCTCTTCATCCCGCTCCACCAATACTGTCGTCTCATGTCTTGGTACTTTTTGTCCCCACCGGGATGTACCGCGAACCGTGAGACGTGCGACTCTTCCATTACCTCGTGCCGCAATTCCTCCCCTTCCGGAACTACCAATCTCCCATTGAAGCGTAATCCCCCGTCTGAGCTAACGGTATAGGACTCGGCTCCCTCTGCTAATAATCGAACTATCTGCTCCTGACAGAACGAGTCATCTGCTTGTGCCTTTACCACTCTCGTGACAATCTGCGGTGTAACAGTCATCACCGACATGAATGATCGGGCCACTGCATCCTGGTGTCCCAACTCCTTCCACTTGGCCTTCCACACCCCTGCCACCTCATCTACTGGCCTACGGCTCAACGCGTCTGCTACCACGTTAGCCTTCCCCGGGTGATATTGGATATCAAACTGATAATCCTTCACAAACTCAAGCCACCTTCGCTGCCGCATATTCAACTCTTTCTGCGTGAATAGGTACTGTAGGAACTTGTGGTCCGTGAACAATCAAAACTTCTCCCCCAAAAGGTAATGTCTCCAAATCCGAAGGGCAAATACAACTGCCGCCAACTCCAAGTCATGGGTGGTGTAATTCTTCTCGTGAGGCTTAAGCTTACGGGAAGCATAAGCTATGGCCTGACTCTCCTGCTGTAATACACCTCCAAGTCCTTGCAAGGACGCATCGGTGTAAACTAGATACCCAACTCCCGGTCTCGGCAACGCTAACACAGGTGCTGAGTTCAACTTGTCCTTCAACTCATCGAATGCTAACTGACAGGCATCACTCCAGATGAACGGCACACCTTTACGAGTCAGATGTGTCAAAAGGACCTTCTATCTTTGAAAATCCCCGAATAAACATCCTGTAGTATCCTGCTAGTCCCAAGAAACTACGGATCTCGGTCGGTGTCGTGGGCTGCCCCCACTCCCTCACCGCGGATACCTTCCCCGGATCAACAGATATCCCCCGGTCGGAAATAATGTGCCCCAAAAACTGAACCTCCTTCAGCCAAAACCCGCACTTCTCATACTTTGCATACAACTCGTTCTGACGTAGCGTCTGCAAAACCTGCCTCAAATGCTCGGCGTGCTCCTCCTCTGTCTGGGAGTAAACCAGAATATCATCAATGAAGACAATAACAAACTTATCTAGGAACTCTCTGAACCCCCTATTCATCAAGTCCATAAACACGATGGGAGCATTGGTCAAACCAAAAGGCATAACCCGAAACTCGTAGGAACCATATCTCGTTAAGAACGCAGTCTTCGAGACATCCTCTTCCCTGATACGCAACTGATGGTATCCTGATCGCAAATCAATCTTTGAGAAGAATGAAGCTCCTCTCAGCTGGTCGAATAATTCATCGATTCGGGGCAACGGATATTTATTCTGTATCGTGACTTTATTCAACTCCCGGTAATCCACACACAACCTCAACGATCCCTCCCTCTTCTTCACGAACAGCACAGGGGCACCCCACGGCGAAGTACTCCTCCGTATAAACCCTTGACCCAACAACTGCTCAATCTGATCCCGTAACTCTCTCATCTCAGCTGGAGCCATACGGTAAGGTGCGTGGGTAATAGGCCGAGTGCCCGGCATCAAGTCGATCACAAAGTCTATCTCTCTACTCGGAGGTAATCCAGGTATATCCTGAAATACGTCGGCAAAACTCTCTAACAACGGGTATCGAATCAAGTGGTATCACCACTTCCTTAGAGGTCTCCTCCTCTATGTAGTACAAATGAGTGGACGATCCTCCCTCAGTGCGAGGCATCGCCACTAAAAACATCTCCTGCCCGGGAATGGCAAAGATAATACATCTACTAAAACAATCAATCATGGCTCGGTACGGAATAAGCCAATCCATACCAATAGTGGCATCATACTCGGTCATCTCTAATACTAACATATCCGGGGGTAAAGTAAATCTCTCGATCTCTATACCCACGCCTCTACATACACGTGAAATCACGGAACCCCTACTCAACGGCGAATCTACACTAGTAACCGTACTCTCGGCGGTGTCTAATAACCCAACGGTGAGTGCAAATCTCATAGGAATAAAACAGTGTGTAGCCCCCGTGTCAAACAAAATACGCGCCATAGTCCCCTGAATAGAGAATATACCCTCAATGGCTGGTGGATCCTGTGGGACTGCGGCCTGCTGAAGTTGATATACTCCCCCATACTACAGCTGCCCCTGCTGAACTGGGACCGCTTGAATGGGTGGTAATGCTGCCATCTGTGGTGGCGCTAGGAGGGTGGCGAGAAACATAGGTCTATGCGGCTCCTGTCGAGCACCCTGCTGCTGCTGTGGGGCCCTGCCCCTATCAGGACAGTCCTGGCGCTTATGGTCGGTCTTGCCACAAACGTAACACTTCCCCGGGCAGTTCCCCCCTCTCTGTCCCTGCTGTCCCCGACCCTGGTGGCCGTTTCCATTCCTCCCCTGGCCCTGTTGGCCCTGCTGAAACTGCTGTTGACCATTCTGACCCTGTTGGTTCTGATGGCCGTTCGGACCCTGATGGCCCTGCCGGAAACCTCCTTGTCCATGCCTGAAGTTCCCCGATCTGAACCTCTTATGATCCCCCTACTGGGAACCCTGATCACCCTGCCTCTGCCCCTGAACAGAATGTGCCCCACTGGCACCATTTTCCCCAGTCCTGCCCTGATGGCTGGACTCTCCTGACCTCTTGCCTTCAGCCATGTGAAAGCGATGATCCTGGCAGTGTAACAGTGCAGCGTTAACCACATCAGAGTAAGTGGCCAACGATAGATTCCCTAACAAATGCTGACGGATCCTCCAAGTCAACCCGTCTGTAAATGTTTGTATCTTCTTCTCTTCTGTCGGTATCTCATCCGGAATAATATTCAACAGATTTGTGAATTCGGCCTCATACTCGGCCACAGTCTTACCCTCCTGTCTAAGGCTCATCAACTTCCTTCTCATTTTCGTGTGAATAGCTGACGGAAAGTACTTGCGGCCGAACCGCACCCAAAACTTCTGTATCGAGAGTGTATCTCTCTCCTCCACGGTGGTAATAGACTCCCACCACTGCAGTGCAGACCCTACTAGCTTAAAGGTAGATAGTATCTGCTTCTGGACATCGATGCACTCATACATCCTCAAGTGCCGTTGAATGTCTTTCCTCCACTGACTCGAAACCACAACATCGGAGCTACCTGCGAACTCCGGTGGGTGTGCTTTCTGAAAAGCATCACGTACACGTTCCCAAGTAGTCGGGAATGCATGTGCCTGAACTGGCACGACTACTGGCGCCTGAGGTGGTGCCTGCTGAACTACGGCTAGTGCGGCATTTACCGCCTAGGCCACAATGGCTGCAACCTCGGCGGCATTCATCGTGCCCTGAACTGGTGCGGGCTGTGGTTCTGGCGTTGCATCCCTGGGAACCCGTTGTGCACATCGTGGAGGCATTTGAAATAAGATTGAAGTCTATAAGTTCGCAGTTATAAACTCAAAATAGCTGAAGAACGTAGCATATACAAAAGAATACAACAGTCCTAAAATATAGGGCTCTATATCAAAGAAAGCTCAGCGGAAACATAATAAGCCGTACAGATCCTAAAGGACACTAGAACCTGATGCTCTGACACCACCTGTGACACCCCGACTAATTAAATACCGGGTGGCTACTCCTTTATTAAATCAATACAAAATGCCAAGTTGGTTCAGTTAATAGTATCACTGTCGAAAACATTTGAATGATTACTAACCACCTAGTATTTAAAAAGTAAGTTGCCAAATTTTAAATTTAGTCTGGTTATCATGCAATAAAAGAATTATGAACGAATAAAATTACCATTCACCATAACGAAACAATGGAATAACCAACGAATAATAATAAGTCTGGAGGAAAAACTCCTCACAACAATCCCACAACTGAAATAAGTAAAACAATGTATCCTGAATTAATTACATGCCAAAAGTCTGAAAATCTGAAATAGGAAATGTTTCTAATAGAAATGGGTGACATGCCCTACAACTGATGAAACTGAATATAGAGTCAAGATAGATGAAGCGTCTACTAGCAAAGCCCTGTAACTTCCACAAACAGCTACAGCTCATCACCTGAATGAGGATCCTAAGCATGGTGTCCTCGTGGGTGGGCACCTAAAATGGTTTTTACAAAAAATTGGTTTGAAAGCAAACGGTTCAGAGCCCGAAAGTGGAGAATATTTAAAATAGCAAGTGTTTTAATAACATTAAAACAATGAATGCAAAATACATGTTAGGACGTGCACTCACATGAAATACTTACCTCTAGACTAATTGTGCACTCCTAACGTACCGTACCCATCTAAGTGACATACATTTCTAACCAAACCGTAATAAGTTCTACCCCTTACTACTCGATTCTCATTATGCATTCTAGCGTTATCAACTAAATAGAGGGCTTTACTTAAACTCGGATTCTCAATTATTAGCATTTCAATTCACTACCGGTTATCCCATTATATCTTCTCAAAACATTACCATAGTTATACTCACAATACAAATATGAAAGTTCTCATTATTTAAGTGTATAATATTCACATCATAAATATACAATACAAGCACCCCGAGACTAGCTGCGGTGCACACATACTCTGCTATCCATCCCAGTACATCACGTACATAAGGATCACGCATTCCGAATCTCTCAGGAATCGTACTCAAATAATAGAAAATCACAAAACAATGGAGGCGAACACAGTCACATCACATGGGTCACGTACATACCTACGCTCCCACGATCAGCAGACTTATTAACTTCCCAATAAGTCCTTCTCTGACCTATGTTCTCGAGGTACCAATCTAAATCCGGGCAACACAAGGATTAGAGGGCCCTAAGCGAACGTAAACCTCCCGTGATAGCAAGTATGGTAGTTATGTCATACACATAAAATTATATATACTAAGCATGCACACATCTTAGCTATATTCACATGTTCCCGGTTAATTCAATTATTTAAGCCGTCAATAATTCTCGCATCGTAATAGTCACTCCCGTCCTATTCCACAATTTCCATTCAATTCAAATTACACTTCTATGTTTTACTCCTCAATATATCCCAAATATCCCAACTATATCAATTTATCATCAAGGGAATGTTATCTCTACAATTTAATAAGGTTACGGAACACTAAAAGTTAAATCAGGCCAACAAGGCCAAACTGTCATCTCGTTAGAAGTCTCGTTCGAACGAGGCTGTTCGAATGAGAGTTCGTTCGAACGAAGTGGGCATCGAACGAGGGTTCATTCGAACGAAAGGCATCGAAAGAATTTCCCCCTCGTTAGAAGCTCGTTCGAACGAGCTCGTTCTAACGACTTGGGCAGGTCTTCTAACGAGAGGCCAGTTTCGAGCCCAGATTTTCTTAATTCGTTTTTCCAACTTTTCTTCACCTCTAATCTCATCTAAATGTCATTCCAACAAGGTTTCAAGGTTTCTAATCGTCCCTAAACATATTAAATTCGCATTTCAACATTTATATGGGGTCTAATCATCCCAAACCACAATTATCATCAAATCTCCCTAATTTTCCCCAATTTTCAAGAATATGAACCCTAGAAATTTAAAGTCTTCCATAGTTATAATTAAATCCGTTTTTGCAATATAAAAAATAGTAATTCTCTTAGTTCCAACATCCAATAACACTTCTACATGCAATCCTACATTAGCATCTGAATTCATAACTTCCAATTTCATGGATCTTTATAAATCTCCCAAAAACAATACAAATATATAAATTCCCTACACATGGAAGAAAGCATTCTTTGCAAAAACGAAATTAAACCACTTGCCTTATGTCTTTCTCTGATTTTGATGTTGGATTGATGAAGGTTGATTTGTTCTCTCTCTCTCTCTGCAGAATTTTCCTTTCTTTCTCTCTCTACCAGCTTTTCTCTAAGGATGATAATGGTGGTTAAGGTTGCCCTAGGAAGCTCTTTCAAAACTCATTCCAATAACCCCCGTAGCCCATTAAGTCATAAGGTGTAGTTAGTGGGTTTAGTGGGTAAAGTCCAAATCAGATTTTTAATTCCTAATTTTCGTGGGTTTTAATTTCCAAAATTCCAAAATTACCAAACTACCCTTTTACGTTACCGGTATGGCCTAAAAATGCCCCGGGACCCAAACTAAACCCCCGGCTAGTGTTTTCTGACTATTTCGACCCTTCCGGACGCGTTGGCGCACTCAAAAAGACCATACGGTTAATAGAAATAAAATTCACTTTTTAATTAAAATAATTATATTCCTGACGCGACTGTGACACGCGTCCCAACAAAATTTCCAAATTGCCGTATTTCAGTCTCACGACAAATTTCATATTTCAATATTCATATATAGCCATATATACTCATTAAAATCAAATACCAACTCGCATCTCGCTAGTATTTTTATCCGGATTAATTTCCAATTAATACACATTTAATTCAATTAATCCCATAAATAAATATCATAAAAATACGGGGTATTACATTTCCTCCCTCTTTCTCACACACTAGAGCGGAGCTTACAACGTGGTCTGACACTACAAGGTAAAGATAGAATGGGTCTCCATCCTTTGTAATCACTGAAAGGGGAAGTTTGCTAAGATAGGATTTGATATCCTCCAAATCTCTCGAACAGTCATCGTTCCATATAAGGCATTTGTCCTTTTTTAGGAGTTGGAAGATAGTTCGATAGTGTTCCAAAGACTTGGAGATGAATTGATTGAGCTTCGTGAGCATACCCGTGAGCTTTTGAATATCTCGCAACATCTGAAGAGGCTGGATCCTGGTGATAACATTGATATGATCTGGATTGGCCTCAATTCCTCTTTTATTGACTAGATGGCCCAAGAACTTTCCTGGATGGAAACTGATTGAACACTTACTTGCATTAAGTTTTATGCGGTATTTCCTAAGGATATCAGAGGTCCTGGTTAATTCAGTAAGGTTATCGCCCTTATTCTTTCTCTTTACTATCATATTATCTATGTAAACCTCCATCGTGGCTCCCATCTATCTCTTGAACATCTTGGTGACCAGCCTTTGATAAGTCTTTCCAATATTCTTTAGGACAAACATCATAATCTTGTAGGAGTGTAACCCAATGGGGGTTATGAAGGACGTTTTATCCTGGTCAGGGCCGAATAACGAAAACTTATGGCAGCCTAAATAGGCGTCCAAAAGACTCATCATTTCATGTGTTTTTGTAGCGTCAACCAACTGATCAATTTTTAGGCAATGGGAAGCTATCTTTAAGACATGCTTTGTTGAGGTCTGTAAAATCAATACAGACCTTCCAACTACCATTGCTCTTGCGTACCACTACTGGGTTAGATAAAAATTTGGGTAAATGAACTTCCCTAATGGATCTTATATCCACTAACTTCTCCACTTCATTTTCCACCGCTTTAGCCTTTACGGGGGCCATTCATAGGGCCTTTTGAGTGATTAGCTTGAAGGTCGGATCGATGTGCGGGCGATGGAAAGCTACACTGGGATCAATCTGGAAAATAGTATGGCTCCCAAGAGAAAACATCTAGATTTATTTTCAGAAAGTCAATCAATTATTTCTTCTCTTGATCGACAAGTATGGATCTGATCATAATTTTTTTCTCTGGAAAGTTGTCATTGGCTCCGTCTTCTTCCAAGCTTTCAACGACCTTGTCAGTAGGGTGTACCCTGGTCTCCTCTTACCCTGGTTAGTCGTACCATAATTTCTATTTATAGGGTGTATCCCCCTCTTGGGCTTCCCCCCGAGCATCCTTTAGTTCCTTCTTCTTCTCCTTCCTAGGGCATATGACCGTGATAAAGCACTTCATGGTAGGGACCTAGTCAACATGAATTTTGACAATGCCCCAATCAGTGATTCATTTCAATTTTTGGTGATAGGTGGAGGGTACGACCCTCATGGAATGCATCCAGCCTTTTCCCAAGATGGTATGATATGGTGACTCTTTGTCCACCACTAAGAACTCTATCAACTTCGAGGTGTTTCCTACTCTGATCGAAAGGATTATCTTTCCCAACAACATTATGATTTTCCCTGCAAAGTCGAGTAACAAAACTGTGGACTCCTTAAGGTCGGTGAGGTTCAGCTTCACTTATGGAACAACTCCAGGTACATCACCTCTAACGAACTCTCCTGGTCCACGAGCATCTTGTCAACGTCCCAATTGGAAATTGTGTGGGTATTTACCGGTGCATCGTGATGTGTGGTTCTCACTCCAACTAAATCTTCTTTGGTGAAAATAATATTCTTGGTATAGTCGACGTCCTCTGGTAGCAGGGTCAATCCGAAACGCCTCCATAACAGCGGTGAATTTTTTTAACTCCAACTGAATGACATTTCATTAGATTCTCTTAAGGTTTGATGCCCCATGGATCACCGCAAACTCATGTCCCGTGTCATCATCAAGGATATTTTTCGATTTCTCTTCACCATTAGTTGTGACCTTATCTTCTTTCTTCTTTATGTACTCATTGAGGTGGAAAGTAACCTCCTTATGGAATGCGTATCTTAGCGCATTGTTTCTTTTTGTTGGGTTGCCACCCATCTTCTTAGGGGAATTGATGAACGATTGGTCTTTGATCTTGGTCAAGATCTTGCAAATAGGTTCCTTGAAGACTATGTTAACAGCCTATAATGCCTTGGAAGGATCAGTCTTGTTCCCAGTCTTGGAGTCGTTCTTGCCCACGTTTTTGTTTCCTTTCTTTAGAGTATCACTTTTTTCTTATCCTTTGGTTATCTTTGCCCGATCGTTGTCCTTTGCATTAGAGTGAACCATATCTTCAACTTTGGCAAATTCTTAGTACGATCCATGAGATCTCCAATAGAGTTGGCTTCCTATTGGTCAAGGACTGGTGCAGCAAAGAGGTGGTCAGCAGACCAATTTTGAAGGATGCAATGATAGCCTACTCCGAGAAATCCTTGACTTCATTAAAGACTTCCCAATACCTCTTGGCATAGTCACTAAGACTCTCTTGTGACTTTTTCTTCATCGTAAGCAATGAATCTATCCTCTTAGGGTGGGAGCTATCGGTTATGAAACGAGCAGTAAAAGCCTCTTCTAGAGCCTTAAAGTTTCTGATCGACCTATAAGGCATCTTCTCAAACAATTGATGTACTATGTAATGTAGGCTAGAAGGGAAAATCCGACACATTAGTGTGTCATTATGGCTCCATAAGGTCATCACTTATCTGTATTACCAAATGAGGTCTATGGGATCTATCTTCCCGTCATAAATTTTGATCTTGGGAATGGAAAACATCTTCGGGTTTCTTCCTCTTAGTTCTCACGTAAAAAAGTGGATTTCATCTAGGTATTGACATCTCTCCTAGATATGTCCCTCATAGATCTGGCTCCTATATGGGTTGGATGTTGGTCCATGTCTCTACGAACCGGAATCCTAATATCCTCATTTTGTCAATCATTGCTTTTGTGATGCCTATGTGACTGGACATGCACCAATTGTCCATGCTCTGATCTACCATGATTAGTTTTATCCTGGTCGTGCCTGGATCTTCTCCCTCATCTTCAAGTATTACTCGCCTGAGGACTAGGAGTCCTATCACGACGTTTCCTTGTATCTCAATGGAAATCTCTCTAAATTATTTTGATTCGCCTCTGAAGGTAAGCTTTCTCTTCCACCCGGAGGCGTGTGAGATCCTCTTATTCTCGAAGCTTGGCTTTGTAAGCGTCGACTAACCTATAGATCTGCGTAGACCTATATGGTCCATGTCTCTCTTCATAATACTGCCTTTCTTGGCGAAACCTATAATTTGTATGCTGGTGAATCTCTGACCGAACCCTAGGTAGGACTGCGTCTTCTTTCACATCACTAACCTGAGTAGTGTTGTTGCTATGGTGAGACATCATGGGTATTATGTTAGTGAATGTTTTTGCAGGAATAGAAATATCATCTCACAGAAGGCGCTAATTGTGAGTCCAAGAATTATCACAATAAATATCCATGTAACAACCACAAAGAACATAATGTAAAACCACACACACAACAACGATGTAGGTGGTTTGGCAACTTACCTACATCCACGGAGACGTTACTATTTTATTATAGTGTCTCTCAATTCTCGAGATTACATCCTTTTGCCTCGGGTTAGGGTTTACAATTTATAGATACATGAAAGTAAGAGATTGAGTTGTACAAGTAACTCAATTAACCAAGGATAATTCGTGGTGTCCCTGAATATCTCCTCTGAAATTGTTGGTAACCATTTTGAATGTATCCTTAAGTGTTCTAGTGTGTTTCAAATACATGCGAGTAAATTAAACTCTTATTTCGGTCGGACAGCACTTCAGGTAATCTGGGTTGGTCGTCTACTCTCACGCACCATGATAAATGGGTCGCCACATCTTCCAAGCTATTAATTACCATTTAACCACTCGTTTAGTATCATTTTTAATCATTAGATATAAATCCCTAAGATTTAATCTCTGCCACCAGTTGGAAGAGACAAAAAATCCCTTCTCCTATATATATATATATATATATATATATATATATATATATATATATATATATATATATATATATATATACACACACACACACACACACACACACACACACAAGGGGAATGCCCGTGCCTGACGACATGGAGAAAATTTCCAAAGTACGTAATCGCAAAACGGCAAATTTTTCGTTCCCCAACAAAATAATGTGTAATTTTAAAAAATGGCCATAATATCCTTTGTTTATACGACTATCCACTTTGTTTAACAAATAACAAATAATCTAACAAAACATAAAAATTGGTACTATTAACTACAGAAGATATAAGATAACAATATGAGGCCATGAAATAGTAAAAAAAATCAAAACAAAAGATTAAAAAAAATGAAAATGATTACCAACTTGGTTTCAATGAACTGACAAAAGTATCATTCCCAAACAAAACAAAGTTTAATTCTTAAAAAAAATTGGCATAATCTCCTTTGTTTGTAGGACTATCCACCCTACTTAACAAATAACAAATATTCCAACAACATTCAAATAGTCTAAATTAATCAAATAAATTCACATATAACATGAAATATACAAATTCATCAACTAAATTCACATTGTGCCTCAAATAAACAAAGTATCAATTTAAAAAAATGGATATAACCTCGTCTGTTTATTGAACTATCCCCCCTCTTAAGGGATAACAGTCAATCGAACAATATTCAAACATCCCAAATTCACCTAACAAATACTTCAACAAAACAAACTTCGTAAAAAAAATCACAAATATATCAACTGAAGTCGTCCCACATGTTTCACTATAGTAATTGTCCGTAGTTTTCAAAATGTGACCGGATACAACAAAAAATATAGTTAGTCAATTCAAATAACTAGTCAAATATTATATAAACCATGATAACTAGTAACTATATAGCGCAGACCTATGTGTGGATTAGTGTCATTTATAAATAGGAGTATCCACCCTCTTTAATAAATAAATAATACTCCAATTATACTAATAGCAGATTTCCCGTGCCCAAAGGCACGAAAATAATTTTATTCCTAGCATCAATGTAATTCTCTTAAACGTCATGTATTCTTATGCTTAGAAATTTAACAATCAAAACCCTTTCTCTAAAAAAGCTAAAAATATATAATATGTGACTTATGGCCTGAACTAACAAAGTTGAGCTCCAAAAATAATGAATTGGAACATTGAATTGTTGCTCAACATTTCTTTCCAATATGTACCTGCCAAAAGCAATATACACATCAGAATGCGCAAAATATCAACCAAAACTTAATGGATAATATACACATTCAGTGGGAGTAGTCATCTCGCAAACTGGCACGCTGTATTTGAAATTTAAGAGCGTGACATGTAACTAACTTAATTATGTTACTTTGAGGAGGCGAAATGCCTTGCGAGACTTGATATCTAACACAAAACACAAAACAACACCTGATATAGTACTTGTCAAAGAATTGTAGACACTTCTTATGTTTCCCTAAAGTGATGAAGTCATATCAAACAAAATTCTTAAAAAGAAATATAACCATAGTCAATATCGTGTACCGACTTGCATATAAAAGCTCTAAAACACAAACATATCAAAAGTAAAAAGTAAATACTCACAAACAATACTAAAAAAATGCCAACAGAAATATACATGCAGAAATAAAATAATACAGTAACTATTTAATAACAATACAACAACAATTTTTTTAAAAAAAATCCAAAAACCTTGTAATACTAAAATATCATACTATATAAAAATAAAAAGAGGGAAGCAAGCATATAACAATGGAAACATTGTATCATGATATAAAATCAAGGAAATGAAAAAATAAAATGGAAGCACACTCAAGCCCACATTATCTCCTTGACAATAAGCTCCTCGAAATCTGCATTTAAGAATGGAGATAATTGTCTAACTAGTATCAATCACATAAGAAAATAATATACCATCTAATGTGATTATTTTAAGAATACTCAAGACGATCATCTCAAAGCATTATCAGTGTAAATGAATCTGACGTGAAATTAAAGAAATCAATACAACACAACTGTCAAATAAGGAAGAAATCAGATCTGAAGTTGAGGAAATCGAAACACTAATATAATAATTTGTTTAATCATGCAAAAAGGAAGTTTATACCAACATTGTAATTAAAATAACAAGTTAATAAATAAAGTGCATACAAAATAAGAAACATGCAAAAGAACAATAACTACACGTAAGAATCTAGAATCTTTTGTGGAAAATACATTTGATGAGTGGAGTACAAATAAATCATACTAACTGTTACTACAAAAAACGAATACTAATAGTAAATTAGAAAAAAAAACATATAATGTAAATAAATACGTTTGGACAGTGGACTACAAATAAAATGGAATTCACAACACCAAAACCACGGTAAACTTTATAAACAAACATAAGCCCGCAATGTCAACTGTACCAGCACCCAAACTTGGTCAAAATCAAACTAATTTTGGGTTCTACAGATTTTAGAAACTAAATGAAATGAAATAATAATCCAATCGAATGAAAAAAAATAGAAAGATGACCACCATTATCAATTACACCACCACTAAAAACAAACCGTAATACTTTGGGCTTAACAAAAACTGAGGCACGACTAAACATTTAGGACATATGTTTGTAACAAATAAACTGTATTAAGTATAAACTAAAGACTTTTCCAATAATCACTATATTAGAGGCATAATTTTTTTAAATCGAGGTATAACAAAATCAGTGTTTATTTCTTGGATTCATTCAATTGTGAATGAATGATTATAGGTATTATCGGTTCAATGTTATATTGGATCGAATTTTCATTAGATCTGGCTTTGATCCAGATCTTCAATTGGATAGAAAGATCACTATTTTCGGATCATCTGGATGCTTCGGTTAAGATTCTATTTGATCGAAGTATGTTCAACGGTTCATTTGAGTTCTCAGTTTCATATGGATATCGTCATCTGGTGTTATTTCACTTTTATAGATCTCCTTTTGTGAAATAACATATTTCTATTCTGGGATGGTTGAAATTCCATCAAGTGTATTTCGATCCAAAGGTTTTTATTTTATTACGTTTAATCAGATTATAGATGTGCTTCAATCTGTATAAAAGGATGCGCATGGGGTGGATCCCGTTTGGTTCTTTTGGTTCATGGTGTGTGTAATGATCCAATTTTTACATGTGTATCATCACATTTCTTATATTTTCAACAAGGAAAGGTATCATTTGTTGGATCTAGTTTTGATGCAACGTTGCTTCAAAAGAACATGGATAAGTTTACTCATTTTTAATGCACAACTGCTTCCTATCAAATTGAGGGCACTGCAACATGGTTATTAATTCTAGTTTCTGGGATATTCCATTTAAATAATCTATTTTTTATTCGGTTTTCTTAATTCATGATGCTTAGCAGGGGCCATTTTAATTAGTACGAAACAACTATTCTAAACAGGGGGGCATGCTAAATAGGGGGCAACCTCCAATAAAAAAAAATATCTCATCTCACTAATATATTTTTTAAGTTGTACGTAACTCAACATTCCCAAAATTGGCATTTAAACAATCAAGATGCTTCAATTAACATTAAATCCTAACAATTGAGCTATGTGTACCCAATTTATTTTAGGATATATATGATTAGGTGCCTAAAATTTGAGCTAATTTAATTAAAAATCTATATTATTAAAACATTAGCGAGCGGTCCCTAAAATGTATTCAATGATGGCCAAATACTTACTACTTTGCAACTAACTGAGTTATGATAAGCGTAAATGCAAGGTTTTCATTCGGGTGATTATGCAATCAATCATGTACATATGTGTGTATATATATTTGGTGGTGGGTTATCAATTTGAGGGTAGTTTCAAATAGAACCATTTTCAATTTTTGGTCTCATGTGACAGGTAAGAAAATATGTTTACCAGAATGTTGTTATAGATTGGATGAATTGGAGAAGCTCATTGACTGTTCCTATATTCAGGTAACTCTATCATGTAAAATCTTGAATTCTATCAATTAATATAAATGTAACTGAGACTAATATATATTGGTGTGTAATTCATTCATCTTAAATGAAAAGCACACATGCTATAGATAGTAGAGACCATTACCCAGCATAATATACGCACCCGAAGCAGGTCAATAAATGGAGCTCTCACCATGACCTGTAAGCATAAAACAGGTTGGTAGTTAAACACAAACTAGGTGAACTTAAAATCTAAACTGAACATAGAATATAATTAAAAAACATCTATAAGTTCAATTATACATGAAATGGAGATTTATAAACACAATTTATCTTCAACAAACAAATATTGACCATGTATAGAGGGACATTAGAGTAAAGTGTTGTGTTATGTGTGTTATTATCACAACCAAATTTGGATTTTATGTTGGTGGCGGGTGGGATGAAGGATGATGGTGTCACCTTCAATGGAAAATAGAGGAGTTCTTATAGGAGATGATGGTTTTGATATGGAGGAGGATACAGTGACCGTGTAATAGGAGTAGGTGAGTAATTATCTGTGGAGAGAATGAAATGGTGGAGGGTGGGGAAGAAAATATGGCAAACATACTATGAGAAGACAATGAGAGTTCACTTTCAAATTAAAGTGAGAATCCTTGCACACCATTTAATATATCAAAGATACTAACAACTCCACAAGGTCTTCGAATCTCGACATGTCTAACATGTTCCAAACACCATTTATGCACATATGGAGATAACAATTGTCATTGGGCAATTTCATCGAACACTTTTAATGTAATCATATAGTACAAAGTAAGTATTTAGTATAGTAAAAAGGAATAACCTCAAAGCAGGAAACTGTGAAATAAAAATGAAGGATGAGGGATAAGAAAAAAAGGTATTAGTCAAAATTAGTGAGTATTTAGTAAATCAAAAAACATGAAGAAACTTCCATTCCCTAAAATTTCTTCTTCAGTATCAGTCCTAATGATTTTCCTTCATTTGTAATTGATTATTTCAAAGGCCATTATTAAAACACACACCAATTCACTTCCAAAAAAAATTAAAATTAAACAATAGTATCTACGAACAATAGTATCAATCAATGTTCAAAGACAAAATACCTTTACTTATACTAAAAAAGGCAACTTGATTAAGAAAATACTACAATCTTTACATTTTCTTGAACCTAGTCCAAAAAACTAAACTGATCAAATAGATTAAACTGAACAGAGGATTCAATTACAAAACATTTTCAACAGGGGATTAAAACCAAACGGGAATATGGGGTTGTAGGACTAAAACGATTAAATCAACAACCACACAAAATTAAACAACACAAAATGAAAAACTCTAAAGCGATTGCCACACTGAAGATGGGAACACTGAAGGGGTTGGTGTAATGCCCCGTAATTTTTATGATTTTTAATATGAGATAAATTAAAAGTTAATGGGCCAAATCAATGGGTATTAATTGGAATTAATTATGAAAAATTAATTGGGATTAATCCGGATTGAATATTACAAGAGATTAAAGTAATATATGATTTTGAATATATGATTTTAAATATTACCTAGTGATATAAAGTAATCTGTGGGTATGATGATTTTTAATATTGTCGTGAATAAATAATACAACATAAATGGAAATTAAGTCGAGACGCACTTATGAGTCGTATAAAGAGTAAAGTTGGGAAATAAAATGAGATTTATTTTTAAGTCATTCGGATGATCATTTCGAGTGCGCCGTTTCGGAAGGGTCAAAATAGGCAGAAAAGTCTACCCAGGGGTTTGATTTGGGTCTCGGGTCAATTGGAAGATGAAAGGACATCCCGAAAGGGCACTTTAGTCATTTTGCTTAGGAGATGAAAAGTACCTACATTTTTTGTCTTTTAGCTAACCTTGGAGACTTATTATATGTGTGAGTATGGATGTATGCAAGATTCATTTCATTAAAAGACAAAGTGAGGTCTTTTGAGAGAGAGTGAAAAGCCTTAGAGGGAAAGTGAAAGGTTGTCTTGAGGAGAGGAAGAGTTGCTTGGAAAGGAAGAGTCATCTAGGGCAAACTAAGAGGAAAAACACCATCTCTACACCTTGCACCAACACCGAATTATTGCCGACAAAAGGAAGAAGAGGTTCCAAACACTTGCCTTCTCCAAAGGTTCAAACCTACACACAAGGCAAGTGTAGTTCTTGCTTTATTTTGGTGCTTATATTATCCATGATGGAATAGGATTTCTTTTTAGATTGATGAACTTATGGATTTGGGATTAAAATGATTGATAAATCAAGTTTAATGGATAGGGAATTTCATGTAGTTGGATATTTATACATGTAGAGACTATGAACATGAAAATGGATAGGTTTTACATGTAGAGGATTTATTTTTTTATTGATGATATGAAAATGATGTCAAGTATTGCATGTAGATGAATTCTACCCATATTGAATATGGAAATTTGATGATTTAGTTATGAAATAATAATTCTAAATTCTGATTTTTTTAAGAGGTATAAAAATGGAGGATTTAGATAAATTGGAATTTTAAGGATTTAATGGGTTTGGTGATAATACCCTAATGAACATATGAATTTGATGTTATTCTTATGTGAAAATCACCCTTGAACATGTTAGAACACTGTTAGCAAATCTAGGTTTCGGGTAGAATATAATCAAGAAGGGTTTGGGTCTAAGAACTTGAAGCAAAATGCAGAAAACTGAGTTTGAAGACGAACTGGAATGACGTTGATCTCGTTCGAACTAGACATACTGTCATTCGAATGAGAATTCTGGGTTTCTGACGAGATTTTAGAAATTCTATTTTAGCCCAGAAAAGTTTGGAGAATTGTATTTTAGCCCTCAGTAGGTACTGAATAATTTTGGTACATTAACAAAGAGTGAGAAACTTGGGTTACTGTTAGGAAATTAAATATTAAATTAAAGATAGAAAATTATGTGAGTGATAACCACATAATAAAATATGATGAATTATGTTTGAATAATTTTGGTACATTAATAAGGAGTGATACAGTTGGGTTAATGCTGGAAAATTATATAGAATTGAGGAATAAAATTATGTGAGAGATATCTACATAATAATAATATGATTAAGAGATGAATAATCATCATGGTCAAGTACGGGTAATATTGGTGATATATATATGGGTACTTGGGTTTATGTGAGTGATAATTACATAATAAATATATGATGATAATCGTGATTAATGAGTGCGGGTGGTATTCGAGAAATACGACGGGTACTTCGAGTAGGATGAAATCCTAATATGATATTGATCAAGTGTGTATCGAATTTTATATAGGTTGATGGGTATACATATTGATTGTTGATTTATGTGTACGACATACCTAGCCTACTTGCTATCGACGGGAGGTTTGTGCGTAGATGACAGTCATATCTTGATGAGACTTATGGGGGATTTTTGACTTGTTGCCTCATAACATAGGACTTAGGTTGGATTGCCAGGTGTGAAAATAATGGTATTGAATGGTCATTTGGGTGCGTAGGTATGTGCGTAGCCCAAAGGCCTAGGATTATGTTTGCCTCCAATATTTGTGTTTATTATTTATGGTTCAAGGGATATATCGAACCAACAGTCCTTTGTATAGTGACGAGATGTACCCGAACATGATAGCAGAGTATGCATGCACCACAACTGAGTCTAGGGATGCAGTAATGTATATATATATATAATAGAATGAATGTATATATGTACTTGTGATATATTTTACATCTTGGGCTGCAACGGAGCCTAGGGGCGCCATATTAGAGTGTGTGTGTGTGTGTGTGTGTGTGTGTGTGTGTGTGTGTGTGTGTGTGTGTGTGTGTGTATGTATTATAGTGTGAAAATGTATATATACATGGGTTAGTATCTACTATGTGAATTAAGTAGACCTGAAAGAGAATGAAATCTGAAATGAATTAAGTAAGTGAATACTTAATTATATTGAATTGAAAAACGTCTTATCCATGTTATAGAGAAATTGGATATTTATGTATTACCTATATTGCGAGAGAAATACATGGGAAAGATTTGGGCTATGGTGTGTTGGCACGAATATGAACTAGTTAGCATGGGAAAAGTAACTAGGTACATTATATGTGCACTCTAGATGAGGGGTGAGGATCTCAAAAGAGAGTCCGATAATCTAAATGTATATAACAATTGCTGATTATAGCATTTATTCACTTGCTATATTCTAAACTATTTTTACATCGGGCTCTGACCTTTTTATTGCATATTCTCTTATATCTCTCATATCTTCTATTTAGGTGTCCAGCTAGTGGGATGCCAGCTATAAGGGATTGGTTATTGGCATGCTATGGATGACATGGAGTTGCCGATTTTGCATTAGACGCTTCATCTTCTTGATTCATATGTTGTAAATATTTCATTTAGGGCATGTCGCCAAAAGGATTCTAGTCTTTCCATCTCAGTCAGTTTATTTACTTGTATCGGAGTTAATTACATTTGGTTTACGTTGGATTATTGTATTGAGATTTTAAACTGGAGAGTTTTATTCCAGTTGCATTTAATTCAGTTTTGATATTACTTAGTTGTTATTCATTGTGTGCATGGATTGTGTTAAAAGGTTTATATTTTAAAAGTGAAAATTTTAATTAAATCAAAATTGGAAAGTTTTTAACACTTGTTTAATTAAGTATTAGGTTACCATGTTTTCGACAGTGATGCTAAGAATGGTCCAACTATATATTTTGTTTTAATTTGATACGGGACTGATCACCCGGTATTTAATTAAGCGGGGTGTTATAGTTGGATATCAGGTACAACAGCACTTGGTTCCTAAATGTGTCTCTAGGAAAGGTTTATAGCGACAATTTTCAATTACACATAAAAACATCTTTGCAAATTTTCATAGGTTAGGTGGTAATTAGAATCCATAAAAAAGGCGATAATCATAAAGTAAAAAATTGTAAAGCGACCAAAGCATCTCAAGTTAGGAAAGTGGTCGGAGTACAAAAAATAATGACTGTATTATAAAGATACAGTATAAACTAGTAAAGGCACTATATAATAACTGCTTACATAATATAAATGCCTTTGAGACTTTGATGTATGACAAACTAATGAACCAAAATACTTGCTCAAGGAAATCTCATAAATATACAAATTCATATTACGTTTCAGAGAATGTCATAGACTAATAAAATTATACTAGATATAAAACATACAAATTAACAATTGTAAAGAAACTTAATAAAGCGCCAATTTATAACATAAACACCATTTAAGCAATCATTTTACTCAAGGTGTTGGTGCTAGGATCCTTCAAAAGAAAAACATGTCAAGTTATGCACCATTTGTTTTCTCATTTTGCAAAAGCATTTTAATTTGGATAGTTAAAACAATTTGAACAATCCAAATTGAATGTCATGTAGGTTGCAAACAAACATAACTTTTCTTTCCCCAAAACTCAAAACATAAATCAATAGGACCTCAAATGCTCGAATGCAGTTCCTAAATCACAAACATATATCCCAGTTACAGGGAGCACACAAAATAAATACTTAATATGCATAAATGTATCAAAACTCATTCTCATTTTTGAAAGGGTTATACAATTGAGAAAGACTTTCATAAATTACATAATTTAATAATGAGTTGTTGAAAGACTAACCAAATCATAGGTTATGGAAGTTGAATCATTTGATATAGTGATATGGAGGTTCATGGCTTCTTAGCAACAAATAAGTACCCTATAGTGGAATATGTTTTTTACCAATAGAACGACCAAAATAAATACATATTCATAACAAATTAACTATTTATATGAAATCCCACATGGAAAAATAGAGCATCAAATATAACCATATTCACTCTTGATTTTAAAAAAAGGGACAGATAACAACAAAAAATGAGTAAATGCATAAATGGCCTGAAATTCCAAGAACATGCCAACTCCAAAATAAATTTCATCGAAGCCTTTTGGTGCCCAAGTCTGAGAAGGGTCTTGTTAATTACTCATCTAACCACATCAGTATCATGCCCATGACATATAATTTAGTTTTCTTCAAAAGAAAATTACTATTTAATTATTCGTAGATGAATGAAAAGTACAACATTATGTCAATTTGGCTTTATAATATATAATTTCCAACACATTCATAAAGCATAAATAAATTGAGTCATAAATCGGAAGAGAAAAAGAGGTATACCCTATGGTGGTGGTTCTCCAAGACTTCGAGGTGGTTAACTCATGGAGATCTTCCATATTAGTGGTGATTCAAAGCATTAAACTTGCAAATCTGGCAAAAAACCCATAAGAGAAATGTGTTAGATCAGCAAATTTAACAGACTATGTAATATTATGCCGATATAAAATCCCATTCCATTTAAAATATAATCTTATGCAGTGAATACAGTCAATATTCCATATTACTAAAATCGACACTCAAAAAATTCCAGTCATATTTCATATTACTAAAATCGATACTAAAATAATCTTATGCAGTGAATACGATCAATCTTATACAGCCAATACAGTCAATATTCCATTCAAAACACTCAAAAAATTTATATCGTATCATTAGGTTCATGAGGTGGTTCTTCTTTTAGGAATCGTTATCCAGCAAAATACCTTTCACAGGATCTTACATAGATAATACAGTCAATCTTATGTAGCCAATACAGTCAATATTCCATGCAAAACACTCAAAAAATTTACACCATGTCATTAGGTTCGTGAGGTGGTTCTTCTTACTGGAATCGTTGTCCAACAAAATACCTTTCACGGGATTGTTTTCTATATAAACAAAAGGAATAGCAAGAATCAAACAATGTCATCTTATCTACAAACATGCATATAATTTTCTTCTGAAATGAATATCGATACAAAATATCATTAAAATTGACAATAAGATTATCTTCTCAAATGAATATATAATTTTGTTTACTCATCTCAACTTCATAAGGTATATAAAAAAAATATGCATAGAAGAGATACCTACTGATATTATACCCAAATCAAAGTTCACGTGACCAAAAATTAGACCACCTACAATAGCATTTTATGCATTAGAAAACCTCCTGAATAGAAAACAAAAATATGAATTATATAAAAAAAATACAGTTCAGATAAATCGAAACCACCCAAAAAGCCCTAATTTGAAACATAACCGTAAATAAATAAAAATCTTCACTTAAAACCTAAATCTAAACCACAAAGATATATAAATATAAATGCAACCAAAAATCAAAATAAATGAGGCCTAGTCGAAGGATTTACCTATCGGTTATGGGGATAAGAGTTTGTAACTGAGGCCCTTAATGGGGCACCAGGATGAAGGGAGGTAACGGGGAGAAGGGTGGCAGTGCGGCGCGACGGCGAGGAGAGGGGAGCGACGACGCAAATAGGGGAGCTGAAGGGATGAGTGAAATGTTAGGGTTTTTTTGTGGTACCAAAACAAAATGAACGGGAGAGTATGAAAGGAAGGGTTTGAGTTTCTCTACGATTTTGTCATGTTGTATGTTTGACACAATCTCACACCATTAGATCTTAATAGGAGGCAAACCATAACCCTTCGATCATCGTAAACTAATCTAACCCTTCATTTCTTGCCTTGGTGTTTAAATCCTCACCTCTAATTGTCGTATCAACTTATTGAATAATAAAACTATTATACTCCTTATTATATATATATATTCATTCATTATGAGTTCATATTTTTACATGCTTGTATTTCGCCCGATATACACATTCGTTCCTCTATATCGCCTCGTGATTCGATAAACACTCATATCATATTTTGAATTATTATTTTTGGGAACACTCCTAAGGATGAATTAACTCTGTCCTTTTCCATGATGCGAGTTGAATTCCATTCTTCACCTATATTATGCACATTAGCACACACTTCACGGAGTCTAACACGAGAAGATTAACACATGCCCATTTGAGATCGAAAGGGAGAGATGGGTTCCTAACACCTTCCCATTTCGTCACTTAGTCCACGTACCTTTAAACTACTTGGTTTTGCAAGCATGAGTATTGTTCTTAATGTCGTTCTCTCGAGGCGGTGACATTTCCTTTGCCTATTTTGTGCAAAATAGGATGGTGACTTTATATATACACATTTTCCTCCACATTGACGACAATCAAGCGCCCCAAGAAAGGGCGCAAACCCCTCGCGTGCACCGAGGGGAATTCGAAAAGGGAGGACCCAAGATGGCCACAGTGGCGACTCTATCGGGGACGTATTTTAAGAGGACTATACTCTATTTCTGCAGGGGTGTAATTATTTTCTATATGTGTGCATATGCTCCTACTTACATGTTCCCTTTGCTCCTCTATTTAACTTTTGTATATATCTACCTCACGCCTATATCTATCGTGCTCCCTTCTTATGTATATACCATTATTCACTCACTTATACTCTTCACAAACTCGTGTATACTCTACATGTTCACTTTACACACTTACACTTAGCTTTACTTCTACTCACATATTCCACACACCACTTATATTATCCATGATTAGGCTTCACTAGCACACACTCACCGTTCTCATACTTGTATATATCTCATACTTGTAGTTGATCAATGTATAGGCTCACTACCACACACACTCACTTGTAAATATTCACATGTCACTCACTCACATGTATATATCCTCGTGATTTATATGGTGATAATAAATCTCAACACAAATTATAAGAAAATGCGATCACCCAAAAAAGTAAAAAACATAAATTAGAATAGCTGCAATCACACACGACTCAAGATATACATGGTTCGACAAAATTGCCTACATCCACGATGGTGATCTCTGATGATATATCTCTTTTCTCCATGGGGAATGTTTACAATGACATGCCCTTTGCCCCGGGCTGGGGGGTTCAATATATACATGTAATTCTCGGAGAGTGGGGGTGTTGGGAACCTCCACGTTGTCCCATAATCCCTAGAGTATCTCCTGAGAGATTTTAGGGTTTGAATGGGTCACTGCTAATTTTTCATAAGGCTTGGGAGTTTGGGTCGGGCTTTCCCTATTTTTGATAGGGCTTAGCCTGACTACTTCTCTAAGCCAAGATAAATAAACGAGGTACCCACAATTGCACCTAAAAGTTTTGAGTCATAATTTGGGCTCAATAATTTCAAATAATAGCCCTGATGGCATTTTTATCAATTACAAGATTCGTTGGGGAGTGAAACATAGTTCCCAAGTAGATTAAGGTAGCTGATTCACTTCGTTCTTCATGCGTAATCATTGAGACGGTTTAAATTTGTTTGAAGAGGCCATTTCTGGTGTCGCTTCAAAAAATTTGCGTGCTTTCGGGATTTCTCCAGCTCCTCATTGGGTTTTTTCACTTCCAGGTCTCTCCTTTCGTCATCGAGCTCTTTGCTTTATTTCCATCTTCCTTGCTTGTGGCCTTGCATCATCTCAAACTGATTTTTTCTTCGTAAGCTCTCCATAACTCTTCCCTTTTCATTTATGTTAAAATTTCTTCTTTATCGTTGATAGGTTTTTTTTCTTCTGATGGCAAGGATAGGTAATAGGTCAATAGCAGAGTTTAGAGAGTTTTATAACATCCCTAACTGGGTGGACATTGAATGTGACCCTGTTCCTCGCAATGTTCGAGATATTAAGGATGGAAATTGGATTCATGTCCTCTTGTTGTCCCAGGGGGTTTAACCTTTCCCCCAAATCGCTTATTTTTGCACTTCTTTAGTTACTTTTACATAGCCCCTACCCAATATTCACTAAATGTTTGGAAGATTATCCATGGTGTACATATGATCAATAAGCTCTATGGCACCAATTAGGTCTTGCTAAAATTTGTTATTGCTATTCCTTCTCCCAAATAAGCTTTGGTCTCCTCTATCTGAAAGCTAGGAGTCCTAACAGGATGTTGGTAGTCAATCTACCTGATTTCCACAAGGACTATGGGCAAGAAGGATTTACTACCAGGAACTGGCAAATCCCTCCCAAAATTGAAGGGGCGAGGTACAGGGGACCTACGATTCCCTTTTATGGGGAGGACTACATAGGTAGGCATAGCTCTTGTTCTGCTCATTGATTTTCTGTTAATGTACTGTCTTTCTTATATTCTTCTTTTTCCTTTTTTAGCGAAGACAAAGAACTCATAACCTGTACTTCGCAAAATTCGAGCTGCTGAGCTGATCAAAGCTTGGAAGATTAGGGAATACTTGGCTGACGGTGAGCATTCGTGATCAGCTGCATTCTTTTTGGAGTATAAGAATATTGGGTCCAGCTTCATCACCCGACCTGTGGATAGTATTCCTCACCTTGACATCATAGAAGAGGTTGTAGCTGAACCAATCCAGTTGGACAAAGAGGAGAGAAGATCTGGTAAAGGCAGTGTGGGGGCTGACAGAGGTGAAGTTGAAGGTGACTTTAGATAAGAGAGTTGAAGTGGTGAAGAATCTTCCAGTTTGGAGGAGGGTTCAGAGGTTTTGGAGGACTCAGATGATTCGAGTAGCTCTAGCGAGAAAATTATGGCCCCTCTTAGGAAAAATTTGATCCAGGTTGATGATGGGGATAATATGGAACTTGCTCGTAGGTTGAAGAAGCAGAAGTCTGGGGGGGGGATACTGACACTGGCTCCTAGATTGTGGCTCATGAGTAGGAGAGGAAGATGAAAGAGGAGGTGTTGGTTAGAGAGAGAGAGAGAAAGAAAGAAGAGGAGAAAAAGAAAGAGGAAGAAGAAGGAGAGAGAAGAAGAAAGGAAGAGAGAAGAGGCGAGGACCAATACGGGTAAATCTCTGGTGCCTGTGTCTGCCTTAGCAGAGGGGGCTTCTGTTGCTCTTTCCCCTCAGCTGGATCTAACGGTGTTCGAAGGAGAAGTCTTGCCAGTCGATCTCTAGTGGTCGTCAAGTATAGGGACCGACCAGTTAGCCCTAAAGGCAAGTCAGGGGCTAGCCTTGGTAAGTCTGTTCTTACTTCTCTACTCTTGTATTTCTTTCCAATACCTTCTTCGCTAAATATTTTCTTTCTTTCTGCAGTTTGTGTCTGATTTTACCATCCTCTATCACAACTGTGATGAGTTGGTAAGGAAAAATATTGAGTTAGAGGCGAGCTTGAAGGCTTCTAATGATGTTCAGAAGTCTTCCAACCTTGCCTTGGTTAAATCTAATAAGGCAAAAGAGGCAATGATCAAGGAACTGGAGGAGCTGCGTCAGTCTTACGACTTGGTCTGTACGAGAAAGCTGGCAGTGGTCGAGGAGAACAAAGAGCTTGCCAAGAAGATGAAGAAGATGGAATCTGAGGTTGCCACCCTCAAGGAGAGCTTGTACAATGATAGGTGGCTCACATAATATGAGTATGATGAGGCTCAGATCGACTACATCAGTCGCCTTAATTTCAAAAAGGGTTGGGATTGGGCTTTGCTTATCACCGAGGTGGATGTTAATTCCCCCCTCTTTGACTAACATGACCCTGGTCCCAAGTTTATTATGGATGAGGTGACTTCCTCATCTACCAATGAAGGTATTCCAACTGTCCCGGCCACTACTACTGATTCTCCCCTTGATCAAGGAATGGTGACTGCTCCATCTGAGGGAGGTGCACCTAGGGTTGTCGCAAATAAGGGGAAGCAACCATCATACTCAAAACAGACTAAGGTCGCCAGCTAGTCTTCTTAGGGACCTTTGTATTTTTTATATCTCTATTTCTTCTCGTTGATGTACTCGAACTATTTTTGTTTTAATGAAATGAAGTTTTGTTCTTCTCCATGTACTAATTTATTTATTCTTGATGCTCATATGATTTGTAGCTTATCGATCTTGAGGAATAAATTTTTGGTACCTCTCACTTAGGAAAAATTCTTGGTCTCGATGTGAGCAATAGAGTTCGTCGTGCCTTTATAAAAATTTGCATGTCTCTTAGATCGAGGAATCGAGACTATAAAGACCAGTCAGAGCTTGTTTCTAAGTTGAAAGATAGGCTTGAGGAGGCAGAGGAGGTCGACGTATCTGTTCAAGAAGAATTAGAATCTCTGAAGGCTAAGCTTTTGGATGCTTCTGAGATTAATCAAGTTGGATAGGTCCTTCAATAGGAGAATGATTATCTAAGGAGCGAAGTCTCACGACTTAGGGAGAATGCGCTGAGCATTTCCCCTCAAGTTTTACGTGCTTCCTCTTCGTCGACTGGGCGGCGAGCTAGTGCTGAAGATAGTGGTTCATTTAGGTACATTACCGAACTCCGTGGTGATGTTAGCAGGGCATATGTTATAACTGTTAGTCTTTAAAGAGATATTACCTTACTGAGGAATCTGTTCAAGAAAGGTCCTCGGAAGGTGTGGGTTGATGGCTACGACTAGGGTTGGACTGATGCTCCAACCAAATTGAAGGAGGTTGAGGAGTTAGCTTTCATAAGAGGGTGGTTGAGTGCTCTTAGGGAGTTACAAGTCCCTAGGAACTCTATTCTTTAGTATCGGCATGAGATCTCTCCCTAAAATTTGATGTCGAACCCATTCAGAAAGGATCATCGATCGGTTCCCATAGATGTGATCCCAAGATAGATCGTGGATCCAAATTCAGCCGAAGTCGAGGAGGAATTGGCTCCTCACCCAGATGATGGCCGAAGAGCGCGAGTGGTTGACTATCTTGCTTAGTGACCTAGTTCTCATTAGGGTTTAAATTACTCAGCATATGTAACTATTCATATATGTAATGATGTAATAAAATAGTTATGTTTTGGGCGATTTGCCGACTAAACATGTGTTGTGTTATTCTTTACTTCATTGATCTCTTGTTTAGTTATCTTGGGCCCTTCTAGAAGACTAGGTTTGACTTAGGCAGAGTTAGTTGGTGAGTGAGTATCCTCCCAGTCTAGTATGTTTTAGTGTACCATTCTGCCTTACTTTACATTTTAGGTTGTGTCATCACACTTCCTTAGGCCTAAGTGAGGCAATAGCAAGGATAAACATGGAATCAGCTGTTCTATCTAAGCAGGATTTCTGAGCCAAACAATATTGTCGACTAGCCTGGGTTGGCCATGTTGTATAAGGGTCCCCTGTAGGGCTTCATATATTGCTAGGGGCAAGCTAAGAGATCATTCATGTTCGTTGACGAATGCCTGAGGAGGGCCATTATACATTGACCCTGCTTTAATAAGTTTCTCATGATCTTAGTTTTATATGTTAAGATGGGAGCCTGTAACTTGGAAAGGGTGCATGAATTGTAATGTAGTTGAGAAAAATCAACACTCCATAAAATGCTACTACCAAACAAATCTCATTAATCAGAAATGAATTGAAAATTTGACATTGAGTTCAAAAAGAAAAAAGAAAACTAGAATTAGAATTTCTTCAAATTAGCTGTATTCCAAGCTTTAGGTATCTCCCTGCTCTCCAGCGTTTCTAAGTGGTAGGCTCCTTATAGGTCGTCTTTTATTATCTTGAATGGCCTCTCCTAGTTTGGTCCTAGCTTTCCATCCTATGATTTTTACTGCGCTGCCAAGAACTTTCCATAGGACGCAGTCACCAACCTGGAATGCTCTTGGATTGACCTTTTTGTTGTAGTGCTTTACTAGCTATTGTTGGTAGGCTACTAGCTTCACTAAACCAAATCCATTCGTTCCTCTCCTAGGTCAAGTTTAGCGAGTAATGCTGCATCATTCTGGCCTTGGTCTACCATAGTGGACCTCATGGTGGGGAGGCCAACTTCCAAAGGGATAATTACCTCCATCCTATATGTCAGTGTGAATGGTATCTCTCAAGTTGCTCGTCGTGGGGTGGTGCAGTAAGCCCATAGGATGTGGGGTAGTTCGTTTACCCATGCTCCCTTGCCTCACTCGAAATGATTTTTTAATCCATCAATCATTATTTTTTTGGAAGCTTCAGCCTATCCGTTTCTCTGAGGGAATGCCACAGAGCTGAAGTAGTGCCTGATCCTGTGGTCGCTGCAGAAATCCTGAAAGAGTCCACTCTCAAACTGGGTTCCATTGTCAGTGATGATAGTCTTAGGGATCCCAAAATGATTAACGATGTTCCTCCATATAAATCTTATAATGTCTTCGTCTCTAATGTTTGTCAGTGATTCTGCTTCTATCCATTTGGTGAAGTAGTCTGTTGTGACCAATAGATACTTACGATTACCAGTTGCGGTAGGTAGAGGGCCCATGATGTCCATACACCATTGGGCGAAAGGCCATGGGCTAGTAAGTGACTTCAGGTTGGTAGCCGGCTGGTGAACCATAGGTGCATGGAGTTGGCACTTTTTACATCTTCGAGCATAGATTCCAACATCTTCCTGCATATACGGCCACCACTAGCCTTCTTTCATTACTCGAAAAGCTAGCGACCTACCCCCAATGTGAATCCCATAGATTCCCTCATGGAGTTCATGTAGGACTTTCTTGACGTCCTTTGGATGAACGCATTGAAGCTAAGGGCTGGTGAAAGATCTTTTGTACAACTTGCCCTTAGAAGATAAGTGAAAGTGAACGAATTTGAATCTTATCTGATGAGCGGTCTTTTTATCTGCTGGTAGCATACCATCCTTCAAATAATCCCTTAAGGGGTCCATCCAAATGGGGGTTGTCTCAATCTGGAGAACGTTCCCCACACTCGATAGCTCGTCGATTTGGTTGATACTTAGCTGGGCAAGGAAATCAATATGAATTGTCCTCTTCAAGTTAGAGTTGATCGCTGAGCTTAAGGCTTATAAGGAATCATCATGGTTTTTCTATCTTATGGGAAACTGCTGGACGCTGACTTGTTTAAAGTTAGCCATCAATTCTTTTGCAGTGGTGAGATAGGCTGCCATCCTCTTATCTCTAGCATTGAAATCGCCACTTATCTGGTTGGAGACTAACTATGAGTCACTCACACTTGGAGTCACTTTTCTCCGAGCGTTCGCCCCTTCTGTAGGCCCATGATCAGTGCCTCATACTCTGCTTCATTGTTGGAGGCTTCAAATCCAAGCCTGATTCCTTACTTAAGTATTGCATCTTGAGGGATAATCGACACGATGCCTACTCCTACCCCTTTGGAATTGGAGGCTCCATCAACGATTAGTCTTCAAATTCCTGTCATTGGGGGAACTTCACTTTATTGACTAGTTTTGGGCTGGTCGCAAGGTTGTTCTCCTATAAACTCGGTGATGAAATTAGCGAGAACCTGCCATTTGATGTCATTCCTCGACTGGAACCGAATGTCCAATCACCCAAGCTGGATTGACCAATTTGATAGTCTACCTGAAAGGTATGCTTTTCTTAGGACTACTTTACGAGGGTGGGGTGTAAGTAAGATGATGGAGTGGGCTTCTAAGTAGTGTTTTAATTTCCTTGAGGCTACAACTAGTGAAAAGGTGAGTTTTTCTAGTGGTAGGTATCGATGTTCGACGTTGAAAAGAATCTTGCTCGTGTAATAGACAGGGTGTTGGATCCTCGTTTCCTCATATACCAGTGCAGAACTTATAGCATGACTGGATACTATAAGGTAAAGGTATAGAGAATCATTCTCTTGAGGGATTACGAGCAAGGGCGGTTTGCTGAGGTAAGCTATGATCCCCTCTAATTCCCTCGAGCAGTCATCGTTTCACTCCACATCTTTGCTCTTCTTCAACAACTGGAAGAACGGTTGTCATCTTCTGGATGACTTTGAGATGGACCAATTTAGGATGGTGAGCATCCCCGTGATCTTATGCACGTCTCTTATCATACGGGGGGTTTCACCCTGTTAATGGCATCAATTTGCTCCGGGTTAGCTTCCATACCTCTCTTGCTAACCAAGTACCCAAGAAATTTTCCTGACTAGACACCGAAGGAACATGTGCTCGCGTTGAGTTTCATTCGGTACTTCCTGAGGATTTCAAAGGTCCTTGATAGGTCAGAGAGGTGGTCAATATTGAGATTTCTCTTGACTAGCATGTCATCTGTGTAGACCTCCATAGTGCTTCCCATTTGGTCTCTGAACATTTTTGTGACCAACCGTTGGTAAGTTTCCCCTGCGTTTTTTATCCCAAAGGGCATGACCTTGTAGTAATATATCCCAACTATGGTTATAAATGTTGTTTTATCTTGATCCGGATCGTACAGAGGGATCTGGTGATACCCAGAGTATGCGTTTAAGAAGCTCATCCTTTCGTGTGCTGCAGTTGCGTTCACCAACTGATCAATCTTTGGGAGGGCGAAGCTATCTTTAGGGCATGCCTTATTAAGGTCGGTGAAATCGAAGCAGACTCTCCACTTTTCATTGCTCTTAGGGGCAACCACTGGGTTGGATAGCCATTTGGGGAACTAAACTTCCCGTATGGATCCTGCGTCCAACAGTTTTTCAACTTTCTTCTCCACTGCCTTGGATTTTTTTAGAGCAGTTCGGCAAGCTTTATGTGCAATTGTCTTGAATGCTGGGTCGACATGCAGTCGATGACAAGTGATGTTTGAATCAATTTTGGGCAGCTCGTAAGGCTCCCATGAAAAGACATCTAGGTTACTTCGGAGTAGGGTGACCAATTCCCTCTTTTCATGGTCGGTGAGTGATGTTCCAATCAATAACTTTCTTTCACTTAAACTGGTACTGGATGTGACCTCGACGACTCTTTTAAAAGGGAGGAACTTGGTCTCCTCCACTCCTGGTCTCCTATATCTTAGTTGCTATTTAGAGGGCATTAGCCTCTCCTGCTCTTCATCCTTGCTTATAACTTTCTCAACCTTCTTCACTGGATTGGTACGGATGGCTTCTATGAAGTATTTTCTCGCCATCGCCTGATCTCGGTGGATCTCCACCACTCCTCGCTCAGTCTAACATTTGATCTTCTGATGATATGTAGAGGGGACGACCTTCATTGCGTGTGTCCATCCTCTGTCGAGGATCGCTTGGTAGGGTGAATCAATATCGACCATGAGAAATTTGATCATTTTGGAGATGCTTCCTACCCTTACTGGCAAGATAATATTTTTAAAGGGGATGGTTACTTTTCCAGCGAAACCAACTAGAGGAACGGTGGCTTCCTTTAAGTCGGTGATACTCAACTTCAACTTTCTGAATAGGTCGAGGTACATTACATCGGATGAGCTACCTTGGTCGATAAGCAACCTGTCGACATCATAGTTAGCTATCCTGAGTGTAATGATCAATGAATCGTGATGTGGGGTTCTTACTCCCACTAGGTTCTCATCTTTGAACACAATGTGCTTGCTGTAGTCGACGTCCTCTACTCGCCGACGCTTTCCTTCTTGCGTTTTGACTGGATCGATTTGAAAATCTTGCATTACTGCTATAAGCTTTTTTACTTTCATCAGAGTTGTGTTTCCTTGAATCTATTTGAGGTCATACACCCCATGAATTACTGCGAACTCATGGTCGAGGTCTTCCTCGAGCATATTATCAGGCCTTTGATCTCCGTTGGCAGCTAACTTCTCTTCCTTCTTTTCCATAAATTCTCTTAAGTGTATAGTTTGAGCTAACTCTTCAAGGTGAGACTTGAGGGCTTTTCAGTGCTCGATTTTGTGCCCGCCCTCATTGTGGAAAACACATCTCAATGCGTTGTTTCTCTTTGAAGGGTCTCCACACATCTTCCTGGGCCACTTAATGAACGGTTCGTACTTGATCTTTTCCACAATCTTATAGATTGGTTCTTTAAAAAATATGTTCACTGCTTGAAATGCCTTCGAGGCATCACTCTCGTTCCAATTCTTAGGGCCGCTTTTGCCGCCATTCTTACTCCCTTTCTTTTGACCCTCACTTTTGTCGCTTCCCTTATCGACAAACTTGTCACGACTATTTTCCCCTGCACTGAGATGGGTCACATCCTCAACTTTGGCATATTTTTCAATATGAGCCATCAAGTCGTCGATGGTTGGGGCCTCCTTCTTAGTGAGGGACTGGTGTAAGAGGCAGGAGATGGATAAGCCAATCTTAAAGGAGGCAACGACGACCTTCTCCGAGCAGTCCTCGACCTCATTGAACAGCTCCCAATACATCATCGTGTAGTCTCTAAGGCTTTCCTGGGGATTTTTCCTCATAGTCAAAAAAGCATCCATCCTTTTCGGATGGGAGCTGCTGGTAATAAAGAGAGCTGTGAAGAGCTCTACTAGGGATTTGAAGTTCCTGATGGATATGTGGGGGATTTTCTTGAACCACTTTTGAGACACATCGTGCAATCTCGATGAGAAATTTCGACACATCAATGCGTCCTTGTGGCTCCAAAGGGTCATGGCCTATCTTTACTATCTGACATGGTCGATGGGGTTAGTCTTACCATCATAAATCTTGAATCTGGGCATGGAAAAAATTTTGGGGGCTTCTTCTTCCTCTAATTCCCTTGAAAAGGGGGATTTCATCTGGGTCCTGAGAGTTCGCCTGGCTAGCTCTCTGGTCGATCTGGCACCCCGATGTGTTGGGTGTTGGTTTATTTCTCTTCGGACCAAATTTCGAATGGCATCATTTCCTCGGCCTGGGATCCTTTAAAAATGAGTTGATTGTTGTTCGGACCAGTCGTTATCTTACCTGTGTCCCTCAATTCTTTGAGATCCACATCTTGGGCTCCTTCCTAGGCTGTGAGATCTGCTCGCCAGAGGGCTAGGATTTCGATAACGATGTTTCCTTGTATTTAAATGGAGTTCTCTCTCTATTTTCTCCAGTCTTCTTATGAGTCAAGCATTCTTAACTTCCTGCTTACGAGTATATTCCTCTTGCTCTTGGACCTGGCGGCATAGGCATCAATCAGCCTGGAGACTTGCGTGGACCTCGCTGGTCCCTGGCTTTCTTCTGAGGACTGCCGTTCTGGACGAGGCCTTGGGTTTGAGAGTCGAACTTCAGATCTAACCCTATGAGTAATGGGTTGCTCTTGAATATCCCCTACTTGAGGGGCATTGCTGCTATGACCAGACATTCTAGGTTCTTGTTAGTGAAGGCTTTCTTAAAGGAAGAACAATCGGTTCCCACAAACGACACCAATTGTGGTGAAAATAAATCTCAACACAAATTATAAGAAAATGGGATCACTAGAAAAAAAGTAAAGAGCATAAATTAGAATAGCTACAATCACACACGACATAAGATATACATGGTTAGGCTAATTGCCTACGTCCACGGTGGTGCTCTCTGATTATATTTCTCTTTTCTCCAGGGGAGTGTTTACAATTACATGCCTTTTGCCCCGGGCTGGGGGGTCAATATATACATGTAATTCTCAGAGAGTGGGGGTGTTGAGCACCTCCACGTTGGCCCATAATCCCTAAATATCTCATGAGATATTTTAGGGGTTGAATGGGCCACTACTAATTAACCATTTATAAGGCTTGGGAGTTTGGGCCGAGCTTTCCTTATTTTTGATTGGGCTTAGCCTGACTACTTCTCTGGGCCGAGATAAATAAACGAGGTACCCACACTTTACCATCACCATGCGTAGTATATTATACATGCTTTATGCTAGATTTACTTTTCATGATACTTATATATACTCTCTCATTAGTGTAGTACTCCCTTTGCTTGGCATGCAAATAAAAAACTCTCTCTCTCCATAATATACTAATTAAGACTCATGCTTTTTTCACACTACATCACCAAGAGTATGGATATATAGACCAAAATATTTTCCCGTATTGGGGGGATCACTTTGTGATGGGTGTTGTTCCTACGGGGTGCAGTTAAGCTAAGCGATATGACTCTCACCTTCTATTTCCTTCATACCTTCAACGTATATCGAATGGTTCCCTCGCATCGTAATGCTTGACCTAACTCACGGCGGGAGGTATATAGCAGGGAACTCGTTCACGTATGTCAAGTATATTGAATTCTCTCTCACACCTACCGTCCCTACAAGGTATATCGTGAGGAAATTCACGTACACTCAGGTACATCAAATGGCTTATCTACACGTAATGATAAATGACTGCCCTTATAGACAAGAGGGGGAAACCCTTCCACTAACTCAATAAGTAAATAAACCTCATATAGGCGTCTAACCTAGGGCACTCATATTTAGTTTGTCGGTTACCATGCGAAACTCTACCGAAACTCCGGGTCAGTGTACTGTTCGAAGTGTTTCTCTATTTTTCCTTTTTTTAAACAAGACCTTGTCCACGAACCTAAAAACAAGTCAAATCGTGTCTTATACTTTTAAACCCTATTTTCCATGCTCGGGTCCTGTTCGAAATTTTTTCTGCATTTACTCGAATCTAATACAAGTGAAAACCTAATAAATAATAACAATAATCGCGCTGAGATCCCATTTTCCCTCATTTTTCAAAAACTAAAAATGCCCAAAACAATTTTTTCCTCTTTACAAAATACCAAAAACTTCTCCCTCCTTCAAAAATAAATTTGAACTGTTGTCCCTCTCAAGTTGATCACATACACAATTTTATCCTGGCATCCTATTGGGTTCAGTCTTCCATCAAACAACCCCAAAGCTCCGTTGCTTCTTTTGTTACTTCATCAGAATTTGGGATCAACCTTCATGAGATCTATATGGATAATACTTCCCATGCATCGAATGTTCAGCCAGATCTGATGTCCATCCTTTCCCAACTCAATGCTAAGATTAACAACCTTCAAATGGAGGTCCAATAAATGCAGCAACACCGAGCCCATATTTATAAAGATCCTGAGGTCCTCTTCCTCGTGCTATGGGCCTACCAACTCCCGAGCTTATTTGGGTCCCATAAGATTACCAGCATGTTCTATGTCCCCACCTGCCAATGGGCCTCCACTAGCTCAACTCCCAATTTTGAGCCTTACCCAGCCAGGGGATAATCTTCTAGTGCCCTTGGTTCCTAAATAGGAGGAACTAAACAAGGTCAAGAAAGAACCCAAACTGTTATCAAAGAAGTTTGACCAAGGCAAGATATCTAGTAACTACATGGATTACACCCATATGTCTCCTTATTCCAAAGCTAGATTGCCAGAGAAGTTTAAGATGCCAGACATCGAGAAGTTTGGAAGTAGTGGGATCCCAATTATGCACCTTCGAAGCTATCACCGAGCCATGACCCTTCTTGGTGACTCTGAAGAGATAATGGCCCAATGTTTCAATAGACCTTGAAAGAAAGTGCCCTCCTATATTTATTTTATCTTGAAGAATCCATAATTCGTAGTTGGAAAGATGTGGTTGCATATTTCATGTCTTAGTACAAGTATAACAAAAAGTTAGATGTCATGCGTCGAGACTTAGAGTTTCTCAAAAAGGACTCTGAAAAATCATTCAATTGCTTTATTGGAAGGTGGATAGAGAAAATTTCCAATATAACCAACAGACCCTCTGAGGAGGAATAAGTCAACATTGTGAAGAAGAACTTCTTGCTTCATATATGAGCATCTACTGTAGGATAGTATTACCCGCACTTTTTTGCCCTCTAAGAGGTTGGTGCTAAAATTAAAGAAGGTGTAACCAAAGTGGAATCTGAACCGAAGAAGGTGAACAGAGAGTTCATTATCCAAAAGTATGAAAATCTCGCTAGTGCTACTACAGTATCAACCATTAACAACATTTCACAACCCGTTACTTCTTAGGCACCTAAAAATCACCCCAATCTTGCTAAAAAAGAGTATACCGAACTTCATGCTCACCTGTCCAAAGTTTACCTGGCCATGTTAAGCTGAAATCTCATCAAATCCCTAAACCCATGTCCATTATCAAATCCATTCTCTAAAAACTTCAAGCCCAGTGTCGGCTGTGGCTTCCACCAATCTTCAGGTCATACCACTAACTAGTGTTTCCACCTTAGAAATGTGATCCAAGGATAGATCGTTCGGGATATCATTATCCTATCAGCTAACCCTAAACCCAATACCACTCATAACCTACTTCCAGCACATATAGATGTCATCTTTATAGAAAGTGACCCATAGTTTGAACAATCTACTCAAATCATGCCCTGCAAAGCACCCATCATCCCCATAATCTCACCTAACCCTCTCAAGGTTTTCCTATCCTTACTCTTACACCCTAGATGTCTTTATGATCAAGCTTTGTCACTCCTTACAAGTTCTTGCATTACCGTCCATACCCAACCCAAGGGGGGAGGCATGGAGATACTTACTATGTTGAACCAACTCTTAGAATTTAGGCTGAAATTGCCCACCAAGATGTCCATAAACTACCAAAAATTCAGAAGCCAATTTATGAAAGACCAAAAGTGTTCTCGACATTCAAACGAATGGGTGGTACCTGTTGAATAAGTCAGTCTAGATCTAGACCATGGCCCATATATTTTTCCAGATGAAGGAAATCTGCAGGCTATCTGAGTTGCTCTCTGTTTTGAAACATCAGGGGTGGTTGGTCCCTTCACTCCTTGTAAGAGAAATTTTTCTGATATAGTTCATAATTTAGGACATTTATATTTTAGGCTAGATTGGCGTATCCCGATACAAATCGTCAACACCGTCATGACAAACTGACTCTATCATTCAAAATTTCCCTGGATCCCGCAAAGGTGTTAATAATATGGTGTTTAAAATTGTTCATAAGATTTACTTGGGATATTTATTTTTATTTAAAATCGAGGCTAGATTTTTAATTTAAACTAAAATATTTTTTAACCTCATTCAAACGAGATCACCATCTCATTCGAACGAACTTGTCTTATCATTTTAAGGAACGTTTGATCTCACATCGAACGGACATCCAACAAGGGTGGACTCCTCCCAGTTTCAATTGAGATTGGAGTCTCGTTAGAACGAACTTAGTTTTCTTTCAAACGAAATGCCTTTCTCGTTCGAATAAGCTTCAATTTTGTTCGACGAGCCATTGCCTAGAATTTTATTCACATGGTATAAATACCTGTTTCATTTCTAAATTTTATCGAACTTATGCCAAAATAATTTTTGCATATTTGTTGCAAAAGTTTTCAACATTTTTATTTACCAAAACACTTTTGATTCAAAAATATATCCCTAAATATATTTTGTGAATTGATTTTGAACCTCAGTTGACTTATAATCATTGTGGATAGATCATCTCTACGACTGACTTATGAAACCGGAAGGATCATGGATGAAGATTGAAGGCTGAAGGTTAATCTGTGGATACCGATGGTGGACCGCCACCCGTAGACGGCTCAATAATGAGCGGTATTCTTTAGATATTATGTGAAGACTCTACATTATGCTTGTGGGTTATATCAATTAGTATTGTAAGTCGACTATCTTGTAAAGTCTTTAAAGGGATGATATAAAGGTTTTTCCGTGAAAATGGATTTTTCCTCAGTTTTCGTGTAATTGCATATATTTTTTTATCTGGTTTATCACTTAGATGCACGTCTTAGGATAGAAAGATAAAATTAAATTTTTGTGATTATACACTTAATTAAACAAATAATTCCACTAATATCGCACAAGCACTCTCAAATTGGTATCAGAGAGTGCTCACTTTAACAAATTGGTTTCAGAGCATGCTCTAATTTAAATTTTTTCTTTAATATCGGTTTTTTTAAATTGTTAATCTTAAAAAAAGCATGATTTTAATGGATAATTTATATAATTGAATGCCCATTTTTATGGTTCAAATTACGCTTATTGGAAAGCTAGGATGAGGTCAGCTTTAAAAGCTATTAATGAAAATGTGCGGTCAGTTTGTGGAAGAGAGTGGACTCCTCCCAGTTTCACTGTTGATAATATTGTTGGCCCTATAATGATCTCTTAATTGACAGAGGATAACTTTAGGTTGAGTAAGCCATCACCCATGACGAGTTCCATCGCATCATTACGTTCACCTTATCTAAAGAATCTTGGGATATTCTGCAGCTCACACACAAGGTTACCAACACTGTAAGGCATCCAAGCTATAAATTTAACCACCCAATTTGAGACCATTACCATTCTAGAGTCCAAGTCTTTTGATGAGTTTTATGCGCATTTTTCGAGCATAGTTAATTCCAATTTTAATTTGGATGAGAAAATTCCTGAGTCGAAAGTTGTGAAGTAAATTTTGAAGTCACTTCTTGCCCGCTTTATTACCAAGGTCGTCATACATAATCCATTAGGCATCCGAGATATTCTTAGGTTAGAAAAACTTGTAGGAGATCTTTAAACTTATGAGATTGATATGTTTCCTAGAATTATTAAACCTAAGGAAGTAAGGATTGCCTTAAAGACTCAAACTAAGAAACAATAGAAAGAAAAAATTTGTGAGTCCGAATCTGAAGTCAATCTTGATTTTGATGACTTGGCCCTTTTTGCGAAAAATTTCAAAAAGTTTATAAATTTTTCAAAATAAATTCCTCCAAGGAAAAGATTTTTGAGAAAAATAAAAATAAGTATGAGGCCATGAGCGGGAGAGAGGAGGATAAAGATATTATATGTTTTGAATATGAGGTTAAAGGGTACAAGGCACATGATTGTCCCACTAGGCTTAAGATAAATGATAAGAAAGTTGCAAATAAATCCACTTTTAGCGATAGTGATGTCGAGTCGGTTCATCCAGGGAAGAATCACCACATGAACCATGCGTTGTGTTCATGGTTAGTGATCTTAGCACTTTTAATTTGTCCCACGTCGATGAGGACATATCCAAACGTGAAAACCTCAATGATGTTTCGATTCATTCTAGAGAGAGTGAGGATGAGATTTTGAGTCAGGGAGAAAGTGGTCTCCAAAAGGAATTTAGTGATCTTTACACCGAGACATTGAAAACTAAAAAGATAAATAAAGATTTGTCTCTTAAGGTGTTAGATTTAGAGAAAGAGGTAAATGTTTGGATAGAGTGTGAAGCTTCGGTGAGTTAACTCAAGAATGTGAAGATTCCTTTATATGAGTAGTTGATTATTTTAGGTCGGGAAAAGACTGATTTGACCAACACTGTGTCTAGTCTTACGAGAGATCTTAAATCTTCATTGGAGACTCGTGAGAAATTTAAAGCCCATGTATGCCAACTCTAGAGTGATCTCGAACATGTCCGGGAGGTCAAGGTCACTTTAGAGGACACATCAAAGATGTTTGAAAAGATACTCCTTGGTCCCACACTAGATAACGTCGAGAGGCAAGGAATAGGTTATGACGGCCCATCCACTTTCCATGTCGCACCCAAGCTATTCCCAAGTTTATTTTGGATCCTTATGGCCCTCGACCTAACCCACTTGAGAGAGCTCGTCCTAGAAATTTGATTAAGATAGATCCAAACTCGTGTATGTTTATTCTCATTTCAAACAAATAGGTCACCTTAGAGAGTATCATTTTAAGCTAAGAAGAGTGTCTTATAGGTATATTCCCCAATATGCTCGAACATGAGATCTCGCACGCACTCCCACACATGTTACTTGGCATGCTCCCACACATCACTTGAGAGATTTTGAGAGTTTTTGAGAGCTAAGTATTTAGTCAAGACTTCACAAAATTTGGTGGAGGTATTTCATAGGATGTCATCTCCTTCAGGAAATTCCTTCGAGCCTCATAAATGAGGTTGATATTTTTTTCTAGCATAAGGTGATATTAATGCTCATATTTAATATGGTATAAAGTAATGTTTGCCTTAAAAGTTTTTTTTGGGCCCTTTGTTCCTTTTTTTTCTATCATATGGTGAAAATTTTTAAAAATAGTTTGTGAGGCCTTTAATATTATCATTACATACGTGTTATTTATATTTTTTATGATGATATCTTCTTTTATACGTGATGCTTTGATTTCATGATTATGTTATTACTCCTTTGTTTATTTCAGACAAAAATGGGGGCGAATAATTTTTTGGGGAGACTTGATTATTTAGATTTATAGGGGAGAACTTAATTACGAGTTTTATTTTTATCTTAAACACTATGCACATCACGGTATCTTTTTTTGATTCATGTGTCTAGGTACCTTATAAGTAAATCAAGACACACCGGATGAAGTCAAAGAATCCCAAGGGAAGCATAAGAAGATAATGAAGACAAAGAGTTCTATGTAGTTCCATTTCTAGGGTTGGTAAGGGTATTAGATATTTTTTTCATTTATAGGGATATTTTATGTAATTTGAACTTAGATTAGGTTTGTATAGTTTTGTATTTGAATAGCCAAAGGGAAAGATTTATAAGATCAATTTTTCTGGTATTGCTCACAGTTTAGGCTTTTTATATTTTAAGCTAGTTTGGCGTATCCCGATACAAACCGTGATGACAAATCGACTCTAACATTCAAGACTTTCCTACATCCTGCAAATGCATAAATTAATTGGTATTTAAAATTATTCATATGATTTATTTGGGATGTTTCTTGGATTTTTAATTTTAAAAAAAATCTACCTCGGTCAAACGAATTTGGCTTATTTTTAGAAGGGACATTTGATCTTACATCGAATGAGCATTCAACGAAGGCCTTCTATTAGAATTTATTTTAAGCTCATTAGAAGCTAGTTTAAACGAGATTGGAGTCTCGTTCAAACGAAATTTGTCTTCGTTCAAACGAAATGCCTTTCTCATTTGAACAAGCTTTAATATTATTCGACCGAGCTACCGCCTCGAATTTTTTGCGTGAGATATAAATACCTATTTCGTTTCCAAATTTTATAGTACTTTTGCCAAAACGATTTATGCATATTTGTTGCAAAAGTTTTCAATATATCTTTTTACAAAAACACTTTTAATTCACAAACACATCCCTAAATATAGTTTATGAATTGGTTTGCACCTTAGTTGAGTTATACTCATTGTGGAGAGATCATCTCTGTAGTTGACTTGTGAACCCAGAAGGATTAGGGCTGAAATTGAAGGCTGATCAGTGGATATCGAGGGTGGATCGCCGTCACCTGTGGACTGCTCAGGAATCTGTGGTATTCTATAGAGATTCGGTGAAGACCGCGTGTTATACTTGTTGGTTATATCAAGTAGTATAGTAAGTCTACTGTCTTGTAAAGTTTCTAAAGTTCTAATATAAAAGGTTTTGCCTTGAAAATGGATTTTTTCTTAGTTGTCGTGTGATTACATATTTTTTTTATCTGGTTTATCACTTACATGCATGTCTTAGGATAATAAGATAAAATTGAATGTGTGTGAATGGACATTTTAATTAAACAACCCATTCCATTAAGATCGCAAAAGTAGTCTCAAATTGATATCAAAACGTGCTCAGTCTAACACTCTTGTACTTCCTTACTAAGCGGGAAGACTTATACGATGAAGCAATTTCAATTATCGATTGTATTTATTACTCTTGTAAAGAAGACGTAGTTGCCACCGGATCGAGGGATGACTTTGACAGTTCAGACAATGAGTTAAATCATGAAGAAGCTAGCCCAGTTGCTTGCCTGTGTGGGATGATCTCCTTTGAGGATTTATTGGGTGAAATTAACAAAGTTTATGTTTATCCTGAGATAGATGAAGCAACGGGGTTCTTATTCTTCCCTGCCTCAGTGAACCACATGACTCAATCATGGCTGTACTACAAAGATTTGATTCTTCATGAAATTAAAATAAATAAAGGAAAGGGTGCGGCCAAAGTACTCGATTAGCCCCATAAGACCCAAGATAATATCACCATATGGAGAGTCTTCATGTCCTCTCAGCTACACCATAATTCCTTGATAAAGATTTTCATCGGACCCACATTTTCTCCCTCTACTAATCCTAAAGAAGCTATAAATGTGGTTGGATGCCTGAACTCTTTCAGTATCCTTAAGAATATCAAAGTTTAGTCCTAATCACAATTATTCTCTCAACATCTCCATCAAAATCTTAGGAAATACAATCCCACTATCACTTGTCGATAATGGATCTGCTCTTAATGTCTATTCGCTCAGAACCTTCAACTGTTTCGACTGAAATCCAGTGATATCACTCCCACCACTGTTCCCATGTGCGCTTATGACAACACTCACTGAGAAGTAATAGGTTCTATAAAACTCACACTAGGGGATGGCTCTATGAACTTCAGTTTATCACCATTTAGGGGTACAAATAATACAAGCACCAACAACCCGATATTGTAAATCCAACATAGGACCAACGATAGGCCCCTCTCTAATTTTTTATATAATCTGCTCCCCATCCTAGTAGGGGATAACTTTAAAGATCGAGTGTATCCAAAATATAACCCTCATGGAAATGTAAATGTGATTCAGATGTTCAAGAATATTCATTTCATGCCAATAATGGGGCTACGGTGATTCCATTAAGGAATCCCTAAGCCAATAGCACTGAAAGAGGCCTTTCCCCCATGTGGACAGGGTTGCCAACCTTCACCGACTAAACTCAAAGCACTCTATCGATCGAGATCATAAAAAATATTAGAAATGTGAAAAGACTATTGCATGAGACTCTTTGAACGGAAGATTTGTTAAGGAGGGTGTAGACTTCCCCTTCCGTGGATTCCCTGAACCATGGTACGACCATGTTTTTAAGAAGATAAAATCGGGGTTAGAAATCTTCTTTTTAATTATTAACATATGGGCCAAATATTGCAAACATGAAGTGCAACCTATTACCGAGAAAACCATGGAAATTACCAAAGACTCTGAAGAAAGTGACTCTGAATAATCCTTTAATCTACAAACACTGATGATAAGTCTCTGCATGATCAGAACCATCTGCTAAGATCATGACTACTGACATGCCTCTCCTAAACATGAATGCCAACCCGGTCCAACCTGCTCAGATTCAATCTAACCATGTTTTTTACCCTATTCAAGTCTCTTCACCTGTTGTTTTCTTCCTTTTTCCTGATATCAATGTAACTAAAACCTCTTTTAACGAGGTTCTCAACGTTGTTTTTCCTAAAAATGAAATAAATTAAGATTTTGAGTATCTTTTTGTATGTTACATTGATTGTCTTAACTCAAATCAAACCTTTGATGATGATGATTTTGCAAATAAAAAATTCTTAACTAATCTTAATAAGGAAAATAACAAATAACATAACCGCATTCGAATTAATGATTATGAGACCATTATTATTATTCTGGATTCAAATAGCCACCATTGGAGGATTAAAATAGGGTCTTCCCTTCATAATCATGAGCGTGCGCAATTTGGAGAACTAACAAAAGAATTCATGGACGTCTTCTCATGGTCATAGGATGACATGCCCAACATTGACCCAAAAATAGCTCAGCATGTGTTCTCGATATTCCCAAAATATAAGCCAGTCAAATAGAAGTTAAGAAAACTCCATACCTAATGGTCACTGAAATTCAAAGAAGAGGTGGTCAAATAGTTGTACGTGGGTTCATTTTCATGGTCGAATACCAAAGATGGCTTGCCAATTACGCGACCACAAATGTGTATCTAGTGTTCGTGATGATATAGGCTCAAGTGTAAGCCTATCACATTATTAATAAAACCTGGTAAGTCGGGATTGTCACCACGGGAAAAAAGGACGAACGAAGTCGTAACAACGTTGGAAAGATTGAGAATCCTAACTCGACTCTAAAAAGGACGAAAAGATGATTATGGGAGATGGACTAACTATAAGTATAAATAATAAAAAAATTACCTACAGAATTTAGAAATAAATTAAAAGCTTTTTAACCTACTTACAAAAATTAAAAACTATAGTGAAAAGTGCAAGTGAGAAAAACGAGTCAGGATACACTCCTCCAACCCTAGTTCATTTATCAATGTTAAAACCTAATTCGGAATTGAAATATCTGAGTAAACTCGGTCTTTAGTACTCCCAAGAATTACATATATGAGGGATCGTAGCCCGCATCATACATAATGAAGAGAGGAGTAAAGAAGTGTCCTCGTAGCTACACGCGCGTTGCACTCTTAAGCATCCCGATTACCTAGGGAAAACGAGATCAAACGTCCTACAACGGTTGTGATCACCATACAACACAATTAACTCAGTTATTTAATTCAAAATCAAATTTTACGCATTTATCAAGAACATCGGGTTGGCTTCATTCATCCCAACCCTTAAAAATTTAGTCGGACATAGTAAAACAAGAATAAAGCATGATTTTAATAAAAGAAGACATCTTAACTAGTAACTTAGAATTAAGAAGAATGAAATTATTAAATAATCAATTAACTAAAGCAATTATGAAAGAATGAATGAAATGAATTTACTTGAATTGCAGAAGCTTGAATAAAATCCTTACAGCAAACTCTTTAAATGAAAACTAAGGTTTTTTATTGTTCTCTCTTCAAAACTAAGTAAAACGATCCTCTAAAAACTTATTAGAAGTCCCCCTTAATGTCTGGGAGGACATTGAAACATATACACTACAAAATTTGCAAGATTTGGATTCATGCAAGAATCTAGCTGGAACAGGATAAACTCAAATCTCGAACCCCGGATCGATCTGCTTAAAAATTTCGAATCGATCTGCCTGATGGCCGGATCGATCCCTTTTTTATTTCAAGCGGATCGATCCTCTAAATATGCCTGATACAGTGAACTTTGGGGGCCGGATCGATCCTTTTTTATGAGGACCGGATAGATCCTGTAGGCTGGATCGATCCTTTTTTTATGGAAAACGGATCGATCCATTTTTCGTGACTTAACTTCTCTTCATTTCTTCTTCAACTTCAAATGACCATAACTTCTTCACCATAGCTCGGATTGAAGTGCCATTTCTTCCAGTGCTCTTGTAATTTCAAGATCTTCAACTTTCCAGTTGTCCTAAACTCCGGACTAAGGCTAAAAAATTATGAAAATGCCCTTGATCTCTCCATTTCTTGATTTCTTTCATTATTGTGAGTTCTCTTTCGCACTTTCTTGCATGAAATACCTGTAAAACACATAAGAGATACATAAAACATGAAATACTTGAAAAAAGGGTTATTAGCATAAATATGAGTTAAATCCAAGCTATTTACAATGCATGGGATCATAAAAAGACCGAAATTAAGGGGATAAATGCGAAAGAATTTATGCCTAATCAAACCCCCCCTAACTTAGAACTTTGATCGTCCCGAGCAATGTAAAAGAATCAAAACATGGTCCAACTCTAAAATTGGATAGAATACCTCTTTCACGGGCGAGCGGTTGCATTTAGCGTATGCAACAAGCCTTTAAACCTCTAGGTTACCCTAGTAGGACGAGTTGTGTCTCGTGAGGGTTTGCAGTGAATATACCCACAAAATTCGTTATTGACTCAAAGAAAAATCAAAATACTTAAAAATTTTACAATTTAAACTCCCAAAAACTGATCAATATAAAATCATATTCACGAGTCTCAAGCCATAGTGTGTGTGTGTGTGTGTGTGTGTGCGAAGCTAAAAATCGAACCGCTAATTTCCACCGATTAATCATTACGTTACTTTTCAAAAATTCTCTTTGATTTCAAAATCTCACTGAATACACTCATAAACGAATCACTCGAACATGTGACTATTCTCTCGGTATGCATGATATAAAGAGTAAATATATTGAACACAAATTCACACATACAATTTTGAAAGACGGACTATTTCAGGTGAAAAGATCTCTTCATCGGATTACCGTCATTGGAAAACGAGAAACATCATCTCTTTTTCACGCCATGTAATCTCTTTGATTATCTTTTATGCCTTATCTCTCTACGCGGTAGACAATTTCACAATTCGAACTCGGTTAGGACTTTCTTGGGTTTAAGGTGTAATTGGGTAACATGAAAATGGTTGGGAAATCTGGAATTGGAAAATTTTCTTATGATGTCCGTTAGTCCTTTTCTGGGATTTTGCTCATTTTTTCTTCTTTTTCTATTTTTTTTCTTTTTTTATTTTTCTTGCTATTTTTTTTAGCATTCTTCTATTTTTTCTTGCCCCTTTTTATGCACTTATCAGACTTACTTTTTGGGATTTTCGACTTTCACAATTCCGGATCGATGTGTTTTCTTTTGGGGTTGTCAAACGAAAGGAAAAATTATTCGGCTCAAATTTGGGTTAGAAAATGGATAATTTTACACAACTTTTTCTGGACAATAATTTTGGGTGACAAACGAGTTCCTAATTTATTGTCCAAATTGGTAATTATATTACAATATGTGTCTCGACATTAATTAAGTTTAGAGATATGTTAGCACGCTTTTTGAGATAACACCTCACACATTTCCCGTAACCGATCAAAATAATAAAATAAAGATCATCAACGACTTTTTAACATGTTGAAAAGAACTTTGAGTTAACCATTAACTTGGATTGATTTATAAACTCAGAAAAATGATAGGCTCGAAATCTCACCGGGTTTGTCGATCTCCGCACTTATTCGTAAAGTCATCAATTTTCTTTCAATTTCCATCTTTGGCAATTGTGGCTTTGTGCATTTGATTTTTACAACTTGAGACAAATATTTGTGACATTTTTGAAGCTTTTAAATTCCAATTTTTATTTATTTTGAAGAAAAATATTTTTGGATTTTCAAGATTTTTTTTGAAATTTCTGGGCCTTTTTGAAAATTTGTGAAGTTTTAGAAAGACGCACTTGTGACCCCCCCCCCCCCCCCTCCCCAACTTAGACTTTTTCATTGCCCCCAATCAAAAGGATTAAAATATAAATAAGGAAAAATAAGAAGTACGATAAATAAAACACGCAAATATTTAAAATGCAAAAAGACACTAAATGACACCAACACATGGCTCGAAAATACAAAAATCACCCCATATGCGTCGGGGTTGCGACGACCTATCTCTCGCTCCTACCAACACAACCGATCCCACTCACGAGATCCGATGCTCTCCTTGTTTCTTCCATCCTAGGATTATAAACCAACAATCGGAACAAGTTGGGACCTCTCCCATAGATAAAGGAAAGACCAGGAGAGTCGTCATGACTTATCGTAAAAGGATCCTCATGATGCTGACTCAAAGCGTGGCCTGCATGCGCTGACTCGGAGGGAAAACCTAGGTTTCTTTCAAGTTTTAAGACGCATGGGTTGGGATCTAAGTCGGATGAAACACAACTTTTCTCATCAATCGGTTCCAGGACCTCAAGTGGTATGGGTAGATGGTCACAAAGAAGGAATTCATCACTTTTTTCTTTCCATTCACTTTCGTCTAAGTGACTAAAATAGTTCAATAGGGATTGGACTTCAACAGTAAGGCTTTCATCCACATGCCCGAATTCTTTCTCAAAATCTTCCATGCTCACGTCCCCTAACTCTCTCTCTCGAGTAATGCCTACGTCCTTGCTTGATTGCTCGATATCTAATTCCACTATTTTTATCTCCTCTAACCACTCTCTCTTGCTCTCAATTGTGGTCACTACACACGCCTCCCCCACTTTTCTCTCATCGTCAAAATTACCGCTCTCACTTAATGAAATAAGGCGCACCCCTAGTGGCTCCCTCTTGTGGGGCCTCTCATGCTCATGTACCGTCTCTTCCACAAGATCCATCTCTTGCGATTCTCCCTCATCACCCTCATTTTTAACTTTATTAAAGATATTAGTTTCGAGGATCATGTTCCTAAATGTTAATTGCATTCGCCCACTCCTAGTATTAATGAGTGCGTTAGCCGTAGCAAAGAACGGGCGACCAAGGATGATGGGGACATGATTGCTTGGGATAATGGATGGATCCTCGTCCTAAATGACAAAATCTACCGAAAAATAGAATGTGTCAATTTGAATGATTACATCCTCAACAATTCCACGAGGCTTCTTCATCGAGCGATTTGCAAGTTGGAGGGTCTTGGTTGTGGTCTTGAGGGCCCCAAAATCAAGTTGCTTATAGATTGAATAGGGAAGAATGTTAACACTTTCCCCTAAATCTATTAGAAATCTTTCTATTCGATTATTGCCCATGATGCTCGAGATGGTGGGTACACCCGAATCTTTATAGTTTAGTGGAATATCACTCAACAATATGGAGCTGACGCTCTATGTTAGATACATGTTCTTCTTTGCCTTTAGCCTCTTCTTCATTGTCAATAAGTCCTTAATGGCTTTTGCATAAGCTAGAATCAACTTGATAGCATTGAGGAAAGGTAAATTTAACTTAGTTTTCTTAAGAAAGTCCAAGACATCATCTCGGGAGGTCTCTTTAGATTGAGGGATCAACCTTCGAGGATATGGGGCGGCACTCGGAGGTTTCACCACCATTTTAGTCTCTCTTGTGTCATCATTGCTACTCTTTTTCTTAGAGACATCTTTGGCCTCTTTCGTGTCGGGTGAAATCTCCTTTTTCATTTTTATCATTGTGTGGAAGAGGTGAAAGGTAAACTACTCTCCCACTACGCAGAGTGGTAATTGCACTACATTATTCAAGATGTGCCTGGGATGTAGAGCTAACACTTGATTGATCTCGGGGTAGTCTTTGCCTTTGGGATGGGAATTTACCTTTCTCTTGGATACTTGACGCCGATTGCAACTTGGATATGTTCGCATTCATGTCAGCGAGCATGCGATCATATCTAGCATTGGTTGCACTCTGCGAGTTGATAAACTGATTCATTATATCCTCGAGGTTCCTTCGCGGTGGAGTAATATATGGAGATGGAGGAGGTGGTGTTTGCTGGAATTGAGGAGGGGGTAGAGGTGGGACAACCTGTGAATGTGGGTTCATCACAGCTTGTGGTTGCCCGTAGTTAAAACCAGGATGGTTTATCCACAAAGGGTTGTACGAGTTCCCATGCGAGTCATTAAAATTTCCCTTGAACCCTCTTATAGCTTTCACCTGCTCGGTGTGAATGGATTTGTAGGCTGAAATCGTCGGACACGCCTTTGTGGAATGACTCGCCTCACAGATAGCACACACCTTTTTTTTTGCGATACGGCTGGGTCCGGAGATATCTCTCAACCGGCTATCAAGCAAATCTTTCATATCTCTCTGAAACTGATCAAATCGATGGTCTATTATGGTATTATTATCCAATTGGAATATACCGGATGCATTATGCATGGTCGATGCTTATCTAGGTTGTACTTGGGTATTAGGATCAGATGTGTCCCATGCCTAAGTAGTCTCTACAACATACTTAAGATGGGCCTCAGCATCACTAGTGTATAATTCCCAAAATGGTCTTTCCCACATTGTTTGCGCAAGCTGTTTGGAATCCACTGCTAACCCATTATGGAAGAAAGAAATCAAATGGTGTTTTTTAAAACCATGATGGGGGCATGTGCTTACCAACTCTTGGAAACGATCACAACACTTGTCAAAAGGCTCATTATCGTGTTGTCGAAAACCTTGGATTTAAGTCTTGGTAGAGTTGGTCTTGTGCTGTGGGTAGAATTTTGAGATAAATTTGGATTGCATATCCCTCCAGGAAATAACGAAGTTCCAGGATAGAGACCATAGACAGCTCTTGGCTTTATCCTTTAAGGAAAAAGGAAAAACCTTTAGGCGAACGACATCCTGCGTGCAAAGGTTGGTCACTAAATGTGTCGCACGCCTCTTCGAACTCTCTTATATGAAGGTATGGTTTCTCTGAATCCATGCCATGGAAAGTAGGGAGTATCTATATCATCCTATTGCAAAAGTGGAACTGACCGACATTATATGGGAGTGAAATGCATCCATGGGTGACAATTCCTTCAGGAAAGAGTAAGTCTTTCATGGGACGATAGGGTGGATTTCCCTCGCTAGTGCCGAAACTGGCGGTGTCAGAGCGCTCCTTCTTCAAATGGCTCAGAATACTCACTCGGTGTCCTAGATATGTGACTCGAGGATTGACTCAGGGTGTAACTACCGATGGAGTGCTCAGGAGTAGGAAGTGGAACCCAAAACTATGGAACGTGAGGCGTGTGGGGACTGTAAGAGTTATACTCAACAATTGGATTTTCATGGATTCTGGTTGGAGTATTTTGAGGAGTTTGAGTATGTTTAGGATTTTGCATTAAAGGATTTTAAAAGACGATATTTTTTTTTTTTTGAATTTTTAGTCTAAGCTTTAGATTGACTCGATCTAACCTAAGTCTACCTAATTCCCCAGCAATGGCGCCAAAAACTTGATGCGGCCACAAATGTGTATCTAGTGGTCATGATGATATAGGCTCAAGTGCAAGCTTGTCACGTTAGTAATAAAACCCGGTAAGTCGAGATCGTGTCCACATCAAAAAAGGATAAAGGAAGTCGTAACAATGTTGGAAAGATTGAGAATCCTAACTCGACTCTAAAAAGAACAAAAAGGTGATTATGGGAGATGGACTAACTATAAGCAGAAATAATAAGAAAATTACCTACAGAATTTAGAAATAAATTAAAAGATTTTTGACATACTTTCGAAAATTAAAAACTATAGTGAAAAGTGCAAGTGAGAAAAATGAGTCACGATACACTCCTCCAACCCTAGTTCATTTATCAATGTTAAAACCTAATTCGGAATTGAAATATCTGAGTAAACCCGGTATTTAGTACTCCCAATCATTACATATATCAGGGATCGTAGCCCGTATCATACATAATCAAGAGACGAGTAAAGCAGTGTCGTCGTAGCTACACGCGCATTGCACTCTTAAGCATCCCGATTACCTAGGGCATACGAGATCCAAAGTGCTACAACGGTTGTTATCCCCATACAACATGATTAACTCAGTTATTTAATTCAAAATCAAATTTTACGCGTTCATCAAGAACATCGGGTTGAATTCATGCATCCCAACCCTTAGGAAATTAGCCGGGCATAATAAAACAAGAATAAAGCATGATTTTAATAAAAGAAGACATCTTAACTAGTAACTTAGAATTAAGAAGAATGAAATTATTAAATAATAAATTAACTAAAGAAATTATGAAAGCAAGAATGGAATGAATTTACTTGAATTGTAGAAGCTTGAATCGAATCCGTACAGCAAACTCTTTAAATGAAAGCTAGGGTTTTTTATTGTTCTCACTTCAAAACTAAGTAAAAAGTTCCTCTAAAAACTGATAAGAAGCCCCCTTAATGTCTTGGAGGACATTGAAATATATACACAATGAAAGTTTCAAGAGTTGGAGTCATGAAAGACTCTAGCTCAAACAGGATAAACTCAAATCTCGAACCCCGGATGAATCTGCCTAAAATTTTTGGATCAATCTGCCTGATGACCGGATCGATCCCTTTTTTTATTTCAAGCGGATCAATCCTCTAAATATTCCTGATGCAGTGAACTTTGGGGTCAGGATCGATCCTTTTTTTATGAGGACTGTATCGATCCTATAGGCCGGATCGATCCTTTTTTTATGGAAAACGGATCGATCCGTTTTTCCTGACTCAACTTCTCTTCACTTTTTCCTCAACTTCAGATGACCATAACTTCTTCACCGTAGCTTGAATTGAGGTTCCGTTTTTTCCAGTGTTGTTCTAATTTCAGGATCTTCAACTTTCCAGTTGTCCCCACCTCCAGACTAAGGTTAAAAATTTACAAAAATGCCCTTCATCTCTCCATTTCTTAATTTCTTTCACTATTTTGAATTCTCTTTCGCACTTTCTTGCATAAAATACCTGTAAAACACATAAGAGGTAAACAAAATATGAAATAATTGCCAAAAAGGGTTAGTAGAACAAATATGAGATAAATCCAAGTTATTTACAATGCATGGGATCATAAAAAGACCGAAATTAAGGGGATAAATGCGGAAGAATTTATGCCTAATCAACCAACATCGTCCCTGTGCCAAAGTCGGGTGGAAAAGTCCGCATGTGCATCAACTATCAGGATTTAAACAAATCATCCATTAAAGATGACTACCCATTGTCCAACATCGACATGATAGTGGAAAACACAGCCAGCCATGTCCTCAAGTCGATTGTTGATGGATTCATCAGATGTAACGAGAACAAGATGCACCCTGACCATCAAGAGAAAATGACCTTCATCACCCCCTGGGGAAGGAACCTTTTGCTATGCTGTCATGCCATTCGAACTCAAGAACATAAGGCTACCTACTAAAGGGCTACCATAACAATCTCGCACAACCTTATTCACAAGGACATTTAAGTTTATGTGAATGACATAATCATTAAGTCTAAAACTTGAGAAGGCCATATTCGCATCCTTCAAAAGTTCTTCAAGTGACTGCGATAATATCAGATGCGACCAAATCCACAAATTTGTGTTTTTGGCATCACAAAAGGAAAAATCTTAGGATTCATGGTCAGTGAGAAGGGAAACAAAGAATACCCAGCCAATATGAAAGCCATACTTGAGATGCCACCACTACGAACGGAGAAGGAAGTCTGAGAATTCCTGGGTAAACTATATTACATCAGTCGGTTCATTAGTCAACTGAATTCCATCTGCAAACTTATTTTTAAATTCCTTCGAAAAGATTCAACTAAAGTCTGGAATGAGGCCTGCTAAGAATCCTTTAACCAAATCAAGTGATAACTCACTCGGCCTCTGGGGCTTATACCTCTTCAACCAGGTCTCCCCCTCCTCTTGTATTTAACCATCATAGATACTGCAATAGGTTCTTTGCTATCCCAATACATTGAAGAATCTCGCAAGTAAATAGCCATCCATTACACCAGTCAGAAATTGGAGAGTTACAAAATCAACTGCAATACTTTGGAAAAAGCACGCGTCGCCTTAATTTGGGTCACACAGAAGTTACGCATTACATGATTGCCTTTCTTATTCGAATAGTATCCTGAATGGATCCCATCATGCACCTGCTAAAAAACCTGATCTATCAAGCCGAAAGGCCTATTGGTTAATGTTGTTAGCCGAGTTCAATACTGTGTATGTCACGCTGAAATCCGTGAAGAGGAGAGCCATCTTCGACTACCTTGCTTACTATCCTATGGAAAAAAGAAATGTTTAGGTCTCTAAATTCCCAGGTGTACTACTTGGTTGCATTCATGGACACATATAAATGGGCTATTAGAATTGTGTTGAACTTATCTTAATGTCCTTCTATCCTTGGGTTTATTATAAGGATGATCTCGTTAATTTGGTTGATTCCTAATAACATAGGGATTTTGAGAAGGATTAGGAATATGGGTTGGGTTAGTAACTGCGTGATTTTTCTCTATAAGGGAGGATATTTTAATAATTCGGTTAGACTCTCAGACATGCAAAGGGATAACAAAAGATTTTATGGTTTGGCGTAAACCTTATTCAAAATGCTTGCACTTTTTGGGCTCGGTGTCAACATATTCTTAGGCATATCGAGATAGTTCAATAAACTTAGCTTCATACCGGGCTACTGTCATTTTATTTAATTGTAGGTTTAAAAAATATATGGTCACTTGATCCCTTACGGTCTATAAAAAGTACTTGTTATAGAAAATTTCTTCAAATTATCCCCAGGTTAGTTCATTCACATTACAGGAATGTGTCATGGCCTACACCAAAAGTCTGCTTCTCTTTCGAAGAGATACGAAGATAAATTTATCCTAACTTTAGAGGTAATTCTGACACCATCAAGTACCTTGAGTGTTTGGCAAATCCATCTCTCTGTTTCAACTGTACCGGGATTTCCAAGAAATGTTGGGGGTTTCTATCTTAGAAATTCCTTAAAGGCATTCATTTTTCGAGTTTCATTTGGAAATTTATTATTCATAGGAGGTATAGTTTATTATCACTGGATGGTGTAATTAACTCTTCAAGGCAACATAATATTCCTTCATTTGTGGTAGTTAGATTTTACATTTGTGGAATAGATTGTTCTTCTTGAGTTCCATTGGTAATTATCGAGTAGTAACAATCCTATATAGAAAATATTTTAATAGAAAAATTACAAGCAATGATATAGCAACAACTCATCATTTTATGTACATAGCTAACGTAGAAAACAAAAGAGAAAAAGTACATAGCCGTAAGTTCTATTTTAGAACACACAAAAAACTAATAAAAGAACTATTAGGTTATGCTATGGTAGTGAAAGTCATCTACTTATACACTTGAACGTTTATTTAATTACATCCACACTCAAGTGATAAATTTAAGTTATTCGAGGAACTACTTGCTAGTATTCGGGATCAACATCGTCTTTAGGAGTTATCATCTGAGGATCTAGTGAAGCGGTGGTATCGGTAGGGGTAGATATTGTAGGAACGGGGGAAATAGGTCCATAGTCTATTGGGGAATCAGGAGGAGTCATAGTAACTTCATTGGGAGGTACCATATCCTATGCGAGATAAATTGCTTATCGTAGAAATTCTGGATCTTCGAAAAACATTTTTGCTTGTCGAGTAGCCTAGGCTTCTCCCATTAGGCGAGCAACGTATAAACTATATTTATTCTCTGGGGTAGTAATTGCCCAGTCATAGTCGATGCTTCTAATGTGTTGGCACAATTTGACATATCCCACTTCTTTGATAGCTCGCTCAAAGCATGTGTGCGTCGAATCACGAATGTTGAGATAAATGTCATCCCAAATGTTAATTGTTGCAAAACAGTATGAGTAACAATATATAATAAGGAAAATATTTTAAAATAATAATCATTTAAGACATAGGTAAAGATTCTCGTAGTTGCCCTGTATAGGCATAAACCCGGTTACACTCTAATACCATGTTTTCGCATCCATGAATGTTTATGTTTTGATGATAAATAAGAATAAAATGAAATATAACAATAATTTGAGTGCAGCGGAATTGAAAAGACTTTTATTAGGGACATGCCTAGCATCTTATTACATATCGAAGTCTACAATAAAAGAAAATACAATACTAATTGTTCATGTCATACATAAATTTAAAACATCAAATAAACACCCGGGATTCATAATATCTGATAGCTTGCAATGTAAATATTCCAATGGTGACTACTATCTTTGTATGTCACTGCCCACATGCATGTAACTGCGAATATATTTAGAGGTAGAAAAGAATAAAAGTTCAAAGACGCGGGTGGTAACTAATGTTCTTCAGGTTCGTCGTCCATCTGGAATAAAAACATTTAAGTAAACATGCCAAGTAGATAATATTTATTTCTATACAAAATATAGAAGATGATAAGGGGTTAGAACGTAATGGAAGAAAACTCTTGAATTTATACCTATTGAAACAAACTGAAATATCATAAGACTATCAAGGGTATACAAAATCTTACTGATATGTAAATGAATAATATGGTGAAGATAACCTGATAACTGAGTATCAAGTTACTGTGATATTGTCTCAAATTATAACACGATAACAGATACATTATTGGTGATAGGGCTTCAATAGCATAGACATATCGTTAAAATATCGCTCAAGGAATAAAATACACTTGAACATGCAATCCTAGTAATTGGATAATAGTAAAATATAGATTGACACACTTAGCTAGAGTGACACTCATACGTATGTAGCAATACACAAAACTACGCACTCAACATCTGAGTCCTACAGGCATATTATATTCGTCGTGGGTATACTGGGGTCTAATCCTTGAACCGTAAGGTATGCTACTTGGGGTTGGTATTGATAAGGATAATAAATTACAGGGTGATATACAATTGAAAATAAGTTACTGGGTTCTTCCATCATGAAGGGTGAAAAGGGTTAACTCGATTTCGGGAATAATCGAGAATATCGATGGAATCAATATTACGACATAAATTTGAACTACACAAAAGACTTTGTATTTGAATTTGGGGTTTATAACTATCACATGGTGATATAGCAATCAGTAATTAAAATACATAAGCTCAAAATTGTCTAACATTGAAATTTAAATAACTTACTTTGAGTCTAATGAATTTTGGTTGGTTGAGCGTCTAATTTGTTGGTAAACTAGGGAGTCTGAAACTATAACAGGTGTAAGTAGGCTACTAGGTCTAAAACAATGTTTATGTACTGTAGTAGGATGGAATTTTAAAAGGGATTTCAGTGTTAAAACAATTAAAATGGTATAAAGTATAATTTTTTCAACTATTTTAAATAAATATTTTCTCCTTATTCATTAGGATTTAAAATTAGTTCTAGAAGAAAAAGTAAGTCTAATTATACTCAAGTAATTATGGAAAAAAATTGGGAAAGTTTTTCCATACTTGAAAAAGTAGGCAGTGGGTTAAGTGTATATATAAAAGTTAGAAATTTAACTTAAAACTGACTTTCTCGAGAAAACACTTTCCTGAAACCAAAATAGAATGATGCAACATACCAATTTGTTCAGAATTAAAAAATAAAAATATTAGAAAAATCAAAAATTATTAATAAGAGAAGTGCCTCACATCCTCAGTCAAATTTATGACGTGCTTGGTTTGACTTACATACGCGCGCATGTTGGTTAATCATCTTTAATATCTCGACATTTTAACTTTAAGATTTTAAAACTTTGACCTTGGTTTCGAACGTTTAGAATTGCTTTCAAGTTGATTTCTGAATGAAAGTTGTCTAATTTTTGAAGAGGAATCTAACCATATTAGTTTTAAGAATTTTGGTGGGTTAAATTGAGTTATTGAATTTTTATAAAAATGGTGAAAAATTGACCAAATATAACTATTTGAAAGTTATAATTCTCATTTCAAAATTTTAAAGGTATTATTCTACATAAAAAATGGGGAAGATTAAACTTGCTTTGAAAGATTTTGATGGAGTAAAAATTGAGAATTTGGTTTTCAAAAATTTCAAGGCCAAAAACTTCAATTCATGATTTGAGGTATCAAGTGTCATTCTTAGTTCAATTAAACACACACCTAGCTTCTTAAGAACCTAAGTTCAACTCTCCACTTTGAAACCGATTCAAAGTTAGGGAAGTAGAATCCACCATTGAAGCTCAAGATTTAATGGTGTTTTCTGGTTTTCGAGCTCTTTTAATGCACATATACGTCAACTTTCACATATAAAAAATATATTTCTACACTAAAAATATGCAGAAACATAAACACATTCAAGAAATAAGCATTCATATATAAAATCACATAAATATAAAAACTCTCAAATCTTTCCTTTGAAATTTCACTTAGCTAGGATGGATTTCGACTGAGGTAAGAAGGAGTATTTGTAGGGTTCATCCACGAGAGTTTATTAGTTGAATTAGATGTGAAGTTTGGGATGGTTTACATAGGTTTCTAGCATAGTTCTATTGGATGTAAAAATGGTACCATAGGTTATTAACACGCTAGTATCTATGTTGTATATCCAGCTAGTACCATGTCACTAGGGGTAAAGAATAAACAAGTTTGGGTTTAAGTTTGGTTCCTTGGGTAGTTTTCATGTATGTTTCATGGTTTTTAGTTTGTTTTATTAAAGTTTAGGGCTTTTGTGTAATTATGCAAACTTAATGGATTGGTATATAAAAATCCTATAAAAATATATGTCTTTAGGTTAAACGTTGATTGAAAGTTGGTGTCAAATAGGTGTAGGAATGTGTAAAGTATCCAAATTCTCTTTATATGGGCATTTTAGTAATTTAGGAAATATTTAGGGTTATGCTTGAAATTTTTCTAAATTAAAGGACGAAAGGTTAATTTGAGGTGGGTTGTTACACGAATTCTCCATTCGTTTCTTTAATTATCTCATTTTAGTATTATTTTCTTCATTTATACTTTAGCATTTTTGTTTCATTACAGCACAAATATTCATCTCAAAGTTTATTACTAGTATTTGCACATACATTATTTTCATAAAATAAAAACTAAAAACAAGAAAAAGAGGGCCTATCTATAAATTCCAAAAGAGGGATTCTCATCTCCCACTTTCGCATTTAAAACATATATCTCTCTACATGCATAAATAAGAGAAATCCCTCGTTTGGATTTATGGATTAAACCCCACCCTATGTAATCTTCGAACTACGTGGACTTTAATGCCCCATAGGCTACGTAGGCATCATGGGTTAATCCCAAGATTTGAGTCCTCCCTTTATGCACGTTTATATACTTCCCTCATATTATATATATATATATATATATATATATATATATATATATTCTTACATGCTTGTGTTTCGCCCGATATATACATTTGTTCCTCAATAGAAGCTTATGCTTTGATAAACACTCATATTATATTTTGAATTATTATTTTCGGGAACACTCCTAATGATGAATTCACTCCATCCTTTTCCATGACGCGAGTTGAATGATTCATTCTTCACCTATATTATGCACATGAGCACACACTTAACGGAGTCTAACAGGAGAAGATTAACTCATGCCCATAAGAGATCAAAAGGGCGAGATGGGTGCCTAATACCTTTCCATTATGTAACTTAGTTCTCGGACCTTTGAACTGCTTGGTTTTGCAAGCATCAATATTGTCCTTGATGACATTCTCTCGAGATAATATTTATTTTGCTGTTTTGGGCAAAATAGGTTGGCGACTCTATCTCTACACATTATTCCCCACATTGACGACGATCGAGTGCCCTGAAAAAGGGAGAGAACTCTGCGCGCGCGCCGAAGGGAATTCGAAAAGGGAGGTCCTGGGATGACTAAAATATGTAATATATTTTAATAGCAACTAACTGTGTGTGCATGTGCATTTCTCTCTCTATCTCTCTCTCTCTCCAAACTCTAGTGATTTTAGTTAGCTATTTTCATAAAATGTCCACACTTTTATTCCAAATTATTAGAGTACCAAAAATATTGAGACCCTAACCCATTAATTTGAAAACCTACTCCCCATATAAAAATTTAGATTTTTGCAAATGGTATTGGAGAAAGTGAATGATTGATTTATGTTGATAGAATTTAAATACGATTAAGAGAAAACCTAATCAAAAAAGAAAAGAATTAAATAAATCGACTTAGAGAAAGGAAATGAAATAAGACTACTCTCGACTTTAAAGTTTTTTTATATAGTTTTCTTTGAAAATTATTACTGTGTAATGATTTGGCTAATTATTTGTTACTCGATGTCTACAATGCAAACATACATGAGTAGTGTGATCTTTTGATTTTAAGTCCAATTATGTGCAACCACGTTGGTAGAAGAAGACAACTAGCATTTTCAAATGGAATTGAAAGTAATTGTATATCAATAAGGTGGATTCAAACCCATTAAGTACACATAAAAAATACGAAAATGGAAAGTCAATATTGAAATTTTGGATAAGAGTGTTGCAATCTTAATAGTATTGAGAGAAAATAATGGATACATCTGAAAAAGAATGCACTATTTAGGCGAGCAACATCTAAGATACCCCCTCTAAATAAATCTTCGGTTATGCTATTGGAGTGAATTTGAGGTATGTTCATCCATCCCTAAAGTTCTTATCATGGAGGCCTCTTAACCTTGGTGTGATTAAAATTAACTCAGATTATCCTATCAAAAGCAACATGGACAGTTGGGGTAGTGTTCTTAGAGAAGATAATGGAGGAGTGTTAGGGGCATATATGGGTTCTGAAGCTTCTAAATCTATTTCAACGATGGAGCTAGAGGTTTATTTGAAGGGCTAAAATCCGCTTTAGATTTGGGTTTCTTGCATATTAAAGTTGAGGTTGACAACCTACAAGTAACTCACCTGGTTAACAAATAAGCTTTTCCTCCATGGAGAATCAAGAATCTCATCAATCGAACATGGGGCCTTATAGAGGGCTTGTAACACTTTAATTTGAAGCATGATTATAGAGAATGAAACTCTTTGGCTGACTTCATGGCTTCAAAAAAGGGTCTTGTAGGCTCTAATAGGTTTATTCGATCTTTAAACAAGATTAAAGACAATGTTTTGTTTAGAGAAAGTAATAATAATGTCTACGCGATGATGTAATTTTGGGGGGTTTCTGTACTTTTTTGGATTGTGTGGAGTCTCTAGCTTTGTTTTGTCTTTTGGCTCATTCTTGGGATTCCTTTGTATTTATTTTATTATTTTTCCTGTTGGGCTTCATTATTTTTTATATATATGTGGTCGGGTTCGCTATTCCATATTTCTTTGGCAAAAAATAAAATCTTGAAGATAAATATGAGTGATTCGTATCGAATTATGCATTTAATTACCCTCAAACTTAGGCATTTTAACCCCCTCGGGTACTTTAATGTCTATAATTATGCTCGTTAATCAAACAACCTCCGTTTTATATGCAAACATGTTATTTGAGGTATAATTGATCTTTTATAGGTATTAAAGTGTTTAGTATGAAGTTTGGGCGCATTCCAGTAAAGTTTCATCGAGATTCGCATGTTCGGGGGAATTTTGGTAATTTCATATTTCATAATTTGGAGGGTTTCAAAACATAATCATGTAGAGAATTGAATTAGATTAGTGTCGGTTCTAACCACGCATCATTTCGATTCTGTATAAGGGAGTTATGGCCATTTCCGTGCAATGCATCGAAATTGGTTCGGAGAGGAAAGGGGGGTTGTCAGCAACCAAAGGAAAATCTCAAAACCGCGGTCGACCGGTACCAAACATAAGGTCGACGGGGACCATCAGATATGGACGAAAATTGACATATTTTGGGTGTTTTGGCTTGGTTTTGTCGGGGGTTTATTTTGGGCATAAATAGAATGTTGGGGGCTTTTATTTGAGGGGGATATTTCATTTTAAATAGGATATTTTAGGGTTTTGTTTTGGGAGCTTGGCCCTTCTCCTCTTCTTTGGGATTATACCCATTTGTATGTAAGTTACTATTCATTCATCCTCTTCCTTTAATTAATGCTTTATTTCTATGTTTAAGCTTTGTTCTCTTGATTTATTAGTTGTTGGAAGTTTAATTTTTGTTTTCTTTAGTGATTAGTTTTTTAACTTAGTTTCATTTATTTATGCTTTTAATTATGTGTAGGGGCTAATTTAGTCTAGGTTGAGTTGGATTGAACTCACCTAGGGTTGACGTGTTACTTTACTTTGATGATGGAGTTTACAGGTTTATTTCAAGTGGGTTGTCCTAGTTATTACGCTTCGAAGATTTGACGGGGTATATCATGTATGCTCCGTACTTACGACCTTTCGTGCGTAATTTTCGGGGTATTTGTTGACGCCAAAATCTTATTAGACTTTATGCGAATTTAGGGGTGTGACAACTCTTGATTTAATTAACTTTCGAAACGAGAATCAATTTTAATAAATATTCGACCATGTAACCATTTTATACTAATTAACTCGGGTGAGGGATATCCGATGAAACCCATAGTTTTTTTTCTCTTTATTAATCGTATATTAATTTTCACTCGCCTAGTATAATATTTTCCCTCTTATTTATCTTTTATTTTGTTAGCAATTATCTTTTACACTTTTATTTTTAGAAGTATTAAACCAAGTAAGTTCTAGCAACTTGTCTTTGTGGATTCGATACCCGGACTAGCCTCTATACTCCCTTAAAAGAGTGTAGTCATAGTTTAGGGTTTTGTATAGAGTTGGTGATCCAAAAATATAACAAACGGCCTGAGCGTAGGTGACTCTCGTTCCACGGCGAAACCCTGTCTATCAAGGAGCAATTAAGATGTGACAACCCGGTATCCTAAATAAGGGGTGGCCAGCCCGATACTCTGATAATACAGGAATCATGGATAAATATCATCCTCAGCATCGTGACAACATAAAGAGTATACGGGATAACTACACAATATTCCAGAAAACGGGTTATCAAAAAATTAGTTTTCAAATTTAAAGAAAGAATTTTCAACAACCCATAATAGAAAAGAAAGGTGGAAACTCCCACAAGCACATATATATATATCAACCATAATAAGGGAAGGACCGAATAAAATGTCGGTCAATTGAATTCATACAATATACCATAAGTTCCATGTATTACATAATACATCCATTATACAATTACAACCATTTGGGCCACACGCCCGAATAAGGACTGATCATAAGTAGAAAACAACAAGGGAGGCGTCTACACAAAATGTCCCGTGATACCCGCAAACTGTCACGGCTCCTCAAAAGACACTGGAATAGGAAGGTCATTACGGGCGACCTTGCGGTGGAACACCTGAGCGGATATAATATATACATGCACAATAAGAAAGAAGAATCGGTAAGATCCCGGTTTTATGTGGTCACCAGATAAATGACAAGTAGGACAATGATGAACAGTTAAACATGGATGACAGAGATGAGAAGCTAGCATGGTAACATTATGAAATAAACTAAGGCAATTTAAATAATCATGAGGTAAGAGTCAATTATGTATGCAAATGATAATAGTCATTAACCTTTTTCATATTTCATCCTTTTCATTTCATCTTCTTTTCATTCCTTATCAGGAATACAAATTTATCCTGTGCTCTTTATGGCACGTATTTCAATTGTATGCTCTTTGTGTCATATAGTTTGCTCTTTATGGCATTCATGTTCCATCGAGTCCAACTCGATAATTAGAATAGTTATAAGAATATATATATATATATATCGATTCTAAGACCGCCCGTCCGGGTTTCCCCACTGTGCGCGCCCCTAAATAACTATCATCTTCCAGGGCCTATCATAAGACAACCTGGGATCCTATCGAAACGTCAGGAAGCGGCCATATGCCTGCGGGGTAGTCAAGACCACACCCAGAATCTCCTACCCATTGCAGAAAATATAAAACAAGCGCTCATATGGCCTAGGACTATATCCACCCTGCATTCATTAGCCAGGGGGATTCACCTCACGCACGGACTTCCCTTAAGATGGTATTTAGAGAGGTGTGTATCATCCATTTTATTAATTTCCATTACATGATTTAGTAAATCATCATTTACTTTATCCATTTTACATTTTATCAAATGCATTAAAATTATCCGGAACTATACGTATTTCGTATCAGCATAACAACCTCGATAAATAGTTAGACTCCCCAAATTATTTTCCAAAGCCTCCTTTTTGGCTTCATAATAGACCATCAAGTCAAACCTAGCTCACAATAACTCCCAAAGTCTCCAAATTTAACTCTAAGATCTCCTAGATTATTATAAAACTATAAGAGAGAAGTAATGCCTGAACATTACTTTAACCCCCATCTGAAATGAACCCTAGATGAACCCCTTCGAGTCTAGGGTGTTGACCAAACTCAACTAATACTCTAAGATCCTATATTTACTTCATTTAAGAAGGTCCTTAAGTCCCTATGAAAAGAAAAGATTTGAAAAATGAAAATAAAATTTTAGGGAAGAAAACAGGGGACCGGTCGACCGGTCCCAATACCGCGATCGACCGCGTCTCAAGATTTTGCCTAGGAAGAAAAGCAGAAAATTCACTTCGGCAGGGCCGGTCGATCGGTCAGGGAACCGCGGTCAACCGCGCCTTAAATTTTATGCCTTTGAAAGAAAGCAGTGTGCCCTCTCCCAAAGGCCCGGTCGACCGGTCTGAGAACCGCAGTCGACCGGTCTTAACAGACCTAGACCAAACCAAATCTTCCTATTTCAAGCTAATCCCAAAGCCAACTCATTTATTGCCACCAACATAACATAAATGCTACTAAGTACTACCATAAACCTCATCAAACATCCAAAACATTCTTGAATGGATCAAAACCCACAAATACACAAAGAAAATCCTAAAATAGCTAAACCATGATTAATACATCATTATCATAACAAATCATTTATCTTAAACCACAAATAGCAAGTAGAAAACTTGCCTCAATTGAGAAAATGAAGATTTTCCTTGTGTAGAAGTAAGAATCCTCCCTCAATCTTCAATCCCTTCTCTTTTCTCTACTCTTTCACTTCCTCTCTCAAGCTTTCTCTAGGTTTAGGCAATCAAATTTGGGAAAATAGAAGACTTAGTAAGCCTAAGTCGTGGCATTAGTCAAAATTCCAACTTAATTGACCAATATTGCGATAAAATAACGCACAACTACATATTTAAGGTATAACCAGTCAAAAGTGCCAAAAATCTCAAAATACAATATGGCACAATATTTGACTATCTCGCACATTCCGGACTCAACTACGGCCTCCAAATTATCATTTGGACAATTTATAATTCATTTTAAGTTCCGGTCTCATTATTAAGCCAAATATCATTTTAATTCATATGATATTATAAAACATGACATGGCAATATTCACCTATAGTTACGGTAAATATGAATTTCATAGTGAACATTTACTTTTCTTCATTAAATTCATACTCAATCCATAACCCAACATTTTATATCTAATTACCGTACCTAGTAATTAAATATAAAATATGTTCTCATAAGCGAGGGTTATTACATACTCCCCCCCTTATGAGGGAATTTTGTCCCCAAAATTCAAGCGTACCTTATAAGAAGAGATGCGGATATTTCTCCCGTGTGTCGTCCTCACGTTCCCACATTGATTCTTTCACATTGTGATGACTCCATTGGACTCTCACCAAGGGCACCACACGGGACCTCAACTTACGCTCCCCATACTCAAGAATAGCAACCGGTTGTTCTTCATATGAAACGTCGGGATGCAAGTCAATATCCTCGAAAGGAATGTGCCAAAGGGCACCTTCACATCTTCTATACTTCTTCAAAGAGGAGACATGGAATACAACGTGAATTTGTTGCACGGGTTCCGACAAGGCAAGTTGGTACGCTACGGGACCGACTTTCGCAATAACTAGGAAAGGTCCAACAAAACGCGGCACTAGCTTCCCTTTCTTCCTAAAACGCCTAATGCCCTTTATAGGTGATACTCGCACCAAGAATTGGTCTCCAATCTCCAACTCCACGTGTCTTCTACCCGCATCGGCATAGCTCTTTTGACGGTCTTGGGCTATTCGAATGCGATTTCGAATGAGTTCAATCTTTGAAGAAGTGTCTTGGATCATGTCTGGTCCAAGAAATTTGTTATCTCCCACTTACAACCAACAAGCGGGCGACCTACAGGGCCGACCATAAAGGGCTTCATAGGGTGCCATTCTGATAGTGAATTGGTATGAGTTGTTATAAGCAAACTCAACCAATGGGAGGTATTGTTCCTAACTACCCTTGAAATCAAGCATGCACATACGGAGCATATCCTCCAACATTTGGTTTACCCTTTCAGTTTGGCCATCTGTTTGAGGATGATAGGAAGAGCTTAACTTCAATTCGGTCCCCATCGCCTCTTAGAAACTTTGCCAAAAGTGGGACACAAATATTTTATCTCGGTCGGAAACAATGTTTAAAGGTACCCCATGAAGTCTAACGGTCTCCTCGATGAACAATTGGGCATATTGAGCGCTATCAAAATCCGTACGCACGGGCAAGAAGTGTGCCGACTTAGTCAAGCGATCGACAATCACCCAAATCGGATCATGACCCCTTTGTGATCTAAGTAAGCCCGTAATAAAGTCCATCGAAATGCTTTCCCATTTCCACACTGGAATCTCCAACGGTTGCAACAAACCTGTCGGTCGTTGATGGTCGATCTTAACCAACTGACAAGTAGTGCATTGGGATACAAACTTCGAGATATCCCTCTTCATGTCGGGCCACCAATACTGACGGCGCATGTCTTGGTACATCTTGTCCCCACCCGGGTGTACCGTAAATTTCGACCCGTGAGATTCCGCCATCACTGCTCGTCTCAAGTCCCCTTCTTACGGAACAATAAGTCTTCCATGGAAGCATAGTCCACCCTTAGAACTAATTGAGTAGGACTCCGCTCCCTCGGACAATAATCGGTGTATATGGTCTTGGCAACTCTTATCTCTTCCCTGGGCTTCCACAATTCTTTCCACACTTGTAGGAGTAACGGTCATTACTAACATGAATGCTCTCACCACTGCATCCTCCTGACTGAGCTCCTTCTACTTAGCTTTCCATACATCAGCTAAGCCTCCCTCGAGTTTCCTACTCAAGGCATCCGCTAATACGTTTGCCTTTCCCGGATGGTAATGGATATTGAATTGATAGTCTTTCACGAACTCTAACCAACGACGCTGACGCATATTCAAATCTTTCTGTGAAAATAAATATTGCAGCGATTTATGGTCCGTGAAAAGACTAAACTTCTCCCCCAAGAGATAATGCCTCCATATCTTCAAGGTAAAGACAACTGCGGCGAACTCTAAGTCATGCACCGGATAATTTCTTTCGTGAGGATTTAACTTACGGGAGGCATAAGCAATAGCCCGTCTTTCTTGCTGAAGAACACCTCCTAACCCTTGAAGAGATGCATCGGTGAAGACTAGATATTCCAATCCCGGTTTTGCCAATGCAAGGACTGGAGCTGAAGTCAACCTATCTTTGAGTTCATCAAATGCAGCCTGACAAGAATTGTCCCAAACAAATCTCACTCCCTTTCGGGTCAAATTCATCAAAGGGCTAGCGATCTTATAAAAGCCCTTAATGAATCGAGGGTAATAACCCACTAAGACCAGAAAACTACGAACCTTGGTAGGTGTCGTGGGCTGACCCCACTCCCTCACTGCAATCACCTTACTAGGATCCACCGATATACCCTGGGATGACACCACATGACCCAAAAACTGAACTTCCTTCAACCAAAAGCCACATTTCTCAAACTTCGCATACAATTGGTGATCCCTCAATCTCTGCAGGACCAGCCGTAAGTGAGTAGCATGGTCAGATTCTGTCTGAAAATAGACTAAGATGTCATCAATAAATACAATAACAAATTGGTCAAGGAAATCCCAGAATACCCTATTCATGAGATCCATAAATACAGCGGGGGCATTGGTTAGTCCAAAGGGCATAACCAAGAATTCATAGGATCCGTATCGGGTCATAAATGCGGTCTTGGATACATCTTGTTCCCGTATTCTCAATTGATGATACCCCGTCCTCAAATCAATTTTAGAGAAGTATGATGCTCCCCTAAGTTGATCAAATAGATCATCAATGCGAGGCAAAGGGTATTTATTCCGGATGGTGACTTTATTCAACTCCCTATAGTCCACACATAACCGAAGAAAACCATCTCTTTTCTTCACAAACAATACAGGGGCACCCCATGGCGACGTACTGTGCCAAATAAATCCATGTTCCAAAAGCTGCTGAATTTGATCTCTCAACTCCCTCATCTCCACAGGAGCCATACGATATGGAGCTTTAGCAATCGGTCGAGTCCCCGGCATTAAATCAATCACAAACTCAATCTCTCTGCTCGGAGGTAATCCTGGAAAACATCTTCAAAATCTTTAACAATCGGAAGAGAATTTAGGGGAATAACGGTATCCCTAGATGCATCCTCCGCAATAAAATATAAATAAGCACTCGTACCTCCTTCCATACAAGGCATAACAACCAAGAACATTTCTTGTCCCGGAATCGCGAAAACTATGCTATTCCCGTAAAAATTTACTATCGCATGGTATCTCACTAGCCAATCCATACCCAGTATTACATCATACCCGACCATGTCAAGAACGAGTAAATCGTCCTCAAAGCACAAGTTACCAAGGTTAATCCCTATGTTTTTACAAACAAAGAAAATCAATGAACCATCACCCATAGAGGATTCAACACTAGTGAAAGTACTCTCAGCAGACTTTATCAAATCTGTAGTTTGTGCAAAACTCCTAGAAATAAAAGAGTGTGTAACGCCCATATCAAATAGTACCCGACCCATATGTCCTTGGATGAGAAACTTACCCTCGATCGCTGGTGGTGCTGGAGGGGCTGGAGGAAGCATAGCCTCCTGAATATGGTAGACCCGTCCATATTGCAGTTGCCCCTGCTGAGGAGGAGCAATCGGATTAGGCGCCTGGAGCGGAAATTGTACATACGATTATCGTGGAGCCCTAGGAAGATGCCCTCCAATCAACTGAGGACATGACCTCTTATAATAGCCCAACTCTCAGCACTGAAAACATTTGTTCACCACATTCTCCAGGTTCCTTCCTTGATTGTTTCTGAACTGTCCCGCACCTCGGCCCTGCTGGCATCTGCCTCCATTCCCACCTCTGCCTCCTTGTTGTTGTGGCGGTCCACCCTGACCCGGTCTGTTATTATTGCCACTCGTATTAGACCCACCAAAGCGTTGGCATTTAGACAAATCCCCTTGCTGAGGGTCCCTTTCTCTCTGCTTACTCCCCGAAGATTGGGACGAAGAAGATGTCCCCCCTCCACTCCCATTACATCCAAGTTTTCCCACTTGCCCCATCGCTGCAGCCTTCTTATTATTTTTCACAAATAGTCTATGATCTTGACAATGAAGTAGAGCAGCATTCATCACATCCCCAAAGGTTAATAAAGCCGAATTTCCCAAAAAATGTTGTTTTATTCGCCAATGTAAACCTCCCACAAATTTGGAGATTCTCTTCGCTTCTGGAGTCACTTCATCCGGCACAAAACTTGCTAGTCGGGTGAACTCCTCTCCATACTCTGCCACGGATCTCTCCCCCTGAACTACATCTTAAAGCTTCCTTCGCATCTCCCTTTGAACTGCAGGAGGGAAGTACTTTCCATCAAACAAGGCCCAAAAATCAGTGATCGACATCGTATCCCTTTGCTCGGGTGTTGTCATTGACTCCCACCAATGTAAAGCTGATCCGACAAGCTTGAAAGTAACAAGGATTTGCTTTTTCTCCTCACTACATTTTACCATTCTAAGATGGCGTTGCATGTCTTTCTTCCACTGATTTGCCTTTATAACATCTGATCCTCCATCGAATTATGGGGGATGGCCTTTTAGGAAAGACTCTCTAACTCTTTCCCACGGAGAAGGTCCCGTAGGAACTTGTGCCTCTTGCCCCCATGGTTGAGCTTGTGGCATTTGTTGTACCACTGTAGTCATCGCTGCATTAATAACTTGGGCCACTATATTTGCCACGTCTGCGGCACTGATACTCCCCGGTGGCGGCGGTGGAGGACCAACCTCATCCTCTACAACTCTACTACGTCGAGTGGGACGTCCTCTCTTAGGCGGCATCTGAGATAGAGAAACGATAGAGTTAGAATATAATATAAAACAATCTATCTAGCAGAAGATCGCAACCATACGCAACAAAACAGTCCTAACATTAAGCTCTATTTCAAAGAACGCTACGGTAGAACGTGACAAGTCCGCATAGATCCTAAAGACTCTAGAACCTGATGCTCTGATACCATCTGTGACAACCCGGTATCCGAAATAAGGGGTGGCCATCCCGATACTCCGATAATACAGGAATCATGGATAAATATCATCCTCAGCATCGTGACAACATAAAGAGTATACGGGATAACCACACAATATTCCAGAAGACGGGTTATCAAAAAATTAGTTTTCTAATTTAAAGAAAGCATTTTCAACAACCCATAATAGAAAAGAAATGTGGAAACTCCCACAAGCACATATATATATATATATCAACCATAATAAGGGAAGGACCGAATAAAATGTCGGTCAATCGAATTCATACAATATACCATAAGTTCCATGTATTACATAATACATCCATTATACAATTATAACCATTTGGGCAACACGCCCGAATAAGGACTGATCATAACTAGAAAACAACATGGGAGGCGTCTACACAAAATGTCCCGTGATACCCGCAAAATGTCACGGCTCCTCAAAAGACACTGGAATAGGAAGGTCATTACGGGCGACCTTGCAGTGGGACACCTGAGCGGATATAATATATACATGCACAACAAGAAAGAAGAACCCGTAAGAGCCCAGTTTTATGTGGTCACCAGATAAATGACAAGTAGGACAATGATGAACAGTTAAACATGGATGATAGAGATAAGAAGCTAGCATGGTAACATTATGAAATAAACTAAGGCAATTTAAATAATCATAAGGTAAGAGTCAATTATGTATGCAAATGATAATAGTCATTAACTTTTTCATCTTTCGTCCTTTTCATTTCATCTTCTTTTCATTCCTTATCAGGAATACAAATTTATCCTGTGCTCTTTATGGCACGTATTTCAATTGTATGCTCTTTGTGGCATATACTTTGCTCTTTATGGCATTCATGTTCCATCGAGTCCAACTCGATAATTAGAATAGTTATAAGAATATATATATAACGATTTTAAAACCGCCCATCCGGGTTTTCCCACTGTGCGCGCCCCTAAATAACCATCATCTTCTAAGGACTATCATAAGACAACCTGGGATCCTATCGAAACGTCGGGAAGCGGCCATATGCCTGCGGGGTAGTCAAGACCACACCCAAAATCTCCTACCCATCGCAGAAAATATAAATCAAGCGCTCATATGGCCTAGGACTATATCCACCCTGCATTCATTAGCGAGGGGGATTCACCTCACGCACGGACTTCCCTTAAGATGGTATTTAGAGAGGTGTGTATCATCCATTTTATTAATTTCCATTACATGATTTAGTAAATCATCATTTACTTTATCCATTTTACATTTTATCAAATGCATTAAAATTATCCGGAACTATACGTATTTCGTATCAGCATAACAACCTCGATAAATAGTTAGACTCCCCAAATTATTTTCCAAAGCCTCCTTTTTGTCTTCATAATAGACCATCAAGTCAAACCTAGCTCACAATAACTCCCAAAGTCTCCAAATTTAACTCTAAGATCTCCTAGATTATTATAAAACTATAAGAGAGAAGTAATGCCTGAACATTACTTTAACCCCCCCCCCCCCCCCCCCTGAAATGAACCCTAGATGAACCCCTTCGAGTCTAGGATGTCGACCAAACTTAACTAATACTCTAAGACACTATATTTACTTCATTTAAGAAGGTCCTTAAGTCCCTATGAAAAGAAAAGATTTGAAAAATGAAAATAAAATTTTAGGGAAGAAAACAGGGGACCGGTCGACCGGTCCCAATACCGCGATCGACCGCGTCTCAAGATTTTGCCTAGGAAGAAAAGAAAAAAGTTCACTTCGGCAGGGCCGGTCGACCAGTCAGGGAACCGCGGTCGACCACGCCTTAAATTTTATGCCTTTGAAAGAAAGCAGTGTGCCCTCTCCCGAAGGCCCGGTCGACCGGTCTGAGAACCGCGGTCGACCGGTCTTTGCAGACCTAGACCAAACCAAATCTTCCTATTTCAAGCTAATCCCAAAGCCAACTCATTTATTGCCACCAACATAACATAAATGTTACTAACTACTACCATAAACCTCATCAAACATCCAAAACATTCTTGAATGGATCAAAACCCACAAATACACAAAGAAAACCCTAAAATAGCTAAACCATGATTAATACATCATTATCATAACAAATCATTTATCTTAAACCACAAATAGCAAGTAGAAAACTTGCCTCAATTGAGAAAATGCAGATTTTCCTTGTGTAGAAGCAAGAATCATCGCTCAATCTTCAATCCCTTCTCTTTTCTCTACTCTTTCACTTCCTCTCTCAAGCTTTCGCTAGGTTTAGGAAATGAAATTTGGGAAAATAGAAGACTTAGTAAGACTAAGTTGTGGCATTAGTCAAAATTCCAACTTAATTGACCAATATTGCGATAAAATAGCGCGCAACTACATATTTAAGGTATAACCAGTCAAAAGTGCCAAAAACCTCAAAATACAATATGGCACAATATTTGACTATCTCGCACATTCCGGACTCAACTACGGCCTCCAAATTATCATTTGGACAATTTATAATTCATTTTAAGTTCCGATCTCATTATTAAGTCAAATATCATTTTAATTCATATGATATTATAAAACATGACATGGCAATATTCACATATAGTTACGGTAAATATGAAATTTCATAGTGAACATTTACTTTTCTTCATTAAATTCATACTCAATCCATAACCCAACATTTTATATCTAATTACCGTACCTAGTAATTAAATATAAAATATGTTCTCATAAGTGAGGGTTATTACATAAGACTGAGTCAACCAAAAAATATAAAAAGGAAATAAAACATTCAAAAAAATTGTCACAAAGGGAAACAAAACTACAATTCACTTTCGTGTCCTTTTTCATTACTTTCCCATTCCTTTAGCTTTCCCGATCTTTCGTTTCAAACATTTGTAACAAAGAATTAGTTTATGAAACATTAAAAACTTCAAAAGACTTTATGAACTTTGAAGGACATGTTTCCTTATACCTTTGTACTTCCCGGTAGGTTCTATTTAATTAGTTTATAACTATTTTATTTGTTCACCAAAATTACACGTTTGACTCTTACGTAATGAAACCTTACAAACAAAAATCTCTGTGCATGTGTCTATAATTAAGGGTCTATTTGGTTTGCAACTATAATTATGTTTTATGTGTTGTTTAAATACAATTCATATAAACATTAGGGTTTGGCAACCTGTTTTTAAACACTGAATTATAATATTTCCATGTTATAATCAAGTTGTTTAGAAATCAGGTTGAGGGTGTTTTATAATTTCTGGTTTTTATTTTTCAACTCAGAACTATTCATTCTTAATATTTTAATGCATTTATACTTTAATATATAATACACATACATACTACATTAATATGTGTGTAATTTTCATAAATAAAAAATATGTATGTACAAAAAATTATGTATCGAATAATATAAAGTTAAATAATATTATCAATAGATACATGATACTTATATATAGTTTATATATGTATTACTAATGTATGGAATAATATAAAATATACATATAGTACATATGTATTAAAAACATGTTATATAATGTATGTGTTGATACGTGCACACACACACATATGTATAATATAAATATACATGTTTGTCAATTTTGTCAAATTTTCAAAAAAATGTATTTAAAAATAAGTTTACCAAACACACACCAATAATTATAAGCACAAAAAACTAAATTTTAAAACAGTATTTTAAAACAACAATTAAATCGAGTTTTCTAAATACATAATCGAACGGGCCCTAAATAAGTTTAGGTTTTAATTTCAGTTATTTGTCATGTCATAAGTCATCATTTTTTTAAACTTTAACCTTCAAATGTGGATGCTTGGAACCACTTTCTCTCTTCAAAAATCCACGTTCAAGCACTTGGACGGTCAAAATAATCTTTAAACTAGTGATTTTTCCATGATGTATCATTTGTTGGTGTAGTGTCCCCCTTTTCATTCTCCGTTATCACACTGTCACAAGTACCTGATGAATCGATGCCGAACTTTAAATCGTTTAACCCATTCACAAACGAGGAGTACTTGCTCGAGTTTCTTTCCACGAAGGAATCTTTGCCTCCTTGTGCACCCCCTCCCATTCAAATTTCAAAATACTTGAGAGAAAATTCAGTTTTTTTGGACATCTTGTGTTTTTGTCACTCATCTTATCCAAATCCCCCATCCTCCCTCCAAAATTTTTAATTGGGGATGGTTCATTTCTTCTGCCTTACACATGCCTTCCGTTGTTTGATCAGAATTCCTATTTTCGAAAGGTATGCTTTCAACTGAGGGTACACTGGTTATCCTCCGAAGTCAAATTGTAATTTGGGTGGACCCTCAAAAATTTTAACTTTTAGTGTATAATTAGTTAGAAGTTAAAATTGTAGGCCGTACATAATTAGTTTTATTTTTCTTTTTTCTTACTTTTTGTCTAGTGTAATTAGTTTAAGTTTTTGTAATTTGTTTTTATTATGCTTGTTACTAACATGTTTTGTAGAATCATTGGACCTGTACTTTCTCGAGATTGCTCCATTTTGGGTAATATCGCTTTTTCCTCTCTTTAACTTGGTTCTCAATTTACATTGAGGACAATTTTAGGTTTTAGTTAGGGGTGTGGGATATTCTATCCATTCATTGGTAGTGTCTATGATTCTGACTATATGTTGAGTTCCAAGCATGCTTTTCTTATAAAAATTAAAATTTTTAAAAAGATTTTCTTTTTTTTCCTCCTTTTTTGGGCATTTTTCCTTTGTTTCCAATGATAAATTTTAATAATTGCCCGATCCAATAGACAACTCAATGATGCATGTTCTCAATTTTAGAAGTTATTAGACTTTAGTCCTCAATAATTGATATTATGAATAACTTCATGAATTAAACTTTAATCCCATGAGCACATGCACTTTTCTTGCTTTATTAATTTGGTTTAAGATTTTTATAACTCGATAATCTTTTGTTGCATTGTATATACTTACATTGTAGCTTTTGTCGTTTGTGAGTGTATACACTTCTCTTTCCTCTTTGATAATGTTACAATCATTAGTAATCTCTCCATTCTTTCATTGATCATTCATTAATTGCGTTTATATCTTAAAATGTGTTACTTGATCATGATTTTCATATATTATTTTGACTCGAGAATTGCATAAACTTTAGGAAATGATCATAGGCAATCTTTGTTATATCACCCATATTGACCTTGACCTCACCTTATATGTTTCCCCTCGTCAAACCCTTTGAGCCTTAATATAGCCTTTCGTTTCATAACCCAAAATCCCATAACCAAATCCACATTGGAGTTATAAACCATACACATTACCTCCCGTACCTTTGTTTGGAATGTCATTTGGAATTGAATGATGTTATTGCTTATGGTTGAAATTTAGGCATGTGAGAGTGTGAAAAGTAAAGAAAAGAAAGTAGTGAAAAAGAAAACAAAAAGTAGAAAACAAAAGAAAACAATAGAAAAAAAATGAAAAAAGAAGAAAAGAAAAGAAAGAGAAATTTGTATATGTTGTGTATATAGTTCAATAAGCTTTTATTACTCTCCAATTATTATATTTAATGCTTGTTTTGGAATTTGTCTCCAAGTTTTGGAATTTCCCCGCATTTTCCATTATCCCGAGTTTTCATTTTCGAACACTTTGAACCCATACATACATATCCTTCGTTTCGTACCCTAGCCAAACCTACATTACAACCCTATCAACTCCTATGTGATCTTAGGGTGAATTTAATTTAAAAGTTTAAATAGTTTTGATAATCTATGAAAATGCATTCCGCCTCCTTTAGTGAGCGATATCTTTCATTGAGATTATAATTTTTCATTTTATATATAGCTTTCTTTATTTGTGACATGTGCACATCTTAGTTTTCATTTACATTTACTCTTTATGCCCGCATGTCCCGTGTATTACCTCCCATTTCATAGTGATTTCATTTTTTGAGCGTAATACCCGGTAAGGATTGACTTATATGCTCGCTTTAACGTTTATCCGGTTTATATAAGTTTTTTCCAAATCACACTTTGCATATGCTCGCTTCCCTCCCACATTTTAAGGTTTAAATTCTATGAGGTACATTCTATAATGTTAATAATACACACTTCTGTGTGAATTGATTCACTTTGCTAATAATGTGTATGAAATCTTTTTTGCTATTGTTGGGTGTGTCTCATGTGATTGGGCATATTTTGAGGAAACCATATGATGTTTGTGGGTTTCATACCTGAAAACTCTCACGAGACGACACTCGTCCACTAGGGTAACCTAGGGGTTTAACGGCTTATTGTATACGCTAAATGCAATCGTTCGCCCGAGAAAATGGCCTAATCTTTTTTATCTTTTTTTACCTCTTTTGTATATATCTTCCGTTTTGTGTTTTTCTTTTAGTTCTTCTTGCGTTGAATTTCATTACTAGGGACTAGCAATGTGTAAGTTAGGGGGTGTGATTCGTATCGAATTATGCATTTAATTACCCTCAAACTTAAGCATTTTAGCCCCCTCGGGTACTTTAATGCTTATAATTATCCTCGTTAATCAAGCAACCACCGTTTTATATGCTAACATGTTATTTGAGGTATAATTGAGCTTTTATAGGTATTAAAGTGCTTAGTATGAAGTTTGGGCGCGTTCAGGTAAAGTTCCGTCGCGATTCGCACATTCACGAGCATTTTGGGTAATTTCATGTTGCATAATTTGGAGGGTTTCTGTTGTCAATTTATAAAATACCGCAAGTGCACGGGCTATTATAGAATAGCGAGTGTAAGTACGGGTCGAACCCACGAGGATTTGTCAAATTTTAATTATTAAAAGAATTACAACTGTCCAACTAGATCAAATGGGGTAGAGAATAATTATAAATTATACAAAATAAAAGCAACTACGATAAATGAGAGTAACGCAAGAGATTTGTAAACAATTAGGAAATAATTAGGATTCGGGGTCCATTTATCACGTAACTAATATTGCACACTAATTTAATGTTGCCATTCCATTTTTATAACTCAAATTAAACCGACTCTCGCCGTGTTTAATTCGGAAAATATGACGGTTATGATCAAAATATTTTTAACGTCTCTAATAGACGGCTAAAATCCCTATTCCCTTAGAAAATACAAGTTTTGAAATTCGCAAATGTATTTAAGCATGGACTATCAAAACAATCAAAGTGCAAGCATAATCCATCAAAAATTACTATTTTTAAATCTCAAAACTTGATTTGACAAAACAATGTTGAAGGTTCTAAAACACACTCTCGTGTTGCTTTAAAATGAATACCGAATCTTTAATAACAATTAAAACAAGTAGGGAATAAACAACGATAAAATTAACGTGACAATATTAGTTAACTATGATAAACTTCACCCTACTCCTAATATAAGAATCAAGCTACCATAATGAAAGATAAATTGCAAGAATGAGTAGAGATCTTCATTAATAAACCAAACTTACAAATAGTTCTCTCACAACAATCTTGAATCCTCTAAAAAAAAATGATAAAAACTTGGCCCTCAAATTGATTACAATCACTCAAAGTTGCTCCCCGAAATCCTCCACGAAAGTCCTCTCTAATTGTCTCCAATTGTCACCGAAATTATGAGCCCAAGGGTCCTTTTTATAGGACAAGTGGTGAGGTATTTGAGTTGTGGTGGGACTCTTTCTGATTGGCCGAATAGTGTTGGTAGCTATCTCTCCACCTCTTTTATCTTTGGATCGTGATAAGGGACAGAATTTCCCCCCACTCAAAAACTCTTATATTTTCTTATTGAGTTTCGTCCAAATCGGAGAATAAAAATTTCCGATTTTTTTACGATTCCACAAGTGGAAAAACATCATTTTTTTCGAACGACCGTAAAAATCAGCTTTTTCGCGCCTTTTTTGAATTGATCGTCAATTTGCACCAATTTCCATCATTATCTGCAAAAATTTCACTAGGCAACTTTTTTCACAAATTAGCACAAGAATATTATAAAATTATCGAAGTGCCCATTTTTGACTTAAAATTGCTATTTTCAATATGAATTCAATCATTCTCGCATTTTTTCCTCTTTTTAACAAAATAGTCCTAAGAACTTATAAAATACACTAAAATGGGGCTAACAAAGTATAAATTTGGGTATAAAATATACAAAATAATGCACTCATCAAATACCCCCAAACCTAAACTTTTCTAGTCCTCGAGCAAAACTAAAAATTAAAATTTAGCTCACTTTCGTAGGAATCACGATTGCACTTAGCATGTGCAACAAGCCGTTAAACCCCTAGGTTACCCTAGTGGACGAGTTTTGTCTCGTGAGGGTTTGCAGTGAATATACCCACAAAATTCAAAAACTGACTCAATACAAAAGACACAAAAGACACAAAAGTAATATAACCAAGTTTGAATGCAAACTTCATAAATATAGTAGAACTTCATTTCTCAATCTCAACTTATTGTGTCTGTGTGTGCATAGCCAATATAACCGTCAATTTCAAAAGATTTGATCGTTGCATTTCTTATCCGAAAGTTCGTTTTGATTTCAAAATCTCACAGAATGCACTCCCAATCGAACACTCGGAAATGGGTTATTTTCTCTCGGTATATGTGAATAAAAGAGTAAATTTATATGAACAAATTTCACATATACATAATCAAAAATGGATTTTTATACAATGGATGAATCTGATCTCATGAACAGAAAATCGATTACTTTTTGAAAACATTGAATCACACCATAGATCCTATTCATCTTCTCTCCACACTTTAACTAACTTCACTTGAGATCGATTAGGACTTTCTTTGGTTGTATTGTAGGCTCGAATTTTGGCTAGAAAGAATGGCTGTTTTTGGAGTTCAAAATTTCTGAGAATATAGAGGTTTTTCGGTATTTTGACTTTAAGCACTTTTTCTTCTAACCTCAATTTGTCTTTTTGCTTTTTCTTTTCAAGCTCACATTTTTTTTTCAAACTCACATTCTTGCAACCTCATTTTCTTTTGGTCTTTTTCTTACCGTAATTTTACCCTAGTATTCTCAGAAAATAGGTATGGCTTGTTTTTATAGGCTTTAAACTCCCAGTTGGAGTTGGGCAGGGTAATGGATTTTCAACAAAAGGCTTATTTTCTTTTTTTGGCTCAAATGGGTTTGCAACGGAATATTGTAAAAAGGTTGGAGTTTAAGCTTATTTTTGGGCTTTCAAACGATGGCCTAGTCTCATTTCTCAAGTTTCGTTAATCTAATTTGTGTCTCAAGACGACTTACTAAGACTTCTAGTGCTTAAGATTCACATTTTGACTTTTTGTTTTCAGTAATCGAACAAAACAAAGAATTTGAGATCATCAACGAATTTATCACTGAAGGAAAGATTGAGTAATTTTAACTCGGATTGATTTAAATCTCTCGAAAACGATGAATGGCACAAAATCTCATCGGGTTAAAATCTCCACATTTATTCGTTAAGCATATTACTTTCGCCTCAATATCCATTTTCGATCATATTATATGGCTAATGTGTAAAAATTTCATAAGATGAGAGATCCATGAATTAATTCTATATTAAGAAATCGTTTCAAAACTCAATTATATTGAAAATCTTTTTGAATTTTTGAAAATTTTTCTGATTTTTTTTTTTCAAAAATATCATCCTTACCCCCAAACCTAAATTTTACATTGTCCTCAATGTATGCTCAAATAAAAATGTGGACAAAGAAAATAAAGTAAAGAAGTAAAAAGATGATACACGTTAACTAAACAAAATAACAATATATATATATATATATATATATATACACAAATAATATACAAACACATGACAATTACCATCCTCACCATAAATTAATAATCGAAATGGTTGTGGGTCATTCCAATTAATAAACTTTATAGCACTAAGTGCCAAAATATCATAAATTTGAGAGCATGACCGCACAACACAAATTTCAATCTTAAATCTATGGTCATAATGGTGAGTACCGACATCATCAATAATAAATAAATTTGAATCGCCTGAATCATATGTCGATGCATCACATGGAGGTAATAAATTGCAAGAAGGATCCAAATATTTATTATCCCTTTTTCGAAAATAGTCAAGTAAAATTGGGGATGCATACTCTACTCCTAAATGTGAGATTTTATGAAAAGCGTGGGAAGAAGATCTATCACTGGGTGATACACTTTCTTCATCAAAAACAGGAGGATCGTCATAAATACTTGAAGTATCAGTAAAATCGGATGACGAATCCTCAAATAAATTTTCCCACATATAAAGAGAAGCAGCATTCTGCTCAATTAAATTAGGAGAAAAATCTTGACAAACATCCAAATCATCACAAGTATTACACGTGTCAAGATTGTCAATTTTTTTCTCCTCACAAAATTGATTATCCCCAATTAATTCATGGTTATTTTTAGAAATAGCATCATTATACCGTTTGTTCACCTCTCTCCAATTGATACACGTTGGTGGACCGATAGTAATTACAGGGGTTGGAGTCTCATCCATACCTTCTTTAATTTTTAAAATGACTACTGACCCATCTGAATTAAATTGAAATACGTAGTCATCTAGATTTTCAGTATTTTGTAAAAACACGTCCACAGGATCCATTGAGGAATATGAGAAAGATGACGGGATAACAATATGAGGATCACCCATTGCAATTTACAACACGTGAATTTATTTATTTATTTTAGATAGCTTCTACCCTTTGACAAGGGAGAATTTAAAAGAGGACCAACTACGGTTGTCTCCTCAAATTTCGATTTCACCTCCAGGTAGGTGGTCGGTACGAAGACTCATTAAAAACCACCAATCCTAGACAAGGTGAAACGGAATCGATTTGACAAGTTCGCGTTGGAGTAGCTTTTAATTCTAGCCTTGTTAAGAGTTTTTTTTATTTTTTATTTTTTATGAAATTTTTACTAAAAAAATGCAAAAAGTAAAACAAACTAGTCCGAAAGTCACAACTTCTTTTAAGAAAAAAAATTGTCAAAATCCCCGGCAATGGCGCCAAAAACTTGTTGTCAATTTATAAAATACCGCAAGTGCACGGGCTATTATAGAATAGCGAGTGTAAGTACGGGTCGAACCCACGAGGATTTGTCAATTTTAATTATTAAAAGAATTACAACTGTCCAACTAGATCAAATGGGGTAGAGAATAATTATAAATTATACAAAATAAAAGCAACTACGATAAATGAGAGTAACGCAAGAGATTTGTAAACAATTAGGAAATAATTAGGATTCGGGGTCCATTTATCACGTAACTAATATTGCACACTAATTTAATGTTGCCATTCCCTTTTTATAACTCAAATTAAACCGACTCTCGCCGTGTTTAATTCGGAAAATATGACGGTTATGATCAAAATATTTTTAACGTCTCTAATAGACGGCTAAAATCCCTATTCCCTTAGAAAATACAAGTTTTGAAATTCTCAAATGTATTTAAGTATGGACTATCAAAACAATCAAAGTGCAAGCATAATCCATCAAAAATTACTATTTTTAAATCTCAAAACTTGATTTGACAAAACAATGTTGAAGGTTCTAAAACACACTCTCGTGTCGCTTTAAAATGAATACTGAATCTTTAATAACAATTAAAACAAGTAGGGAATAAACAACGATAAAATTAACGTGACAATATTAGTTAACTATGATAAACTTCACCCTACTCCTAATATAAGAATCAAGCTACCATAATGAAAGATAAATTGCAAGAATGAGTAGAGATCTTCATTAATAAACCAAACTTACAAATAGTTCTCTCACAACAATCTTGAATCCTCTAAAAAAAATGATAAAAACTTGGCCCTCAAATTGATTACAATCACTCAAAGTTGCTCCCCGAAATCCTCCACGAAAGTCCTCTCTAATTGTCTCCAATTGTCTCCGAAATTATGAGCCCAAGGGTCCTTTTTATAGGACAAGTGGTGAGGTATTTGAGTTGTGGTGGGACTCTTTCTGATTGGTCGAATAGTGTTGGTAGCTATCTCTCCACCTCTTTTATCTTTGGATCGTGATAAGGGACGAAATTTCCCCCACTCGAAAACTCTTATATTTTCTTGTTGAACACGCATGCCGAGTTTCGTCCAAATCGGAGAATAAAAATTTCCGATTTTTTTACGATTCCACAAGTGTAAAAACAGCATTTTTTTCGAACGACCGTAAAAATTAGCTTTTTCGCGCCTTTTTTTGAATTGATCGTCAATTTGCACCAATTTCCATCATTATCTGCAAAAATTTCACTAGGCAACTTTTTTCACAAATTAGCACAAGAATATTATAAAATTATCGAAGTGCCCATTTTTGACTTAAAATTGCTATTTTCAATATGAATTCAATCATTCTCGCATTTTTTCCTCTTTTTAACAAAATAGTCCTAAGAACTTATAAAATACACTAAAATGGGGCTAACAAAGTATAAATTTGGGTATAAAATATACAAAATAATGCACTCATCAGTTTCAAAACCGAATCATGTAGAGATTGAATTAGCTTTGCATCGATTCTGACCACGTATCATTTCGATTCCGTATGAGGGAGTTATGGCTATTTTCGTGCAACGTGTCAAAATTGGTTCTGAGAGGAAAAGGGGGTTGTCAACAACCCAAGGCAAATCTCAAAACTGTGGTCGATCAGTCCCAAACATGAGGTCGACCGGGCCCATCAGATATGGAAGAAAATTGACTTATTTTGGGTGTTTTGACTTGGTTTTGTTGGGGGTTTGTTTTGGGGTATAAATAGAATGTTGGGGGCTTTTATTTGAGGGGGATATTTCATTTTAGATAGGATATTTTAGAGTTTTGTTTTGGGAGCTTGGCCCTTCTCCTCTTCTTTGGGTTTATACCCATTTGTATGTAAGTCACTATTCATTCATCCTCTTCCTTTAATTAATGTTTTATTTCTTTGTTTAAGCTTTGTTCTCTTGATTTATTGCTTTGATTTATTAGTTGTTGGTAGTTTAATTCTTGTTTTCTTTAGTAATTATTTGTTTTAACTTAGTTTCATTTATTTATGCTTTTAATTATGTGTAGGGGCTAATTTAGTTTAGGTTGTGCCGGATTGAACTCACCTAGGGTTGACGTGTTACTTTGCTTTGGTGATGGAGTTTACGGGTTTATTTCGAGTGGGTTATCCTAGTTATTACGCTTAGGAGATTTGACGGGGTATATCATGTATGCTCCGTACTTACGACCTTGCGTGCGTAATTTCAATGGTATTTGTTGATGCTAAAATCTTATTAGACTTTTATGCGAATTTAGGGGTGTGACAACTCTTGATTTAATTAACTTTCGAAACGAGAATCAATCTTAATAAATCGTCGACCATGTAACTATTTTATACTAATTAACTCGGGTGAGGGATATCCGATGCAACCCATAGTTTTTATTCGCTATCGTATATTAATTTTCACTCGCCTAGTATAATCTTTTCCCTTTTATTTATCTTTTATTTTGTTAGCACTTATCTTTTACACTCTTATTTTTAGAAGTATTAAACCAAGTAAGTTCTAGCAACTTGTCTTTGTGGATTCGATACCTGGACTAGCCGCTATACTCCCTTAAAAGAGTGTAGTCATAGTTTAGGGTTTTGTATAGAGTTGGTGAGCCGAAAATATAACAAACGGCCGGAGTGTAGGTGACTCTCGCGCCGCGGCGAAACCCTGTCTATCAATGAGCAATTAAGACCGAGTCACCCGAAAAATATAAAAAGGAAATAAAACATTCGAAAAAATTGTCACAAAGGGAAACAAAACTACAATTCACTTTCGTGTCCTTTTTCATTACTTTCCCATTCCTTTAGCTTTCCCGATCTTTCGTTTCAAACATTTGTAACAAAGAATTAGTTTATGAAACATTAAAACCTTCAGAAGACTTTATGAACTTTGAAGGACATGTTTCCTTATACCTTTGTACTTCCCGGTATGTTCTATTTAATTAGTTTATAAGTATTTTATTTGTTCACCAAAATTACACGTTTGACTCTTACGTAATGAAATCTTACAAACAAAAATCTATGTGCATGTTTCTACAATGAAGGGTCTGTTTGGTTTGCAACTATAATTATGTTTTATGTGTTTAAATACAATTCTGATGCGTTTGACAACCTGTTTTTAAACACTGAATTATAATATTTTCATGTTATAATCAAGTTGTTTAGAAATCAGGTTGAGGGTGTTTTATAATTTCTGGTTTTTATTTTTCAACTCAGAATTATTCATTCTTAATATTTTAATGCATTTATACTTTAATATATAATACACATACATACTACATTAATATGTGTGTAATTTTCATAAATAAAAAATATGTATGTACAAAAAATTATGTATGGAATAATATAAAGTTAAATAATATTATCAATAGATACATGATACTTATATATAGTTTTATATATCTATTACTACTGTATGGAATAATATAAAATATACATATAGTACATATGTATTAAAAATATATTATATAATGTATGTGTTTATACGCACACACACACATATGTATAATATAAATATACATGTTTGTCAATTTTGTCAAATTTTCAAAAAATTGTATTTAAAAATAAGTTTACCAAACGCACACCAATAATTATAAGCACAAAAAACTGAATTTTAAAACTGTATTTAAAAACAACAATTAAATCGAATTTTCTAAATACATAATCGACCGGGCCCTAAATAAGTTTAGGTTTTAATTTCAGCTATTGTTATGTCATAAGTCATCATTTTTTTAAACTTTAACCTTCAAATGTGGATGCTTGGAACCACTTTCTCTCTTCAAAAAGCCACGTTCAAGCACTTGGACGGTCAAAATAATCTTTAAACTGGTGGTTTTTCCATGATGTATCAACTGTTGACCACACTAAATGTTGATAAATGGGTTACCTACGTATGGTCTTTCATGTAACCGTGGCTTTGAATGCATGACCATCCAGAAGTTTATACCCTACACATTGACAATCTGCCTTCAATTCTATCCAAAACATACACTCTCTCACACACATTACAAATTTCAAACTCCTTTGCGGAGAGCCAAAATTTTACCAATCAGCAGTTCTTTTCTAATTAAATTCGAGCAGAGAAACTATGCAAGAGGGATATAATATTATAATATAAGAAGACAAGGAAAAGAAAGAGGTGAAAAGAAAACTAAAGAAGGGCAAGTAAAGGTTAAAATGACAAAAGCTCCCAAGCCCGTCTAGTTCGCTGCTCAAAAGATATTATAAAATCTTTGCTGATTTATTGAATGGGTTCGAATTCCGACCCACCGAAATAAAACCCCTAGAGTGTACTTCAAACTTCAATTTTAAGTCTTACAATCGATATATCTTTAAATAGAAAATTATAAAATTATCCTCTTCAATTAAAAAATTTCAATAATAGACGACTTTTAAAATATTTTTCTCAACCCATCAAGATATTACAACTCGTAATGTGAAAGATGTTTGATATGCTTCAAAAATTGTGGATCAATATGGTATATTCTTTTGGAGGTAACCTTTTTTGATAAAAATTATATTGTGCAATGGTTTTGACATTTAGACTTTTTTTAATTCAAAGTTGATAAATTTTGAACTTAAGGTTCGTTTGACAATCCAATTTTATGGTTTGGAATTGGAATTGAAAGACTAATTTCAATTCCGTGGAATTAACATTAATCTTTCAATTTCATTTTCATGCTTGAAATTGGATTATCAAACGGACCCTTAAGTTATTTTCATTCTAATTCCAATCATGGAATTAGAATTGTACCAAATTGGGTTTTCATTACATTACTTTTCGCGGCTTCAACCCTTCAACCCTTGCTACAAATAGGCATTGGCATTAGGTTGTATCATATTGGTTTTTTATTTTATCTTATGAGTTTTGGTGTTAAGATTGGTGTTATCACTACCTGGACCATTTATATAATGGGTTCGAATGATTAACTAGTTACCCAAACTTGTTAAGACTAAATCCCTGCTGTCTGTAATGTGTTAATGAGCTGTGTCACCTGTATCAAACTACCTCGTTTTTTTTTCAATTCCAGGCAATGTCCATTTAACAGGACCTTTGTTACTCTATTAGATAAAATGTTTTGTTTCACTATTAATCTTGGACTAGTTGGCTAAAAATCAAATAATTATGTATGTGCCTAAATATTTTGAATTAAAAATTTAGGCTGACACTAGTTTTTGGAACCAACACGATTAAGCACCTTGCACGCTATTTATAAATATATCTGACGAGTTATGTCAAAAAAATATTATTATATTACAATTACTCATTCTAAATTTGGTTTCACCTTCATATTATGTGTTGTTAATTCTTAAAACAAGACATTTTTCTATTTTTCAAGTCATTGTTTGGTACTTTAGGACTATAAGGCACATTGGATACATATATTGCTGACGACGACCCACTATAGTCTATACCTAACTCGAACAAACTTCGGGATTCAACAACATTGGGACTGTTAGCTGGTTTTGTTCGAACCGGATGGCATTTGTTGGAGTTTTTTATTTCTTTTAGTTTTATTTTTTTTATATGCGTGTAAATGTTTGAAACAAAAAGAGAACAAAAGATTACATGGGAATCCACATGTCTTGGTTTGTGAACGGCAGTCCCGCTTTTTTTCACTTGGTTTTACATTGTCTTTCACTCAATTCTCACTAGTGTCCACTGATTTTTTTGCTTTTAAGATGCTATTTGAGCTTTGGCTGATTTTTTTAGTGAACCTCACGAGTTACCTCTTCTTATTTTTTCTTAAAAACAAGTATGAGGAATTTGGTGAGAAAGGGAGAGAGTTTTTCATTTGAAAAAAGGGAGATAGAACCAATACAAAAAATATAGAATGTGAGAACACTCTCTCGAAAATCTTTCGAAAAAAAAAATCACTGTGAAAATACTTATTCCCTCAATTTCGACGTTGTGATATTGAGAAATTTATTCCAAATGGGTGTTAGTATGTCATATAATTACGGTGTATAATTATATGTGACAAAGTTGATTCTGAACTTGTTTTATCCTTGGAACGACGTGATTATATACTATTTCCAGAAATAGGGTAGAGCCGTGAAATGTCTTAAAGAGAGCGGCCTAGTCCGCGACTCGTCCTAAGAATTATCACAGATTTTATAAACAATTGAGGTAATATAATTTATTTTTAATGTACTGTATATGTATATATTTAGATTCCAAAGCATGCGGTTCATATTTGCGACATTCGTATAAGATAACAATTTAATTTTGAGTAGTAGACTAATATAAATATGATTTTGATTTTTTAATTTCTTCATAAAACTCTCTGGTATGATGTTGGAATTACAATTTCTAAATTGTGTGAATAATTGTAAGACGTTTTATATCTACCATGGAGAGCGAAAAATAAGTCTTATGGGCTTCTACGATTATTTTTATGATGCCTAAAATTAAAAAAAGGTCAACAAAGTTTGTGCCTCAAGGAATTATAACTTTGACATTGTATCTCTAGAAATTACAGTTTAGCCCATAAACCTCCTAAATATTATATTTTGAGAAGTAGAATAACAAATTTCAGTATTTAAGTCAATCCATAACCGATCAATAATTTCTTGAGAAATTAGAACTTAAAAAATAATGAGCCACTTCGTGGAAAACTCTTAAATATGCCAATCCTATTTTTTAGTTATGAATGTAAAATATTATTTCATATAAGATGTTACTATTGAAAATGTAATTATCTACTTTTTTAGACAATTCACTTAGAGTCACTTGTGATTAAGAAATCAAATGAAAATGTGATATTTTGAATCAAATGAAAATTCAATATTTGAAAACAAATGAAAATTTGTTATATGAAAACAAATAAAAATTTGTTATATGGAATCAAATTAAAATTTAATATTTAAAAATAAATAAAAATTTATTATATGTAATCAAATTAAAATTTGATATTTGGTATCAAATAAAATTTTGCTATGTGGAAAAAAATATAAATGTATTATATTGAATCAAATTAAAATTTGATATTTGAAAACAAATGCAAATTTATTATATGTAATGAAATTAAAATTTGATATTTTAAATTAAATGAAAAATTGATATATGGAATCAAATGAAAATTTGATATGAGGTTTCAAAGAGTAAATAGTAAACATTTGCGGCTTGCGCTATTTTTACTACAAAAAAAAATTGTTCAAATATTTTTTGAAATATTTATATGAAAGTGTAGTTAATAGTTTTTAACCACACTAAAGTGATCGTTGAGGAAAGAAAAAAGATCTGAAATTTTGTGTTATGAATTTTGTTGAAATATCATCTCATCCTTTTGATGCTATATATACTGAAATCTAGTGAATATTGGCAAGCATATAGTATGGTGAGATTACAAATATTGGACTTTGAAATTTCTAAAACATGAGTTGTATATCTTTTATTATGATTTTAATAAATCTGATTAACAATGTTAAAATTTTTGAACAACATCTAGTAAAATGAGCTTATCTTAATTTATACTTGGTCTTTTTGCGTGATTCTAATTTTGTATAAAACTAGACTCATAAAGGATTAATTATAAAAAAATTCATAAATTTTCAATAAGCAATTTAGTCATGGTGAAATTTCAAACTTGAAGTTTTTGAATAAAATATTTTGAACATAAACTTTCTCTTGTAAATTTGAACCACCTTATTATTGCAAGGAGATTCTAAATCTTTTGTATATTCAACAGTTTTAACTTGGAAGGTTATGAAGTTCTAAGAATATTTTTAGGTCGAAAATAAAAAATAAATTTTATAGAAATTGTACATGGTAGTATGTATTCTCTGCAATTATTTGTACAACTTATGAAAATTATATATAATACTTTGCAGCTCATGTAAATGATATAATCATGATGAGTAAATATTTCATACGTCGGATTTTATATTGAGTAAATATAATCCATATATCGAAATGATAATAGTTTGATGATTTTATGATAATTGAGTTTGGTGCAAATATAATCTTTACTTTGGTACATATATTCTAGTTGAATGATTTCGAATGTAGATTTAAACTTTAATACGTATTATCTTATATAATGTGAAAATAATATATGCAAATGTATGCTTCATTTCTGAAAGAAACAGATTGTGTAATCTGTATGTAACTTTCAAACCCTTGAAAATCTGAACTTATGACTAGAACAATTGAACATGTATTTTTTGAATAGGTTATACTTGAAAGCACTAAGCATATACTAATTTAAGAAATAAGATTAATTATTATTTAAAACTGAAACCCTATGGGTTTATTTCCATTTTATGAATATAAGATATAGTGGATGCACATTACATGTAGTGGGAGCACTCAAGTGAGTGCTTCTCAATTATAAATCAAGAACATTTTAATAGAATCTAAAACTTTTGTGCTTAGGAGAAATATTAACTTTTTAAGTTGACTTAAAAATAAAATCTTGCTTGTGTTATTCAAAAGTATATCAAAATCCTTAGACAAGTCATGTCATAAATGTTTAATGAAATCCCCTGGAATGAACTAGAAATTTATTTATAATTTATTTATCTTATAATTATAAGATAATAAGAAGTATGCACATCATTTGAAAGAATAATGATACCAGTTTAATTTATGAATATAAGCTTTGTTTAATAGCCAGGATTTATCGATAGTAACATAACTTAGTTATACATGATGAAATTTAAATTATTCTCATGAAAATGGATTCGCTTCATTTAATTTGATTGCCACTGATCTTTTACATGATGTTCAGTTAAAATTAAATATATATATATGATATCGATTTTCGAATAGTGATCAATGTAAGGGAACCTTTTTGGACTAACTTGGAGTTGGAGAATTTATAAATATGGAAGGCACCAATAAACAACATAATATTTTGACAATTTTAAATCACCAAATGAGATTGAATTGATGATGATATAAAAGGTGTCTATCATTTAATATGTTGAAATATGAATGAATTATTATTTGTTTATGCAAGTATGATTATCTAATATTTGAGTATGACATATTATTGCCAAGAAAACCAAACTTATGCTAAATCAAAATGTTAGAATAATGAGTTTCGATGAAATAAGAATATTACTTGTTAATATTACAAGGACAAATATAGATAATTAATAGATTGAGTACCTTTAAATAAAAGAATATCTATTTATTAGATATTTAATTTTTGTGAACCATTATATACTCCACATGACCCAAGTATGAAATTGTTCGAGAATATTATATAGAGTGTTAGGAAAGAGGAAAATGTGAACATCTTAAGTAGTCTCTACTGAGCTACTAAATATAGTTAGCTTGAAATTTTTTATTTTGTGAGACTACTATGAAGGTTTATAATTCAAAAGTGCATTATATGTGATTGAGAAGGTTGTGTGTTTTGATAACTATCATGAATCTAGAATTGATTCTGAATCAATTAATGGATATATGTTAACCACATACTATGATGTTTTCTTTTGGAACTCCAAGAAAAATTAATTATTAGCACAATTAATGATGGAGTTTATGGTGATACCATTATATATGGCTATTGACAAAAATAAAAGTTTGAAATACATATTATATGATACCTATTTATGGGAGAGATTGATACCATTAATTTTATCCACGACAATAGAACCATGGCTATGTAAAATTTTAGAACCGTTATTCTAACGGTAAGAAAGACTATTATGCTGTAAGTGCAACATAATTTAAGAAATTGAAACTAATGAGTTGTGAGTGTAGATTTTCTTCGAACCGATGAAAACAGATACCGACATATCCTTTAACAAAAGGACTAGTGCAGGAGAAGGTATTTAACATTTAGATTGGGATGAGCTAAAGTCTGTTGATAGTTGAATCATTAGTGGCGGTAAACCAACCTATATACTAAAGATCCCAAGAAATTGGTTCAATGGGTGATAACAAGTCACAATTGATATGTGTTGACTAGTGCTAATTATTGTATATATAATTTTTACTCCAAGTCCATCCATATAGAGAATGATATCCTAAAGTGAGTTAAGGTTGAGTAATTATAACTCTTAATGAAGATTTATAGCTCTAGTTTGAGTGGGGTACCTATCTATAGGAGTATTTTTAATAGACTCAACTATTTGAATGTGGAAGTGTGGCCACTTCCTATGGTAATTTGGAGAAAATTTCCTAGGGAGTTCGTTATGTGTGAGATGTTGTCAGAGATAGAGTTCAAAACTATGACTTACTCTAGTCTAATTTGAATCATCTTTACTAAGTAAAGTTCAAGTCGAAAGATACATTTGCTTATGCACAATTTTATTAATTATTACTCAATAAGTTTTCAAAATTTAGAAGTGTGGGATTGTTGGAACCGGATGGGATTGTTGAAGTATTTTTATGTGTGTAAATGTTTGAAATAAAAAGAGAACCAAATATGACATGGGAACCCACATGTCTTGGCTTACTAAAATAAAAGATTCTCATAAATGCATTTGTTAACGACAACTGTTGTTTTCTCCCACTTAGCTTCCCACTATCATTCACTCAATTCCCACTATTGTCCACTAGCTTTTGCTTTTAAGATTCCATTTGAGAAATTATTTTTTAATGGATTTTAAGTGAACCTCACCGGTGGCCTCTATAGAATGTATATCTCTTTTTTTTATCTTCTAAAAAATAAGTCTTTGGCATATAGTGAGAAAGCAAGAGAGATCTCTTCATTTGAAAAAAGGGAGATAAATCTGACACAAATATAAAGAACATGAAAAAGAGAGATCTCTTCATTTGAAAAAAGGGAGATAAAACTAACACACATATAAAGAACATGAAAAAACTCTCTCTTAAAATTCTTTTTGAATTAATTTTATCGTGAAAGTATTATTCCCCCAATTTCGACGCTGTGATATTGAGAAATTTATTTCGAATGGGTGTTAGTGCGCCATATAATTATAATGCATAGTTATACGAGACAAAGTTGATTTTTGTTTTATTATGGGACTACGTGACTATATACTACCTACACAGCGAGGGTAGAGCCGCGAAATGTCTTAAAGAGAGCGACCTAGTCCTCGATTCAATCTAAGAATCGTCTACGGTAGATTTCATAAACAATTGAGTTAATATTGTTTATTTTTATTGTGTAGTGTATATTTGAATTCCAAAGCAAGTGGTTCACATTTGTGCTATTCGTATGCGGTAATGATTTAATTTTGAGTAGCAACCTAAAATATATATGATTTTGAATTTTGATTTCTCCATAAAACTCTCTGGTGTGATTTTTTGATTTTTAATCACAATTTCTAATTTTTCTTGAGTAAAAATTAATTTAAATTTAAATTAGAAATAAGCTAAATTACCCAAATAAAAAAAATTTATGATTGAACCAATTTTATCTTGTTAACCTAAGCATGCATCTAGGTGTGAATTGGAAGATAAAATAAACAATCACTACTCCCTATGTATGAGGAAAACCCAAACGAAAAAATTTCGAACTACCTAGTCACAAAGTCCACTAAATACGAAATTACAAGAAGGACATGACAGAAGACTTACACAATGACTCGACGCCCTCGAAATCCTTAATGCTCTTCGTTCCTTCAACTCTGCTTAGTGACAACGTAGGAGTCCACCTATGCCTTGGAGTCCACCAATAGGGCACAACAACCATCACGTATATGGAGTCCACCGTATATAAACCAACGAGCACGAAATACCGTATGGTTATTTATGCCTAGCAACACGTTACCCAACATTTTCACTCAGTATTTTTAAAAATTCTCAATTAGGAAAAATTTCCTTCCACCTTGCCATTTTCGCAAAACCTTCAAACCAGAGCTAATTCTTCTTTTTCTCTCTAGAAATTTGTCTTTCCTACCTCTTACGTTCATTTTTTGGCCTCTATTACATTTTTCGGTTGTTTACTCCTCCAAGTGCAGCTCTTTTTTCATTTTCCTTTTTGTATTCCATCTTTGTTTATTTCAATCTTTAGTTCTTATGCTTTTTTACCTCCTTTTATAATGGAATTTGGTGGAATTAGGTAGTATTTAGGCAATTTTTATTTTTCTGTTGAGTTTTGGTGAAAAATTTAGGTTTTCTAGTTAATTTTGGTGGGTTTTAAGTTTTTTCGGCAAGTTTCATGGTGATGATGACTAGTTTCTCAATTTTCAGTTATTGGGTGTTCTTGTGTGAAACTTACCACTTTACCTGCATGATCTTCAAACCTTAGAATATATTTAGGTGAAGTGCTTATGGATGTACCATATCTTGTATGAGACTTTACAATATATTTATATCCTTCATTCTAAAGTCTGTCAAGAGCGTGAGGAGACATAGACTCTATTTGGTCAAGAATTTACCCCTCAAGAGAGTGCCCCTTTGACAATTCTTACTCCGACACCTTTAGGTGTAGTTGTCCCCCTCTTTAGGCACAATTATTTTGTACAATGCAACGCATATAATGAGAATGGAGCAATAAAGTGGACGTAATCTTATTTTAGAGGCTGAACCACTCTATACCTTGTCTTATCTCTATTTACTCGCTTTATTTGCTCTTTACTTATTCTACACAAGATTTGCTGGTACGAGAACGACTAGTGGACGATTTCTCGTATCATCAATCTGGCGTCGTCTGTGAGAAATCGAGATAGTTTAATCTTGTTTCTCTGTGTTTTGAGTTCTTAAACACCTCATTCTATTAATGGGGATCCTCTGGATCATCATCCCATGAGTAAATTTTGGTTATTCAGCTCTATTTTATACTTACACCCTTAAATGGGTATTTCGTACCTTCAGATCTGCTCTCGGGTCTCCATTTTATGACCTCAGATCTATTTTACATACCTCTGCGATATCGCCCCACCTAGGTAAAGATGGAAATCTTGATGGGCATTGGCCCCGTACAGGTGGGTGATTAGGGAAGAGTTATATTTACTCTCTTTTTGTTGTTCTTTACCTATGATCTACGGTTTATCATTAGAATTGTGCCACTTTGTGCACCAAGAGGTTATTCTCTCATGGATAGAACCTAGTAGGTATGCTCTCCACAAGTTTCGGGAGAAAAACTCAATTTATGGGACTCAATTTTGGGATTGTCCCTTCACTGCCTAGGTAGGGATGCGACGTGCTAGTTCAACTACCTTAAATGCCGTGGCCTCTACTGGAGAAGTTGCATTATAGAAGATTCAAAACATTAAGGAATGGACTCAGGCGGTCTCCAGCTCAACCTTGGTGAATATCATACAAAGGCCGCGGCAGTGCACCTATGTGCCATACTGGCCGCGACCTCAACAATAATACCATGTAGCAGTACAAACGCTACATCCCCATTTCCTACTTGGTTACTCCAATATTTCTGAGATTACTCACTTCTGTTAGTTTTGTCTCAGATTATATGTACTTTGTAAAGACTAACAAAATCATAAATGGAGGGAAAATCCATCCAGAGCACAGAAGCCAAAGATGAGATTGTGCAGCTGTACAATCACCTCAACCACCTCTATGACAATCATTCCTCACTCCAGACCCAGGTCAACTATTTGACTCAGAGGGTCCTAATGCTAGCGGCCGCGACCTCACCTAATGTGGGTGCGACACCCAGGAACATTTCTTCAACAACCTTTGTTGCCGCGATAGTACCGGAAGATCCGTCCGGGAAAGTAGTCAGCAGGGGTCAGAAAAGGAAATCAGAAAAGACAGAAGGAAGCTCGAAGGCCTACACTCCATTGGCCTTCCCAATTGAAGACATTTTTGAGTCCATAAGGAGGACAAGCTTCTGAGGTAGACAGAGAATCTCAAAGCTCCACCCCACAAGAGGAACAAAGCCAAGTGGTGCAAGTTCCATCTGGACCATGGCCACGACACTGAGAAGTGTTATGCACTAAAGGATGAAATTGAAAGGCTGATTGGGCAAGGGCTGTTGCGGAGGTTCCTCAAAGATGTTTAGGGGATGAAGTCTAGTCTCACATATCGCATGCCCATTTTTCATGCTTATGTCTTACATTCCATCTGTCTCTACTTTACAGTGATAACTGTTATGCCGTTTAAAACTAAACGTTGCATTATCTTTACAAAGTCATATATATATATATATGAATAGTTATATGAAATAAAGTTCACCTTTATAGTTCCATATTTTGATTCTCATTTCCATAAAATGTTATCTTATAAAGACGATTTTCGTCTTAAACAAATCTCGATTCGAGACAATATGTTATATCGAGAATGATAATATCTAAATGGGCCCACAACGCCCGTCAAGATACCTAATTGTCCTAAAGCAAGTGATAATTGAAAATCGCGAAAGCAAACATCGAGAGAGGCTAGTTAAATTGGTTTGCAACATCACTCATAAGGTCTTATAATGCCCATTCTCTGCTCTTGGGTGTGACACCCCGACTAATTAAACACCGGGTAGCTACTCCTTTATAAAATTAATTCAAAATGCCAAGTTGGCTCAGTTAATAGCATCACTGTCGAAAACGTTTTATTATTACTAACCACCTAGTATTTAAAAAGTAAGTGCCAAATTTTATTAAATCTGATTAACATGGAACAAGAGTAATGAATAACTAAATAACACCATTCACCATACTGAAGTAAAACAAATAACCATCACAAAATGTAAATAAACTCTGGAGGAAAAACTCCTCAATACAAATCCCACAACTGATAAGTAAACTGAAGTAAATAACTAAAACTGAATACTGAGCAATACATGCTAGAGTCCGAAAACTGAAACGTAAAAGATGTCTAATAGAATTGGGCAACATGCCCTACAACTGATAGATGCTGAGACTGGAATCCAAATGAGAGAAGCGTCTACATGCAAATCCCTGTAGCTTCCACAAACAGCTACAGCTCGTCACCTGAATGAGAATCCTATGCTTGGTGTCCTTGTGGCTGGGCACCTAAAATGGTTTTACAAGAAAATATATTTGAAAGCAAATGGGTCAGAGCCCGAAAGTGGAAATCATTTTAAAAACCTGCAAGTGCTTTAAAAACATTTAAAACATTAAATGCAAAGTACATGTTAGGACGTGCACTCACATTAAATTCTCACCTCTCGACTAACTGTGCACTCCTAACGTAAGCACCCATTTATAACGACACAAACCACTAGCTAAGTGACATCGAATCTAGCTAGACTTATCAAAGGACCTGCCATTATTACTTGGTTCTATTAACATATAACGCTCGTAAGTAAGTAGGGGTTTAAAGTAAACTCAAGTGTACAATATGCCATATATTATACTACTAGCTAACCCATTTTGTTTCTCAAAATAATACCGTGATATATATATGTTCACTACATTAACATGAAAGTTCTCATTAAATTAAATGTATATTATTCACATCATAAATATACAATATAAGCACCCCGAGAACTAAGCTCCGGTGCACGCATACTCTGCTATCCATCCCGGTACATCACGTACATAAGGATCACATATTCCGAATCTCTCAGGAATAGTTCTCAAATAACAACATCACAAATAATGGAGGCGAACACAGTCACCTTCACGTGGGTCACGCACATACCTACGCTCCCACGATCCGCGGACTTATTAATATCACAATAAGTCTTTCAATGATCTATGTTCATCAAGGTACCAGTCTATATCCCCCCCGTAGGCACACAAGGATTAGAGGGTCCTAAGCGAACGTAACCTCCCGTGATAGCAAGTATGGTAGGTATGTCATACACATAAACTATATACTAAGCATTCACACATCTTAGATATCACCATTTTAATAAGGTATAAGCTACATCATAATACCATTATTCCAAACTTATGTATTTCAAGTCTCCCGTTAATATAAAGTTAAATTACCAACACGTCTCACGTCGTAGTCCCTTAACCCTAAAACCTATCTATAATAGATTATTAGGTTCCGATTATTCCCAAATGTAACATCTTTATTCCTAAGGTCTTTACTTCTGCTCTAAACCTTATTTCATCAAATTACACAATTTTACACTATTAACCCAAACGTTACCTCACTAACGAATTTCAATAATCTAGAATTTCCTCGAATAGTATTCTAATTAATGTCCACTATAATGGTCACACCTACTGGTCTTCCTCAAGGGTGAGGGTATTCATAAAGTCTCCAAACATATTCTCCGAGGGTTTCCACCATTAAAATCAAATTAAGGAAAATTTTACTCATTCTGGGAAGGTCGATCGATCGACCTATGAATATCGATCGATCGATTGAGTCGATCGATCGACTGATGAATGTCGATCGATCGATCGAACAGGTATGGCTACGGACTGCTTCGTTTTGCAGATTTGAAAACGTCCCAAAACTTATTTCTAACGTATGATTATCAAATATAACGTTATAGTAATGCCATATAACAATCCTACAGTATTACTAACGTCTACAAACCACTAATTCAACATCTAAAGGCTACATATGGGTCAAACTTCATCAAAAACCTAGTTTCCAGATTTTATCTCAAGAACATTCATAAACTTCATCTTAAATCCGTTTTTGGTATAACAAAAGTCGATAATTCTCTTAATATAATCTTCCAGTAACATTCTACATGCAACCTATATCCCACAATTTAAACTAATAACTCCAATCTTATGGGTTTTTCATTATCTTCAAAGAACATCAAAATTTATGAATAATCTAACATGGAAGAAGCATTCTCTGAAATTTAAATGGAATAAATCACTTGCCTTTATTGTTTCTGAATCTGGTGTTGGATTTGTAATCTCTTTCTGCAGATTTTCTGCAGAATTCCTCCTCTTTCCCTTTCTCTCTAAGCTTTCTTCTTCCAAAGATGGCTATGGTGGCTAGGGTTTTCTTTGGGAGAGTTGGAAGACTAAATGATAACCTACGTAGCTTGTGGGGTTAATAAAGGGTTGGTTGGGTCAATTCCTTATCAGATTACAACTCTCAATTTTCGTCACTTTTAATTACCCAAAAATACCAAATTACTAAAATACCCTTTAAGTTACCGGTATGGTCTAAAAATACCCCGGGATCCAAACTATACCCCCGACTAGTGTTTTCTGACTATCTCGACCCTTCCTGACGCGTTGGCGCACTCAAAACGACCATACGAATTATAGATTTTAAATTCACTTTTATTAATAAAATAATATACCGTGACGCGGCGGTCCCACGCGTCTCAACAAATTTTCTAAAATGCCGTATATAAATCCCACGACAAATTTTATAATACCCAGTTCATATATAATCATATATGCACATAATCAAATACCAACTCGCATCACATTAGTATTTTTAACCCGGATTAATTTCCAATTAATACGCATTTAATTAATTAATCCCCAAAAATAAATATAGCCAAAAGTACGGGGTATTACATACTTCCCCCCTAATAACAGAATTTCGTCCCGAAATTCGAAACTAGAAAGTACCTGCTAAAAACAGCTCTGGATAACGTTCGCGCATCTCATCCTCGCGCTCCCATGTGGACTCCTCGACATTGTGATGTCGCCACTGAACACGCACTAACGGGACTATCTTTGACCGCAGTTTCCTCTCGCTTCGGTCCAAAATAGCAATTGGCCCCTCCTCGTAGGAGCTATCCGGCTGGAGATCGATGTCCTCCACAGCAATGTGAGAATGAGCCAAATTATCTCTAAGGTATTTCCTCAGCGAGGAAATATGGAACACGTCGTGAATCCGATGCAAATGTTCCGGCAACCCAAGTCTATACGCGACCGGTCCGATCCGCTCAATAATAGGGAACGGCCCCACATACCTCGGTGCCAACTTCCCCTTCTTCCCGAAACGCATAATCCCCTTCATAGGAGATACTCTGAGCAGAACTTGGTCCCCCACTTGGAACTCTCTGAAAAACCTCTTCGCATCAGCATAACTCTTCTGCCTGTCTTGAGCTACCCGAATGCGACTCCGAATCAACTCAATCCTTGCCGAAGTATCCTGAATAACTTCCGACCCAAGCAGTTTGTTGTCCCCCACCTCCAACCAACATGCTGGGGAACGACAAGGCCTACCGTACAATGCCTCAAACGGAGCCATGCCAATCGTGAACTGATAGGAGTTGTTGTAAGCAAACTCCACCAGTGGAAGGTACTGCTCCCATCCACCCCCGAAGTCAATAATGCACATGCGTAGCATGTCCTCCAACATCTGATTGGTGCGCTCTGTCTGCCCATCGGTCTGCGGGTGATACGCCGTACTCAACCGCAATTCCGTTCCCATGGCCTCCTGGAAACTCTCCCAAAACCTCGAAACAAATATCTTGTCTCTGTCAGACACGATATTCAGGGGCACACCGTGAAGTCTCACAATCTCTGAAATGAAAAGCTGGGCATACTGTCCCGTAGTGTAGTCAGTCCTGACGGGTAAGAAGTGAGCGACCTTGGACAACCTGTCCACAATTACCCAAACGGAGTCATGACCCCTCTGCGACGTAGGCAACCCCGTGACAAAATCCAAGGATATGCTCTCCCACATCCACACCGGAACCTCCAACGGCTGTAGCAATCCTGCTGGTCTCTGATGATCCACTTTTACAAGCTGACAAGTGGCGCATTTCGAGACGAACTCAGCGATATCTCTCTTCATACCGCTCCACCAATACTGGCGTCTCATGTCTTGGTACATTTTGTCCCCTCCGGGATGTACCGCGAACCGTGAGCCGTGCGACTCTGCCATAACATCGTGTCGCAATTCTTCCCCTTACGGAACTACTAATCTCCCATTGAAGCGTAATCCCCCGTCTGAGCTGACGGTATAGGACTCGGCTCCCTCTTCTAGTAATCGGACTATCTGCTCCTGACAGAACGAGTCATTAGCCTGTGCCCGTACAATCCTCGTGATGATCTGCGGTGTAACGGTCATCACAGACATGAAAGATCGGGCCACTGCATCCTGGTGTCCCAATTCCTTCCACTTAGCTTTCCACACCTCTGCCACCTCCTCTGCTGGCCTGCGGCTCAACGCGTCTGCTACCACGTTAGCCTTACCCGGGTGGTACTGGATGTCGAACTGGTAGTCCTTCACAAATTCAAGCCACCTACGCTGCCGCATATTCAGTTCCTTCTGCGTGAACAGATACTGTAGTGACTTGTGGTCCGTGAACAGCTGAAACTTCTCCCCCAAAAGATAGTGCCTCCAAATCCGTAAGGCAAATACTACTGCTGCCAACTCCAAATCAGGTGTGGGGTAATTTTTCTCATGAGGCTTAAGCTTACGGGAAGCATAAGCTATGGCCTGTCTCTCCTGCTGCAAAACACCTCCAAGCCCTTGCAAAGACGCATCGGTGTAAACTAAATACTCAACGCCCGGTCTCGGCAATGCTAACACAGGTGCTGAGGTCAATTTGTCCTTCAACTCATCGAATGCCAACTGACAGGCATCACTCCAGATATATGGCACACCCTTACGAGTAAGATGTGTCAAAGGACCTGCTATCTCCGAGAAACCCCGAATAAACCTCCTATAGTATCCTGCTAAACCCAAGAAACTACGAATCTCCGTTGGTGTCGTGGGCTGTCCCCACTCCCTCACCGCTGATACTTTTCCCGGATCGACAGATATTCCCTTATCGGAAATAATGTGTCCCAAGAACTGGACTTCCTTTAGCCAAAACCCGCACTTCTCATATTTTGCATACAGCTCGTTCTGACGAAGTGTCTGCAAAACCTGCCTCAAATGCTCGGCGTGCTCCTCCTCTGTCTGAGAGTAAACCAGGATATCATCAATGAAGACAATGACAAACTGGTCTAGGAAATCCCTGAACACTCTGTTCATTAAGTCCATAAACACAGCTGGAGCGTTGGTCAAGCCGAAAGGCATAACCCGAAACTCGTAAGAACCATATCTCGACAAGAACGCAGTCTTCGAGACATCTTCCTCCCTGATACGCAACTGATGGTATCCCGATCTCAAATCAATCTTCGAGAAGAAAGAAGCTCCTCTCAACTGGTCGAATAAGTCATCGATTCGAGGCAACGGATACTTATTCCGTATCGTGACCTTATTCAACTCTCGGTAGTCCACGCACAATCTCAGTGAACCGTCCCTCTTCTTCACAAACAAAACTGGAGCGCCCCAAGGTGAGGTACTCCTACGAATAAAGCCCTGTCCTAACAGCTGCTCTATCTGATCCCGTAACTCTCGCATCTCATCTGGAGCCATACGGTACGGTGCACGTGCTATAGGTCTCGTACCCGGTAGCAAATCTATAACGAAGTCTATCTCTCGACTGGGTGGTAAGCCTGGTATCTCCTGAAACACATCTGAATACTCCCTGACAACCGGGATCGAATCTAAAGGAATAACAACCTCCTTAGAGGTATCCTCCTCTATGTAATACAGATGATCGGTCGATCCTCCCTCTGGGCGAGGCATCGCCACTATAAACATCTCTTGCCCCGGAATGGCAAAAATAATGCTCCCGCTGAAGCAATCAATCATGGCCCTATATGCTACGAGCCAATCCATACTGATGATCACATCGTGAACATGCATGTCTAACACTAACATGTCCGCAGGTAATACCAAACCACCAACCTCTACCCCTACTCCCCGGCATATAAAGAAAATAAGTGACCCATTCCCTAATGGTGAGTCGACACACGTCACTGTGCTCTCTGCCGTAGTTAACAATCCTAAAGCTTTCGCGAAGTGTGTAGCTATAAAACAGTGTGTAGCACCCGTATCAAATAACACCCGACCCATAGTGCCATGGATAGGAAACGTACCCTCGATCGCGGGCGGTGCCTGTGGAACTGCAGCCTGGTGAACGTTGTAGACACGTCCATACTGTAGCTGACCCTGTTGAGCTGGGACTGCAGGAATGGGTGGCAAAGCTGCCATCTGTGGCGGTGCAGGAAGAGCGGCGGGAAACATAGGTCTCTGTGGCTCCTGGCGAGCACCCTGCTGCTGCTGTGGGGCCCTGCCCTTATCAGGACAATCCTGCTTCTTATGGCCAGTCTTGCCACAAGTGAAGCACTTCCCTGGGAAATTCCCTCCCCTCTGCCCCTGCTGTCCCCGGCCCTGGTGGCCGTTACCATTCCTCCCTTGGCCCTGCTGGCCCTGATGGAACTGCTGCCCATTCTGTCCCTGTTGGCCCTGCTGGCCGTTTGGACCCTGATGGCCCTGACGGAAACCTCCCTATCCCTGCCTGTAGTTCCCTGACCGGAACCTCTTATTATCCCCCTGCTGGGAGCCCTGCTCATTCTGCCTCTGCCCTTGACCCGATTGTGCCCCGCTGGCACCATGTCCTCCAGTCCTGCCCTGATGGCTAGACTCTCCCGACCTTTTGCCCTCGGCCATATGAAAACGATGGTCCTGGCAATGCAACAATGCAGCGTTAACCACATCAGAATACGTGGCCAACGATAGGTTCCCTAGCAGATGCTGACGGATCCTCCAATTCAACCCATCTGTGAACTTCTCTATCTTCTTCTTCTTCTCTGTTGGAATCTCGTCTGGTACGATATTCAACAGGTTAGTGAACTCGGCCTCATACTCGGCCACTGTCTTGCCCTCCTGCTTCAAACTCATCAGCTTCCTCCTCATCTCTGTATGAACTGCGGACGGAAAGTATTTGCGGTCGAACCGCACCCAGAACTCCTGAATCGTGAGGGTATCCCTCTCCTCCGCGGTGGTAATAGACTCCCACCACTGTAATGCAGATCCTACTAGCTTGAAAGTAGCTAGTACCTATTTCTGAACATCAGTGCACTCATGCATCCTCAAATGCCTCTGTATGTCCTTCCTCCATTGACTCGAGACTACCACGTCTGAGCTACCTGCAAACTCTGGCGGATGCGCTTTCTGAAAAGCGTCACGTACACGCTCCCAAGCAGACGGGAATGCATTAACCTGTGCTAGCGCGGCAAACGGCGCCTGAGGCGGTGCCTGCTGAATCACGGCAATCGCGGCATTCACCGCTTGAGCTACTATAGCTGCAACCTCAGTGGCGTTCAACATGCCCTGAACTGGAGCGGGCTGGGGTTCGGGCATTGCATTCCTGGGAACTCGTCGTGCACGTCGTGGAGGCATCTGAAATAAGAACAAAGTTTATAAGTCTTCAGTTATAAACTTTAAAATAGCTGAAGAACGAAGCGTACACACAAAGAGTACAACAGTCCTAAAATATAGGGCTCTATATCAAAGAAAACGTAGCGGAAACATAATAGCCGTACAGATCCTAAAGGACACTAGAACCTGATGCTCTGATACCACCTGTGACACCCCGACTAATTAAACACCGGGTAGCTACTCCTTTATAAAATTAATTCAAAATGCCAAGTTGGCTCAGTTAATAGCATCACTGTCGAAAACGTTTTATTATTACTAACCACCTAGTATTTAAAAAGTAAGTGCCAAATTTTATTAAATCTGATTAACATGGAACAAGAGTAATGAATAACTAAATAACACCATTCACCATACTGAAGTAAAACAAATAACCATCACAAAATGTAAATAAACTCTGGAGGAAAAACTCCTCAATACAAATCCCACAACTGATAAGTAAACTGAAGTAAATAACTAAAACTGAATACTGAGCAATACATGCTAGAGTCTGAAAACTGAAACGTAAAAGATGTCTAATAGAATTGGGCAACATGCCCTACAACTGATAGATGCTGAGACTGGAATCCAAATGAGAGAAGCGTCTACATGCAAATCCCTGTAGCTTCCACAAACAGCTACAGCCCGTCACCTGAATGAGAATCTTATGCTTGGTGTCCTTGTGGCTGGGCACCTAAAATGGTTTTACAAGAAAATATATTTGAAAGCAAATGGGTCAGAGCCCGAAAGTGGAAATCATTTTAAAAACCTGCAAGTGCTTTAAAAACATTTAAAACATTAAATGCAAAGTACATGTTAGGACGTGCACTCACATTAAATTCTCACCTCTCGACTAACTGTGCACTCCTAACGTAAGCACCCATTTATAACGACACAAACCACTAGCTAAGTGACATCGAATCTAGCTAGACTTATCAAAGGACCTGCCATTATTACTTGGTTCTATTAACATATAACGCTCGTAAGTAAGTAGGGGTTTAAAGTAAACTCAAGTGTACAATATGCCATATATTATACTACTAGCTAACCCATTTTGTTTCTCAAAATAATACCGTGATATATATATGTTCACTACATTAACATGAAAGTTCTCATTAAATTAAATGTATATTATTCACATCATAATATACAATATAAGCACCCCGAGAACTAAGCTCCGGTGCACGCATACTCTGCTATCCATCCCGGTACATCACGTACATAAGGATCACATATTCCGAATCTCTCAGGAATAGTTCTCAAATAACAACATCACAAATAATGGAGGCGAACACAGTCACCTTCACGTGGGTCACGCACATACCTACGCTCCCACGATCCGCGGACTTATTAATATCACAATAAGTCTTTCAATGATCTATGTTCATCAAGGTACCAGTCTATATCCCCCCCGTAGGCACACAAGGATTAGAGGGTCCTAAGCGAACGTAACCTCCCGTGATAGCAAGTATGGTAGGTATGTCATACACATAAACTATATACTAAGCATTCACACATCTTAGATATCACCATTTTAATAAGGTATAAGCTACATCATAATACCATTATTCCAAACTTATGTATTTCAAGTCTCCCGTTAATATAAAGTTAAATTACCAACACGTCTCACGTCGTAGTCCCTTAACCCTAAAACCTATCTATAATAGATTATTAGGTTCCGATTATTCCCAAATGTAACATCTTTATTCCTAAGGTCTTTACTTCTGCTCTAAACCTTATTTCATCAAATTACACAATTTTACACTATTAACCCAAACGTTACCTCACTAACGAATTTCAATAATCTAGAATTTCCTCGAATAGTATTCTAATTAATGTCCACTATAATGGTCACACCTACTGGTCTTCCTCAAGGGTGAGGGTATTCATAAAGTCTCCAAACATATTCTCCGAGGGTTTCCACCATTAAAATCAAATTAAGGAAAATTTTACTCAATCTGGGAAGGTCGATCGATCGACCTATGAATATCGATCGATCGATTGAGTCGATCGATCGACTGATGAATGTCGATCGATCGATCGAACAGGTATGGCTACGGACTGCTTCGTTTTGCAGATTTGAAAACGTCCCAAAACTTATTTCTAACGTATGATTCTCAAATATAACGTTATAGTAATGCCATATAACAATCCTACAGTATTACTAACGTCTACAAACCACTAATTCAACATCTAAAGGCTACATATGGGTCAAACTTCATCAAAAACCTAGTTTCCATATTTTATCTCAAGAACATTCATAAACTTCATCTTAAATCCGTTTTTGGTATAACAAAAGTCGATAATTCTCTTAATATAATCTTCCAGTAACATTCTACATGCAACCTATATCCCACAATTTAAACTAATAACTCCAATCTTATGGGTTTTTCATTATCTTCAAAGAACATCAAAATTTATGAATAATCTAACATGGAAGAAGCATTCTCTGAAATTTAAATGGAATAAATCACTTGCCTTGATTGTTTCTGAATCTGGTGTTGGATTTGTAATCTCTTTCTGCAGATTTTCTGTAGAATTCCTCCTCTTTCCCTTTCTCTCTAAGCTTTCTTCTTCCAAAGATGGCTATGGTGGCTAGGGTTTTCTTTGGGAGAGTTGGAAGACTAAATGATAACCTACGTAGCTTATGGGGTTAATAAAGGGTTGGTTGGGTCAATTCCTTATCAGATTACAACTCTCAATTTTCGTCACTTTAAATTACCCAAAAATACCAAATTACTAAAATACCCTTTAAGTTACCGGTATGGTCTAAAAATACCCCGGGACCCAAACTATACCCCCGACTAGTGTTTTCTGACTATCTCGACCCTTCCGGACGCGTTGGCGCACTCAAAACGACCGTACACATTATAGATTTTAAATTCACTTTTATTAATAAAATAATATACCGTGACGCAGCGGTCCCACGCGTCTCAACAAAATTTCTAAAATGCCGTATATAAATCCCACGACAAATTTTATAATACCCAGTTCATATATAATCATATATGCACATAATCAAATACCAACTCGCATCACATTAGTATTTTTAACCCGGATTAATTTCCAATTAATACGCATTTAATTAATTAATCCCCAAAAATAAATATAGCCAAAAGTACGGGGTATTACATTGGGATGCTGTAATTAGCCACGGGGGGCTACAATGCCCGTACCCAGCTTCTGAAGTGCTTCAATTAGCCACGGGGGCTTACAATGCCCGTTCTTAACTTTCAGGAAGCATCATTAGCCACGAGGGCTTACAATTCCCGTTCTTTGTTTTCGGGATGCTTCATCAAGCTCTGGGTTGTTTAAAAACATAACCCAACCTGGGGAGGCTTGATAATATCCCATTTAACAGCTGTGGGTGGCTTAATAACATAACCCAGCCTGGGGAGGCTTGAAAGTATCTCGTATATTAGCTGTGGGTGGCTTAATAACATAACCCAGCCTGGGGAGCCTTAAAAGTATCCCGTATATTAGTTGTGGGTGGATTAATAATATAACCCAGCCTGGGGAGGCTTGATAGTATCCCATATATCTATAAAGTCCCATGTTCAGATGGAAGGGCTACAAGAGTGCAGTAGCCCTATCAATACAGCTACAGCCATCAAAGAGACTAAGAGTTGATGCGGTAATGACCTCAAAAGGGACATTGTTGTCAATATGTCTGAGGCCATTAAGTAAATTCATTCAGAAGACGTGATAGTAAAGGTAGGATTATCAAACTGCCGCGACCCTGTTCAAGAATAGCAGCCTCTTTCAGTCATTAGTGCAAAAGGGAAAAGGGTCGCAGTCCATGTACAAAAACCATCCACATTACAGTGTCGTGACCTTAAGATAAATGCCATTTTGGTTTCTAAATATGGACACAACCTATAACCCATACGTTTATTAAAAGCGCATCAAACACACAAAGGTGCCTTAGCCTTATTTATATTACCACGACCATTGAGAGATTCTAAAGCCGCAATAGACGATCAAACACCCAAAGGTGTCGCGACCATGTTCAAACAGTTATTTGTGCAATAATAATGGAATTCAAGTAGAAAGGTTAAGAGAGAATTCATTAAAATGTTGAAGAAAGTAACAGAACAAAAAGATATTAGAAAAGAAAGCAGTCAACATTAAATGTAGCCGTAGCCTTGGTAATAATGTTGGAGTGACAAATCTTGACAACTTGCAATTGAAAGATTTAGAATTAATGTTAATGATTACAGATAGCAACAGATAGAGGTAACAAAAATATAAAAAGGGACGCATCCCTAAGATTCTTCATCATCGGCTTCATCTACTTCTTCCCCTTAGCGACCGTCATTGTCTCTTCATCTGCGGCTGCTGCCCCATCCTCTGCTCTCAACCTGGATTTTCCTCGGCCGTGGCCTTGAGCTCAGTTATGCATTGCTGATGCTCAACATCACCAAGTCCCCAAACAAGAACCGAATCCTTAGTCTTCGGGAAGTTCTTTATGATTCTGTGATGGAGCTCTTGGTAACTGCGGAGGTAGGCCCTATTATTTATGAGATAAAAATCTCTGGAGCTCTTGAATGACTCCACTATACTGTCGATGGCCAGCTGAAAAAGCTTCGCTATGATCTCCATCTATTTTTTTTATTTCCGTGACATGGGCTTCAGCATCACGGGAAGCCTTGGCGTCCAACTCCTCCTACCTCTTTTGAAGGAGTCTGAGCTTATTATTGGAGAACTCAACAACTTGGGGAGCTTTCACGGCTTATTCCTGACAGACCTTAAGATATTTCGCGGCCTGGTTGAAATTTGCCTCGGCTTCTTCTTTGGCCTTAACTTTTGCTTCCAAGTTCATTTGAGCCGCCTGAAGTGCAGCGACAATAGACAACTTTCCGGCTTCAAAGGAAGAATTCTGTGCATTCTCCAAATCAGTGGCATATACCCTCTCCGTAACCTCCTTTAGTTTGTAAAGGGCCTCATACTTCCTCTTTTGGGCTACTATGATGTTCGTGGCCTGAAGAAAAAGTTAGGATCAAGGTATGGAATGCAAAATTAAAATTGAGAAACACTTGTACTTACCCTCAAAAGGCTGTGGAGGCCACAATCCTTCAGGTCGTCATGATCCTCGTCCACCAACCTGTTAAGGTCCACGGCATCAAGAACACTCTTCATCCTTTGGGAAGCCCTCATAATAGTGTCCCATGAGGACTCAATGTTAGGGTGTCTTAGCTGTGGCCGCGGCCGTCCATCAGGACCAACCCTAATGCGATACTGGGGAGGTGCCAAGTTGGCATTAATCGCAACTACAAGTGGCGACGACGGAGAAGCTGAATGGATAGAGGAATGGATAGGGGCATCATATGTGGACATCAAACTTTCCGCATCCAAATTGTCTCCGATGTCATAATCAAACTCATCTTGGGGTTGGGGGCAGAAATGTCAGTTTTCTCCACGACGTAATTTTAGGTTGCGATATGAGAATTTTTATCACTGGAAGGGACCGTGGCTGGTGCTTTTGTCCTGGGCCTCTTCCTTTTTCGGTGCCTTGTAGCTTTGTTGAGGATAATTGCATCCCCATTCATCTCTACCAGTTGGCCATCCAAGAGTTCCCTGTCAACCTCCTCACCTGAAGGAGGAAAAATAACAGTAAATATTTGAAGTTTTAAATATAAGTTGCCTCGGATTAAGACTATTGATTGAGTTATTACCTTCCGCGGCCATCTGTTTAGGTATAGATTTATTTGGGAAGTAGCCTACTTTAAACACAAAGGTAGAAGTAACAAGTGCGTTGAATTTCTTATGCTCAGCAGGGATGACCGCTGCCTCAATAACTCTCTTCTCTTATCGCTTGCTCAGTAGCAAGTTGTCGAGAACTACAGAAAACATTTCAAGGGTTAGTTTAGAAAGAATAAGGAATAATTATAAAGAAGGGACGTGACTATAGTCCAAATACTTAGTTTGGAGGGACAACCCCATTGCCACGCCATTCGAAATGACTTCTCCCTCTCGTTCTCCTGAGGGTGAATCTCCCACCCTTCTCCGGAGATGTAGAAATACTTCCCCTTCCAGTTATTTACACTGGTCGGCCTCCCAGAGTAAAGGGTATCGTCCCTGCCGTGGACGAAGAAGTAGTAATATCCATCAAACTTTATAGAGTTTTCCTTCGGGTGGTAGAAGTGGAAAAACTCCGCGGGAGTAATATCTTTTTTGAATTGATTATCCCAAAGCACGACCGCGGCAAGGATGGCCCTCCAGCCATTGGGATCTAACTGGGCTGGTGGTAGTTTCATGGTTTTAAAAATTCGTTTGATGGGAACAGGAACTAGCAGCCGTAACCCGTAAATGAAAGCATGCAGTGGAAAACATACCCCATTATCAGAAAGTGCCGTGAAGGGTCTTTGGTTCGCGGCAGGTGTTGAGCACATCAAGTTTTCTAAAAACTCGAAGGCTTCAGCTACCTGGTCAACCCAGTCTTGGGTCATAATGATGTGGATATAAATTGTAGCTAAAGGCCTCTCAACCCTCCCAGAGGATCCAGTTGGTTCATCTCTAACACTAGTTTCCCCCCAACCGCGGTGTTAACTTCCACATGCATTGGTCGGTTACTAGAGTTGGCTTCCTCTTCCATCGGCGTGGCCTCAGAATCCTTCCTGGAAGCAGAGTCCATGGAGTCTGAGTCTAATAAAATGCATTTGGGTCAATTCTTCAGTTGACAAGGCCCTATTGACTTCAAAGGGGGTACGAAAGGAAGTTCGGGAGGCGAGGCTCCAAAATGCTTTGCCCAAAAGCCTCTCAAAAACTCGTCTGGGCCAAAGGTCATATGGCTACAGTAGTACCCGAAAAGAACAAGCTGCTGTTAGGTGTCGTAGCCAGTATGGTATTAAGGCCTCTAAGAGGTCACGATAGGTTCAATGAAATATCAAGATGAACAACACGAAATATTGAGGCCAAATGGGCAAGTGTGGGGTTTTAGATCCCTAAAAGACAATTACCTCCGTGGATACTCACTCAACGACTTCAAATTATGGGCTAAAGCGCCGTAGATTCTAAATCTAAGAACCTAATGGGCCGCAGCCATTGCTCGCCACAAGCCACGGCTAAGGCTCGAATCAAGGAATATTTAAGGGATTAAGGCAAGCCCTAGATTACTAAGGGATATTATACAATTCTGTGGTCTCTCACTCAAACAGTTTAATAATCTAATGTTGGTTCGTTTAAAGATTAAAGACTCAGAATGTGAAGGTTTTATTTAAGAACAATAAGAACAATTACATGATTCAATGGGATTCAACACAAATACACGTCATATTATCCAAGCAATAGAAGAACAAAGGTTCATTTCATACTATGAAGATTGATTCAAAAAATGAGTTAGCAACAATTATAACTATTTATCATGGATATGTATTTGATTCTTGGAAGTTGACAGATTATTTAATCAAAACCCTAAACATTTGTCAATCAGTTGGGGTTTTTTCTCAAATATAAATCCAAAAAAGTTTAATACGAATCCAGAAAGCAACAGACATGATTCAAGAAGGGGAAATGTACAGATTCAGAAGTTCTAAGGACGGATCATGAACTGCAATGTTATTTTGGAGGTTGTTGGTTGGAAAATTACCTGGAAAGGAGGAAATTGGCGATGCTAAGCCTTAAATAACCTCAAAACCCCTTGGAACCACCATACACAGCTTTCGAAGGTCGCCGAAAAAACCAAGAGGACAAACACGCAGAGTTCAACCTTCGATGTGCTCTCAAGGATTTGGAAAACGTAATGAAGTCCACGACCGAAATAATTTATATAAGAGGGCGCGGGAAGACAAAGCGTCGCCTTAAAAGTACCGCGACGACTTAAGAGGACTTATTAACTCAATCGCAACCCCAATTGTGAACTCCTGGCACTACGACTTGGGGGCTTATTGATAGTATAAATATAGCACCCTGTCGCGGAGGTTACTCAGGCGTGCGGAAGCTTATAGGCCACGACCAGAACTAGGCACAGGGTGTGCCATGTACCACTTGGTCTTATATACAGGCTGCGACCCGGCCTAGTGCGGGGCGCACCACCTTTGGCTGTAGCCCCATACAGGATGCAGCACTCAATGTTCACCTTATAGACCACATCCCTCTCTATTACAGCAACTTCATACTTGGAATACGTCACGTGCACAGGGCACATGACACAACTCCCATACCCCCTATAAATAGAGGTCAACACCTCGAGATAGGGGCTCCTCTCTTTGGCAGATTCTACAATACGAATTCTCTCTACACAGCCTCAATATATGACTTGAAGGTGACACATCAACATCGCAATCACCTCTCCGGCATATCAAAAACCTCAATACTACCATGTACTCTCCTTTATTATCATACTTGTATGCCTATTTAGGCACGAATATTTTATGCAATGCAACGCATATAATGAGAATGGAGCAACAAAGTGGACGTAGGCCTATTTTAGAGGTTGAACCACTCTATACCTTGTCTTCTCTCTATTTACTCGCTTTATTTTCTCTTTACTTATTCTACATAAGATTTTATGGTACGAAAATGACTAGTGACCGATTTATCGTATCATCAGTTATTATCATCAGTATGTTATAATGGATGAGGGTTCAAATCCCTCCAGAGACACCATGAGTTCTAATTCATTTGATGAAGCTATGAAAGTCACAATAGCTCATCTCATCGTATCCAAGACTGTAATTTTTATCGAGTCCAGTAATAGAGGTCACCCTAGTAATTCATCTCATCAGCTAGGGGATCATAAGCCCTAAGTATATGACATCCTGAAAGATGAGAGTAAAGATCACATTCCACCCATTGTAGTATCTGAGTCAGCAAACTTAAATTGAGACGACCATGTCAAAGACCCATAATGTTAATGATAATAATGGAGAGCCCTCTGAGGTTGAAAAAAATGTTGCCTTAACATATAAAAGTGATGTACATGAATATGACCTTATTGTGTGGTGAAATGTATATGGTATTAATTCCTGTATCACAATGAGGGTACCAGTTGAGGAAGAGAGGGCTTATCACTTGAGGAAAAATTATGAGGTTACAGTTTATAAACAAATCTTCAAAGTTGGATTTCTTCTTACCTTTTGTTTAAGCATCAGAGGAATACTTTCAATTGTCAGCCCGACCCTTTCACAATTAGAACCCAACACTAGGAAGATATTCCTGGGGTCCGTTATCCTTTAGAGACATACCCAAGATATACCCCTAGTCATATTTCCAGATTGTTAATCAGTTTTCACTATAAGATCCAACCAATATTACCATCATTTTGTAGCCCCGAAGCCTTATCAAAACCTTGTACATACGAGTCAGACTTCAAATCATGACTGAAAGTCTTAGTATTTCTTTGTCACTGGATTGTGGGAGTTTGGTGACCACGAGTTTCTAAAACATAGGGAGGTTAGGGTTCCCGAAGTATGGGATAGAGTTTATCTCTCAACTAAGGTTGATCTAGGGCTGAGTATGAGGCACAAGGGGAAGGTTAATGTTCTAACCAAGGGTGGGATGGAATTTTTGAGGAGTTATTGAATCTCAAGGTTCTTAAGGCTATAGGGATGGGCTCAGACCTACTAGATATATTTGTAAGATTACTAAATGTTGATAATTTCAAAATTTTCTCGTATTTTAGCCAACAGTAATAGTTATTGATCATTTTTTTACAGATAGTCCTCAAAACACTCTAAATTAAACTTGGGAAATGGAAGCTCCTAATATCGTACGAAATATCCTTTCCTAATTAAAGGGAAACATTCTTATGAAGCCGATGGTGACTTCCAAAAAATCCACCACTAGTGGCTCAAATGTTGAGGGATATAAGAAAATAAAGGAAACTATCGACCCGTTAGCCGGGAATCAACCACCAATAAGACTAAAATACCAAGAAGGATCTCAAACATTGTCCTGAGTCTGTCAATATGGGATGATGCATAAGTTGAGGCATGTTTATCTCAGTTAGCCTTCAATCCTAACTCTTTTCATGGAATCCAGAAAAAGTATCGAGAAGTCGTCTCCTCCATAACCCCCTTATGTGACCTTTACTTGATGGATGCTCAGAGTAAATGAGGTTTCTTAGTTTTTTCTCTTCATAGGGATCAAGTGACCCTCAGATTTAAATGGTTCAGCTAGGACTGATCAACACCCTCACTAGAGACTCAACTTTTAATGAATTATCGCAAGAAGAATCAAACCCTCGTCTTGAATCAGGGGTGGGAGGAAATATTTTTTATTAGATGGGGATGCCAAGGGGTATGCCGATTCCAAATTTTCTATTTTATCAAAATCAATTTCAGAAAATCCTCATTTTGTAACATTACCTCAGGTTATTTACCCATTTTCTCTTAGTATTAATTTTACCAAGTGTTTAAGAGTTTTATCGTCTTTAACTGACTATACCCTTCCTATCTATTTTGTTTCAGTCTATCATCACACTTCAATATGATTATTAACAAATTGATGCAAATGAAGCCAAGATCCAGATGGCCGAAAAAACTAAGAAGATCAGACGGAGATGGATAAAGAGAAGAAATCTCGTGAATAGGAGGTAAAGAACCTCATAAATCATTAAAAGTGTGATCTCACCACCATGGCATGTGGTCACAAGGAAGCTCTGAGAAAAAGAGACGAATCCAAATCTATTGTGGATGAGTTTAAAAAGTTTAAAAAGTTTGGTAGGTATGTCTTTGAGTATTTAGAGAAGGGTGGCAAGGCTACTTTTAGATGAGTCGCATTTAATTTTCTCGAGATGGTAGTTGTCTTTAAATAAATGAGATGTTGAGACCCTGGGACTATTACCGCTTTGAATGAGGTGCAATGTGAGGGTGTTGTCAGCCCAGCAGCCAATGAAGAGGTATGTGCTGGTGTGACACCCCACCTAATAAAATACCGGGTGATCAGTCATATATCAAATTAAAACAGGAATCCCAGTTGGTTCATCCTTAGTATCACTGTCGAAAACCTTTTTAAAACTTACTAACCACCTAGTATTCCAAAAAGTTGATGCCAAATTTTATCTTTTTAATTAAACAACCAATAACATACAGAAAGATAATATGAGTCATACACCACGACTGAATTAAATTAACTGAATAAATAAAAAATTACATGCCGAATAAACCATCGGTCACCAAAGTAAATAGTCCAATACAAACATCCAACACCTGAATAAATAAATCTGAAACTGTACTGAAAAGTCTGGGCGACAAGCCCGAAGTAAAACTGAAACTGATAAATGATTCCTACTCTAGGAAGGAATGAGCGATGCGTCTAATCCAGACGATGCGTCTAATCCAAACTCCTGCTAGTATCCACACGTGCCACATCTCCGTGTCCCTAGAATAGAATATCATTCCCGTCGTCCTTGTGGATGGACATGTAAAAGGTTTTGAAAATAATTTTATAGCAAGGGTTATAACCCAAAACATTTTGAAAATATATAGCAAGTGAATTAACTACAGTAATTAAAAATGCATGAATGCGCTTCATATTTAAGTTAGTGTCGCACTCTCTTGAGGACATACTCACCCCTCCACTAATGTGCATACCTAACGATTACCTTAACCCCCACCTAGTTGTACTACCCCGTCCAACTAGTCCTTGTAATCCTCCTTTGCCTTTCTACTCTAAACCGAGTATTATTATTCATGGGCTACAAATTATCTCACCAATTAACCTAATTAATTTATTTTAAATAATATCATATAACTGTGACACAAGTTATATAAAATAAATACATCACACACTGTATTATTACCCGCATATAATATTTACTACCATTATATACGTACCTTTTACTACAACCTTTACACATATATCATATGTATATCCACTTCTCCGAGTATACCCTCTCTGGATGATTCCCTCTAAAGTGCTATCTCACTAGGTGTTCTCACATAACCTAGTTACCCAAGTTGGAATCGCTCACCAACCTGGCCCAAAATATAAACGTAATGGAGGCGGTTATATTCCTTCCCTGAAAGTGAGATAATCCCCTCACCCATATACCGGACGCTATGACCTGGGGTTATACTCACCCTACTCCTCAAGCTAGGGGATTCACCCACATCGCGCAACCTCCCTTGATAGTACTAGAGTATATAAATTAATTAAATATCTAGTCACTGATATTTAGTAGCACACACAATATATACACATATCTATCTATCTATCTATATATATATATATATATATATATATATATATACTATCACCACACCATATATATATATAATATAAACCTCGGCTTTACCGTGTAGTCAAAAACCCGTAACACTAGCCTGAAATTTCTCGAGTCTCTGTCCCGACTCAACTTAATTAATTTTCTCACTTATTAATTTATAATCTTCCTGAGTCTATGGTCCGACTCTAATTTATTTAATTCACACATCAATTAATTATTACCAATCCGAGTGTATGGTCCGACTCTAAATTAATTACTTTATCCCTTAATTAATTTATTACCTTGGTGTCACTCAACCCATATACCCAGACTCGCTCACTTGGTCCGTATCTCAATATTTCCAGAGTCAATATTCCCATTGTAAATTAATCCACTCCTCCCAGTAATGAACTTAACACCTTGTTGTCACTCAACCAATATACCCGGACTCGTTCACTTGGCCCGTGTCTTAAATCTCAAAATTTAGTTCCCAATATTCTCCTATAATATATCACGCATTCACCTCTCCCAAATTTCCCAATTATATTCACCTATAATTTCTAGAAGGTATGTCTTGTATTTATTTGATACTAAATAAACAAGTCTCAAAAGGAATTAATTAACCTTCTCCCATAAAAGAAAAAGGGCGAACTGCCAAAATTTCTCGACCATCGATCGATCGATCAATGCGATCGATCGATCGATCAGGTCAGCCTCTTCTCCGTTTATGCTTTTCCACCATGGACGAAAACCCAAGGTTTACAAACCTTAATTTCAACCTCACCCCACCACATAAACATGTTTAACTTAAATCCTACACATCATACATATCTTAAGATAAGCAATTTCTCCACCTATTTCATTAATTCCGAAATGGGTTTTCCATTAAATTTTCAATTAACTTTGTTCCACAATTTCACTACCCGATTCGGATTTCACACACAATATTTTGGGTTTCTCATGTGAGTTAGGTTCTTATACACCAAGTCATACTATAACATCAATGGAACTTTTTTATCAACCTAAGTCATCCAATTGATAAAACCCCCATTTTCATATGATATTTCAACCCAAAACCGAATTTCATATACACCTACTATGATATGAATTGAATATCATATATTCTGAAAATCAGAACAGTTAACCACTTGCCTGGAATTGTTGGTAGTGTCTGATCCGTTGGTGCAGAAAATGGTTTGATGATGAACACCCAATTTGTCCCTTAATTTGTCTCCAAAAAGGTTCCCAATTTTCTTTAAGATTTGTTTCCTCTGCCTCTCTCTCAAACCCTAGGTTTAGAATTGTTAACTGCCACTCAATAAGTCTCTCAATTAGGTTACAAACCCTTAATCCCATTTTTCGCCACATGGGCTAATTAAAATGGCCCGAATCATCCCGTGTGGGCCCGGCTATGCCCAAAAATGCCTCGAGACCCGATTACTACCCCGGGTACTCTTTTCAAACTGTCTCAATCCATCCGCACTCAACCGCGCACTCAGAATTGTCATCCAAAATACTTTATAACATTTTCAAATTTCGACCTCAAAATGTGACACACATTAATTCGAACAATTTAGCTTAAAGTTGCCAATTATAAATAATTCTTCCCACTCAAATAAATTCTCCAAATCAAAAATTTAAGTTTCTCTTATTTAAATATTTTTATATCTCCTAAAAATAATTAAATATTAAATCCTCAAAATTATGGGGCGTTACAGCTGGTGTCAAGGATGATAAAATGACACAACTCAATAAGGATGATACTCTTGTATTTAATAACTAGGATGCCATAAATGGTCAATAGGAGTTAACCTTGGTCGAAGACATCGACAATGTTGATGACATCAATGCTGACAATATGAATGTCGAGTCTTAGCTTTATCAATTTTTTTTTAATTTTTGGGTGACCTCTTATGGTCTTTCAGGCCTATTAAATTTTTATACTACAACATTATTATCATCCCTCTATTGGGATTTTTAGTTTTTTTAATGAATGTGATGAATGTCATGCTATTATTTTTGTCATTTTGCTACTATTATGTGCTATTTTATTTTTCAAATTGAGACTACACTTCTGTAGTTTTTACTTTATCATTTATCTCCATTACTTATAAAGTTGTCATAATAAAGAATTTTGACTTTCATACTTATCTCATTTCCATCCGTTTGTTTGCACTATGGGTCGTGGTTACCCAGAGTCATCTCGGTTAGGAGATGATATGGCTCTTCACTTGGGTACAAGGTGCCCTAAGGTGTACAACCTTGTTCTTTTGCAGGTATTTAAATTACACGAGTGCTTGTAATTTAATAATTTGAGAAATAAAGTGAATGGATTAAATATTAATTGGTGAGTATCGAATTAATATTTATGTGTACTATATTTACTTGTGTGGTAAGTAAATGAAGTTGTGTTTTTTTTCTATCATGTCCTAAGTGGGTAAAAGCTACGAGTTTATAGTATCTTATTTAGGACACATGTTGTTGTCATGTTGGGAATAAAATGGTGATTTTTTATAAGTGACTTGGATGGTGATTTCGAGTGTATGGTTGATCCGAAATGGGTCAAAATAATCAAAATTAAGTACCCGGGGGACATGTTTACGTTCCGGGGGCTTTTTAGATTAGTCTGGACTCGTATTTCGTTACAAGAGGGGTTGGGTAATAGCTTAGGAAGCCATTTCATTTCTGAGAGAGAGAGAGAGAGAGAGAGAGAGAGAGAGAGAGAGAGAGAGAGAGAGACGAAGAGGAAGAAGAAGGAGAGGAATCAAGATGCCATTTTAGGAACTAATTCAACACACAAAAAAGAAAATCAAATCATTTACAATTTGAGGCAAGAGTTTATCTTTCTTTGATATTATGTGTGTGTTTTAATTCATATTATAGTTGGTGATAAATATGAATTTTTGGGTTGGGATTTATGCGAGAAAATGGGTTTTTCTGAAATGAGTTCATAAAATTGATTGATGAGTATAACCCAATAAATATGAAATTAAACCCTATGATTTGGATGTATAATTGATGAATTAAATCAATAAATATATACCCTTATGGTGGATATTGATAGGGTAAGATTATATTGTGTTGGGATGATTTTGGGAGTAATTTTAGTGGTGAAATTGGGTGAAAAAGGCATGAAAGCCATGGCAGCCCGTCTTGGATATTAAGTAGGAACGAATCGATTATCCCTATGGACAAATCGATTCGAAACACCTGGTTGTCCCAGATCATAAAGTTATATCTTTTCGATATGAAGCGTGGCCGCCGACCTCGTATTATTCTGATTTTTTTAATTAGTTGTGATTTTTCTACGAAAGGGTGCGTAAGACCGACATCTTTAGGAGGAAATAAAACTCGGGTTATTTTAGGATGTCCGTATATGAGTGTAGGACTCGACAAAGTATTTAGAAAAAATATTTTATCCTTGGATTAGATGAAATGAATACGGGGTATGGATTTAGGAGTGTTTAGGATAAGCAACACTTGAAAATAAATGTCGAAAATATATGAACGGATTCGAATGGGAATTTTGGATGGATTTTGGATATGGGATAGTGTGACAAGCTTTGTAATTAAGAATAAAATGTAATGAGATATTTATATAAATAAGTATGTGAATACTTATGAAATTGAATTGAATTATATTCGGATGGATAGGCTAGTGCTACGAGCAATATGCACAGTTAGTCGGATTTTGATATATACGGGTATAGAGATAATATATATGTATATGTATATAAATATATCTACATGTGTATGATATATTTATGTGAAACATACCCCTCTCGCGCTATCATGGGAGGTTGCGCGATGTGGGTGAATCCCTTGGCTAGTGAATGTAGGGAGAGTATAGTCCCCAGGTCATAGCGCTATATTTATGATTGTGTGATTTTTTCGCAGTGAGGTAATTGTGGGTATGGATATGACTCACTGTCGAAGGACTATGGCCACCTTCAATACGTTTGTGATTTGTTTTACAAAGTCGGTGTAAGAGTCTGACCGCTGGTAACCAGGATGATGTGAGTATTCCCTGGATAATGATAGCATTGTAAAGATTCTCATCGAGTGAGATATTACTCTCAGGGCTGGAAGTTATACTTATAATAGAGTGTGATATATAAGTATGGATATACTTGATGTGATTATTATATTGTATATATATGTGTGTGAAAATATATATGGACAAATTAAGGAATATAATGAGCAATAAATTATATACATCCGGGAGGATAAAATCCAAAATGCTAAATGATAGAGGTATATGTATAAAGATGAAAAATATACGAGTTAATGATACTAATGTGTGAATAGTAAGTAAATAACTAGTGAAAGTTATTTAAAATAAATTGATAAATTATAAATGCGATTTATAATGAATAAGCTGAGGCGAACGCTTAAAATATATTCTAAGTATATAATAATATACGCGGGGTATAAGGAGACGTATGGGACTTAGATGATCGGTGATGCTAGTTAGGCTGGGTAGCGTAGCTAGGTTGTTTAAAATACATGGGTTAGGTGTCCACTTTAGATGAGGGGTGAGGAATATCTCATAAGAGTACGACACCAATTTAAATATGAAAGATTGCATAACATATTTATTAATGTATTTTAAACATTTGCTCAATATTTTCAAAAGGTTTTGGGCTCTGACACATATGCAAAATAATTTCAAATCCTTTAGGTGCCAAGACATAGGGACGCTTGGATGAATCATTATTCTACTCAGACAATGCTGCAGCAGCTGTGGATGCTTGCAAGGATTGATTAGTAATTTCTATCCTTTAGATCTAGATAGTAGGTATTTTAGAGTTATATTCGAGCATTTTTCTCCGTTGTTGTTATTTATTTAATTTTCGTTGTTTTACTTTCACTCATTTGGATTAATTATAATATGAATTTTATCGAGAGTTATCGGTTAAATTTTATTTATGCTAGTTGTGTGAGTTTATTAATTTTCTAGTTGGTGTTGATTAATGGAATTTTGTTTACATAAGTTAGAAGTTTAAAATTTTTACACCAGGCCTAATAGGTTATTAGTAATTAATTGGTTTTCGACAGTGATGCTAAGAATGAACCATATGAGATTCCTATTTTATTTTGGTAAATTATTGATCAACCGTGATTAAAATAGGAGGGGTGTCACACAAAGGATATTTTATCATCTAGGTGAGATAAGGCTTGTCTTATTATTGGGGTCATGGTGTACCAACAACATCTTAGTCGAGAGACAAGATGAGATATTATATCCTGACTTTGAATTTTCATTAATGTCTTCTAAGAGTTTTCACTATAAAAATAACGATATTAAGAATCAAAACTCTCAAGGGTTACACGAGACATGCCTAGGAGATGAGACTCTGGGTTTTCTAACCCCTCGAGAGAGATATTTTTTGAAATTTTCACCATAAAATAATTATGTTATGTGTAGGATTTATAATTTAGACGAGACATCCTTACCATTGGGCATATGATCCTTATGTCTTTTCCCACCTCTCAAGGGTTATATGAGACATGCCTTAGAGTCGGGAATCCAGGTGTTACCAGCCTCCAAGAGAGGTATTTCTTGAGTATAATAAGCAAAAATAAAATTGCTCGATACAAGGAAAAAAATTAATTTTCATTCATTGATAACCTTGATTTCTTACAATAAAATCTCATCATTCATTACACATACTCTTTTCAAGCTATTACAATTTTCATTTACTTGTAGTAATTTTTAAAATTTTATGCATTGGGAAAATGTCTCTCCCTCCAAATTTTCTAATCGGTAGTGCCTGGGACAACCTGTTGAGTGATATTATTGAACATATGCAAATTTGAGTGAGGTTTATTGGCCTTATGAAAGAGTTTCTTTAGGATGAGATATCTGACCTTTAGTGGATGAGCCTTTACCCTTTTATTGTTAAAATTTGCAACTATTTATTGCTAAGTCAATTGCCTGATGATTATGCCCTCCCGTATTTGTTCTATAAGGTCCAAGTCCAATATTCTTTCTTTACCATTTGACCCTGGATCGTATGCTTAGACTCAGTTACTTGGTAGCGCAATCTTAGTTTGAATGATAACTTCTAACCTGTAAGCTAGCATAAAGGGAGTCTCTCCCACGTGTGTCCCTTTAGTGATCACATATTCCGATAGGAGACTGTGCATCTCGTCAGTACACTTCCCTTAAGCATCCCAAGACTATGATTTATCCTATCTAAGATTGTTCTATTAGTACCTTAGTTTGTGCATTTTTTTGAGGTTGGTCTAGTACTGAGAAGAATTAATTTATGCCAACCCTGTTGTAGTAGGTCTCTAGTGACTTATTATTTAGTTAGGTTTCATGGTTTGATATCAGTGTATTGGGAAACCCTAATCTATAAATGATGCTCATCCATATGAATATAAAACATCTCTCTATGGTGATAGTGATCATGGACTCTACCTCTATCCTCTTTGAATAATAGTTGACCTCGATGATATGGAAATGACAGTTCCCTTTATCTCTCGATAGTGAGATGGCTAGATCAATTCCATACATAGCAAAAGGTTATGGGGACGGGATGGGAGATAATGGATGATGGGGTTGCTGAGAGATTTTTTCATTATGCTAGAATTTATCGCATTTTTGAACGTACTCAGATGGATATTTTCCAAGTTTGGATAGTAGTATCCTTACAATCCTTTTTTCTATCATTCTTCCTCTAGTATTACTCTCATAATTGCATTCATGAATACCTCTAAAGATGTAGTCCACTTCAAAATGGTACACACAACTTAGGAGTGTTAGTAGATAACCCCTCTTGTACCGTACATCTCCTATGATAGCAAACTTTGTAGTATGATACCACATATTCCTTCCTTCAATTTTACTTTGGGGAACTTTCCATCTTTCAGGTATTCAATCACCAGATCCATCAAAGATGGTCCTAGGTTCAGGTTAAATAATTCTTGATTTTCAACTTCTCCTTTAGTAATGCTCAGCTTCGAGAGAATTTCTACATGCACAATCCTTGTCTCGGGTCTAGTAGTCGAAGTGAGCCTAGTAAGGGCATATGTCATTCCATTCACTATTTTCAGGATTCTTTTCATTTTTAACCTTAGAAGCTCGTAAGAGAATTTTTGGCCCTCTCTAGGTAAATATCCATCTTAACGTCTTTCACATTCCTTACCTTTTTGTGATCCAAGATATTTATTTATTTTGTGTTTTCCACTTGTTTTTCAACCTCCATCTTTTTTGTTGATTCCTAGGTGAACTCTATAATAAAATTTATAAAAACCAGATTATTAGTTCAATTTTTTAATTGATAGATGATATTGAGTTAACCCAACTCGACTGACCAATCCATGCATTTGGATGATTTCTCAAATTTATGAATGATCATTCAGAGGCGCGGGTTAGTGAGCACTATGATTATGTGGGCTTGGAAATATGATTTCGTCTTATGTGAGACATATATTAAAGCAAATGTTAACTTTTCTATCTTTGGTTACCTCGACTCGAACCTTTTTAAAGGTTTGTTGTCATGATAAATCGACATCTAAGTGCCATTATCATCTCGATCAATTGCTACACTGATAGAAGATTCTGAAACTACTAGGTTCAAGTAAGTTTTTTCTCCTCGGATAGGACCAGATGAGTAGTGGTGAGACTTTATAGGCCTTTAAATATCTGAATGGGTTCTCACACTCTTCATCCTAAATAAATGTTTTTTCTCCAGTTCTTGAAATATGGTAGGCATTTGTCAATCGTTCGTGAGATGAATCTGTTGAGTGCAGGGACTATGGCCCAAAGTGTCTGAATGTCTTTTGTGTTCCTTGAGGTCTTCCTATCAATTAGTACTTTTATTTTAGCAGGGTTTGACTCGATTCCCATATCATTTTCTATAAAAGCTAATAATCTACCTGCACCGACACCGAAGACACACTTAGCTAGATTTAGCTTCATTTTATTATGGTCCATGGTGCCAAAAGTTATTTTTAAGTAGTCAACGTGGTTCTCGACCTTGAGGCTTTTGGATAACATATCATCAACGTACACCTACCAATTTGATCTTTGAACATCATATTGATGACCATTTTGTATTTAACATCTACATTCTTTAATCCAAAAGGCATCACCTTACAGTAGTAAGTCCCCTTATGGACAATGAATAATGTCTTCTATGACAACCCTTGTACATCAAAATTTGGTTATATCCAGAGTAGGTAACCATAAAGCTCATTAGTTCATGCCCTCTACTGGAATCTACCATTTAATCAGTTTTAGCGAAAGGGAAACTATCTTTAGGGCATGTCTTATTGAGATCGGTCAAATCTATGACTTCCATGACTACATTTGCAAGCCAATATGGGTACTTGACCTCTTTAATAAAGTTTGTTGTCTAAAATTTTTTCACTTCCTCTTTTATCATTTCATATTTATCGTGACCAAATGTTCATCTCCTCTGCTTAAATAGTTGTGCCTTTTTATCAAGGTCGAGCTTGTGCCAGATTACATCGGTGTCAATCCTCGACATGTCACTATCACTCCAGGGAAAGATGTCATGTCTCTTCTTCAATAGTTCAAATAGTTACTTCTCCAAATATGGTTCTAGGGATGAGCCTATCTGGACATTTTTTTCGTGTTCTTCCTCATTGAGGATGGTGAATTCTAACTCTTTCATTGGCTCTCCTTTTTTTAATTTATACTCATCTCGAGGGTCTAGGGTGGTAACATTGTAAGAGGTGGTTTTCCACTTATGGGATTTTCTCTCCTCTATTGAGGTGAAATATCACTCTCACACTTCTACTTGATCAAGATTTACTTTCCCTACTCCATAGAGAGCATGGAATCTCGTCATCTAATATATGATTAAAAGCACGAATTTAAACTCCTTTAGAGGTACTCTACCTAGAATGATGATGTATATCGAGAAAACATTCTCATCCATCACAAACAAGTTTACCGTTCTTATCAGACATCTCGTCCAACTACCATAGGACATATAACTTAAACATCCCTAGAGTATCACCTTCTTGACTCTAAATCTAATTAGAGGTTGGTGGTACGGGACTTATCTCTTCTTGCTAATATTTAAGACCATGAAATAATCTTAGAATGTTACGTCGTTCAAGATGCCTTTTTCTTACTAAAATTTGTGTTACATTAAAGTCGTGCACTCCAAGCTCACAACCAGTAGGTTATTGTGAGGCATATGATTCCTTTGAAATCTAACCTGGAAAATCCCACCACAAAGCTTTCAATATCAACTGATCTTGTATGGTTTGCTCAATGAGTTTTTTTACCTATTGGCTCAGTTCCTCATCCAGCTATACCTCTCGAGATTTTCTTTACCCAAAATAAAATAATGTGGAGGTTATCTTTGACCTTACTCGGATTTGTTGGGAGATTTGCGTCTTCCTTTTCATCATCACCCAAATCTTTGTCACTCTGATTTGTTAGCACTTTTTTTTCCTTAGGTATGTTCTCTATCAATGAAGAGTTTCTCTTCTTACTATCATCTCGTCTCCCACTCTTATCCACATATTGTCTCAATTTTCTCTATTTTAACAGCTTCTCTATCTTGTCATTCAGGGCAGAGCATCACCATTTGCCCTTATTTCTTTTTTGGGGAGGGAACCTAAGTTTCTTTGGCTAATTTAGGACCTTATCATCCTTGATCTCATTCAATATGTTGTTGGGTCTAACACTGAGTGAAGAATACTTAGTAAACGATTATTCACTTGACTTGTTTTTATCTTTATCTTTGTCTCGACCTTGCCTAGACTTGTCGCTTACTGATTTCCTATGTTCTCACTTTGTTGCCGCTATGGCCTCCTCCGTATTCATTATTCTCCCAACCTTTTCTAGAATTTGAGTATGGACTTTGGGGGATCCATAAAAAGGTTAATACATGTCCTCTATCCTCACACTAAACAAAACTCGGTGGCCTGTTGTAAACAGTGCCTAAATGTTGATGTGATTGGATAAATATAAGCATTCAAATTATGAAGGTAAAAGATCATATGTGAACTAACAAGGTCTAAGAAGATTGTAGAGTTAATAATTGAGATAATCATGTTAACAAACTATAAATTAAAACCACTAAAGAGAAGAAAACTTCAAGTTATACGTAATAATTTACATATGGAAATGAAGAAATAACATTTTATAAATTTTTCATGCAACACAATCAATATAACCCACTACACCTACTAGAAACTAAATATACATCTTCTGCCATAGTCATAAATTACCAAAACAACTACTAGAGTCAACTAATTGATACAACGAAGATGATTGTTTAATAATGGGTACTTTTTTGAAGAATCAATGACAGACATAATTAGTAGGGCTGCTCATTTCATAGTGGCTAATACTCTCGAGCATTGTTCTAATAATAATATAACCTATAGCCATAAAAATGTGATATATATCCATTAAGTTGGTGTTATACACCAGGGGAAACTCGCACTAAAAAAAGAATAAGGCTGTCAAGCATATAGAATGGATAGGCACACTGGGATTGCTTAATAGTACCTATTATTAAAGGTAAATTTTCCTGCCTCCGCTTAATTTTCCCAACACAAACTGAATAAGGTTGAATTCAAATACAAATCGGAAACAAAATTTTGAACATCCATTCACACTCTTAGATAAAAACATGAGTCACATTCCACCAAGGGTTTGATCATAAAAACTTAATTAATTTGAGCGGGAGGAACATACTCAAAGATTAACTTCATAACTATGTTCAAAATATAACAAGCACAAAAGTTTCATAAAGAAAATGAAAATTTGGACTCAATACCCTCCAATTTGAGATGAAATAATATATGTCTTTATACCATGCATCTAATAATCTCATTGAACCAGAGTAGAAAATGCAAATAGAGGCGCAAATGAATGTACGTTCTCAACATTCTGGGATACTACCTTGAAATAAACACGAATCCAGAGTGCACGATAGTGTAGGTACTCCCTTTCATCGTGAAAACCCTTCGCGGATGAAACTATCCTTAACCTCTGCTGAAATTTTACAAATAAAAAACATACAAGAACTAGTATGAACATGAAGATTTGTCAAAAACATACATAAGCAAGCATTTATGGAAATACAACATGAGTTCAACCAATAAATGATCATTTATCTTTCTATAGACCATATTTTTATAACAAGCATGAAGGTACGTGAAATAAGAATCATTTAAGTAAATACCAAAAAAAATCTACAAATGAATAACTATTAATATTCTACACAACCTTACTATAATAAAAACTTCCCACACTTCTTTGTTTTTTACAAATAATATCACATAACTTAATTATTGACTCGATTTTTCGATACCCTAATCCTATTGAAGTTACATTTAGTTCTCCAAGCCACTCTAATGCTTTTTGGCACATGGGGGGCCTCTCATTTGAGGCCATTCACAAATGGTGCTCATAATAGTATGCTACGCTCGTTCAGTTGTTTAAGACACACTTTGTTGCATTGAGCATAAATGCTCATTTCTAACGGAATGTCCTATATTTTTTCTCACTCGATTCAGTTAATGGTCAATATGTTGAATAATAGAGTATAATGGCAATAGCTCTGAACTTTCAGTCAGCATATCCAGTGTACGATAATCATTGGCAGGGATGGAGCAATTGAAATGATTTGAGTTAAGGTACATATACCTAAGATTCCACAATTGACTAATAGATGAAGGTATAGGACCAATGATAAGGTTATGACTTAGGTCTAGATGTTCCAAAATTGTTAGATTCCATAATTCTGCATGGATGGCATGGTCGAGTCGATTATCAGAGATGTTTAGTTATGTTAAAGATGTTAAATCACCAATGTTGGGTGGGATGGAACCCTAATATCATTTGGATCAAGGGACATTGTTGGAGATTTTATTAATTAACAAGTAGAAAAAGGGATGACTTGGTTGAGTTAATTTCTAGAGACGTTTAGGGATTCTAAGTTCCTTAATAAACCAATGTTGAGTGGGATGGGACTAATAAGATTATTATGACTGAGATCTAAACTACTCAAATATATTAGACTTGTTATTTCGGGTGGGATAGAATTATTTATCTAGTTGTTATGTAGACTTATAACATTCAATATTATTATATCACATAGAAATGAAGTGATTGAACCATGGAGTTTGTTATCATTGAGCGAGAGGGTTGTCAAATTTTTTAAAGAGCCCAAAGATGAAGAGATTTGACCATATAAGTTATTGTGACCAAGATCCATATATTCCAAATTATTCCTAATTATGAAGGGTATGGAACCACTGATACCATTATAAGAAATGTCAAGGCTTATTAGTTGAGTGAGGTTAGCTAGGGGAAAATGTAGCTTACTTGTAAGAAAAATATATTTAAGAATGAGACTTGTCAGTTTAGAAAGCATACCAATTTCATATGGTATAATTCCATTAAGCCCATAAATATGAAGATTGTGGTCTTGAAGGTCCGAAAAGTAAGAAAAGTTTAACTTTTCGAGCTCAAGTCCCAAGTCATAATAATTTATTTATAGGGAAGGTTCCTCATCATTTACTTCTTTTGTTATATTCTCATATGTTCATTTAAGTATCTTTTATTTACCCAATTCAGTACATTCTTTAGTAATTGAGCAACTGGCCATTACTAAATAGGTCGGCATAAAATCGTGTGGTACAAGAAATGTAGGAAAAAGTCTTTAATGTATCTCATACAAGGAAAGTATAGCTCCACCTTTTAGAGAAAGCATCAAAACCTCTATTAAAATTTCCGAATTTGATTATATATAATATGTGTATTTCTTGTGTGTTTCTGTTACCTAACTTGTAAGTGTGTTCTAAATATAATTGTGAAAAGAAGTTTGTGCTTCTTTATCTTTTGGGGGGAAGGAAGTTTACCGTATATATCCTAATTAAACCTTTTCTACTAGGTCCTATTCCAAGAATTAACTGATTTATAGTTTTTTATTTTTTACATAAATACCATTTTTGCACCCAAAAGACAAGAAAACTTTTTCATCAATTTAATAAAAAAAATTCAAACCTCAGAATATTATAACTGTTTATTTGCACATGTATTTTGAAAAAATGATAATATAAAAACCCATTCATTCACAGATACCTATCAAATAAGATCCATGACCACTATAAAAATTCAAATAACTTATTTTTCCAAACGTAGTATAAATTCAACAAAAAACCATAGAAACTCTTCACATGTGCATCTAACTAAAAGGATTTGAGACTTCTAGGACCGTGAAAGACGTTTGTTCTCATTAATTTGTCAAGGCCTACTCCAATCATCTTAAGTACACTCGTAAGATGGATCTTCCATACTAGACTAATATTGTGAAGATTGGTACATTTATAGATCTTGATCCGTATGACCCTGATTGTTGTTACATCATTATCAGAGTTTCATGTAAGGAAAGGAAAGGAGAGGTATGTGTGTTGGTTCTTTACAGAGAATATATGGTGGGCTTAAGAGAAATGACAGTCACCCATCCCATTTCAACAAGAGCAGTGGTAATATTTCCCATCACATACTTTGGCAATGTGAAGGACTGCCTCTATTGGAAATTGGGGGGCTCATGTGTTCAAGGAATAACACGGCTGATTAGTGGAAAAATGTTCACGATAGACTCATTTGGAAACTAAGCTATAATCCCATGCTTAAACGAGTGAAGGGAATATTTTTGTTGAGTTTTATTGACCCACCATTCTACCTGAAGTATAGTTTCGTGCACTACTATGTTTTTTGCAATGATTTCCCTAATAAATGAAAAAAATATTTCGTCTTTTGGTTGGAGAGGTGATTATTATAGAAGGAAAAGGAATGAAAATAGAGGAGGTGGAAGAGGACTACCTCATGGAACTTATATTTAGAAGGATGATCCATGTCATTGAGACTAATGATGGTGGGAGGGTGAAGACATTTAGAGTTCATGATGTAATGCGAGAACCGGATGTGATAACATCAGACTAAGAGAAAATTTTCACATCATATAATGATAGAGAGTTAAGTCTAGAAGGGAAATGCCAATGCTTATTGATCTATAAAAGAGGTAAACGCATCCGATTATGTCAGACTATGTCACGCCATCTTCGCTCTTTCTTCTTATTTGAAACAGATTCACGATCATCATTATTTGAGTGACATATCATCAAATTTCAAGTTACTAAGGTTCCTTGATCAATAGGGTGAGTCTATTGAAACAATACTTGATACATTGGTTGGGCTATTTAATTTGAGGTAATTAAACTTACAGAAAACCAAGGTTAGAATTCTCTCCATGTCAATAGAGAGACTGAGATAACTACAACCGCTGGATATCAGGAACACCAATGTAGAGGATGTACCAAGTGGAATATCTATTATGACAAATTTAAGACATCTATATTTGTGTCTTAATAACAATAGTAATACCAAAACATCAAGTTACCACTGTGATAGGAGGGTTCCAGTAGAAATAGGGAACATATGAAGCTTTCAAACTCTATCATGTGCTGAAGCAGAACAAGAATTAATCCAAAAAGATGGAAATTTCTAAGGGAATATAGTCTTGTTAATCAGATAGTGATTATTTAATATCCTTGAAGATTCAATTTTAAATTAGACAAATGGTGCTTAAATACATATAATAGATGCTAAGTTTAATGAATCTACAAGGATACATAGTGATGCTTCTATTCTGAACATTTGTTCCAAAATAATACGTCACAAAACTCATAATAACTAAGACATCATAAAACTCAATTTCCTACCACCATTTCAATGTAAGACATGTATATACGAGAAAATGACCACATGTCCATTTTTATTCAATAAATTAGTTCAAGAAACACAAGCATAAACATATTGGACACATTACAATATTGAAGATCTTTCCGTAAAAGAAATATTGCTATCCATTTATGTCCTCTCATATTAATTTGACTATAAAAATATTGTATCCTAGTAATATTTTACCACAACATATATTCTTAATATATGTTTTACTACTCAAAGGTAATGTGGGAAAAAATGGAAGGGCGCATTTTTTACCAAACAAAGAGAAAGTTAAAAGCACAGAATGCGGGTTTCACTACAATTATTTAGTCTTTGAATTCTACAAGTCTCTTGAGAAGCATAAACAATTATTTTTGACCTAATCAAAACTTTACGAAATGATAGCCAAATATTTGTATTTACCTACAAACTTTAATTTTTTATAATTATCCCTTAATGTAATATAATACTCCATTCATCCCAAATTAAGAGTCTACAATTCCTTTTTGGATTGTCCCAAATTAAGGGTCCACTTTCCTTTTTTGGACATAATAAACAAATCAAGTTCAATGTTGGCGAACAAGAGTTGATATTTACTCTCGATTGAATGCATCCTTAATTATACAAAATAAAAACATGGATTCTTAATTTGGGATGAATGAAGTAAAATTTGTTCAAAATAAATCTAGTGTCTGAGTATTTTACTTATAACTGTATGTTACACATAATTTACATGTATGGATTACAACCTCATCAATCCAAATGAGAGGATATTTTATTCTAGTTACGAAAAGATGTAATTTAGATCGTAACAATCTAAAGCTTTAAATAATTAGGTTTAATATCCATAACAATAAGTAAAGCATGACAAGAAATGAATCTAAAACATGACCAAGATCCCATGTTAGATACGAATACTGAACAAACTACATTTCCTCAAAGTTCAAAAGTTCAAATTTTTGAAAAAAAAATTGTAACTAAAATGCATCGTAAATATAGCTAAGTTTTCAGTTTCTTCTTTACACTTTATTGTACAACAAAATTGCCCAGTAATAGAAGCAACAAAGAACATAATCATTTTATTGACTTGATCTTAAGAAATCAGTTTCTAAGTGATGTTAAACCTAGCATAAAACCAAGACTTCTCCTCATCTGATTGAGTTAGTGATGGTCCAAGAACAAATTGAATGTTTCACCGATATTGACAGAATGAGGGTGGAGGTATGGTTCTAACAATTTGGTGATTTTAATGGAAGGATAGGTTTTGGAGGGTACAAATAATACTTGTAAATGAGGGAAAGTAGTGGATGTTTGGAGGCAAATGAAAAATAACGTGAAAGTGGTAGGCATCTACGTGCCAAATTAATTTTCTATCGAATATTTTTATTAAAAAATGACGAGAAATATTCCACATTTTAAAATAAATATAGCAATATTTCAATGTTTTACACAAACGTCAACATAGTTTTCGACAATTAAAGTTTTTAACATTCTAAAATAAACGTCGGCATATTCTCTATATATCGACGTTTTGAAAAATGTTGCCAAAAAATGTCATTGTATCTAAGTTTCTTCTAGTGTTTACTAGATCATCTTGATCAACTGTTTGATTAGAATCAATAACATTTTTAGGAAAAAATAACATTAGGGACCTCAATAAAAGAGGCCTCATTGACATTTGCATCTACAATAAGAAAAATAGGTTCATTTTTTAGGTGGTTAATAGTACGGTTCTGGGTCGATGGAGTTGAATTGGTTGGAATGCTCCCCCAGTTGAAGAGAGAATTATCTGTCGGACATATCTTCAAGGAACGTTTGGACGGCTTAGAATTGGCATGAATCATGCAGAGGATCATACCTAACTTAGTAAGGTCGAATGATGCTTCGTTATTCATGCTTTTAGTGATTTCACTACTAGAGGATTTAGAATCAGGGGATTTGATTGATTGCGACTTCACCTTATGCTTGGAACCCTCAGTCCAAGTGAATTTTTCTTCGAACAAGATTTCAAACCCAAGCTTCAGTTTTTTTTTCAATTGTATCATACCTTGGATCCTGAAAGCCATAATAAGGGAACTTTTCACTTTTTTGATAAAAAAAATCTTTGACAGAGTCTCCGTAAATTACTTCCTTCATTTTATCACACATTTCCAAAACGATTAATGGAGATCAATGATCTCAATCGGAGATGGTTAATACACCAGGACATATGGTAGGTAGGCTTTCTTTTTAATAATTGGCTCGAGAATTCCTCAATGTATATGGCTTAGCCCCATTTTGGTGATGTAGTGCCTGTTCTTGAACATTAAATCACCATAACATTATCATGTGGGTTGTGTTCGGGACTCACTTTATCTTTGAAGTTAGATCCAACTGGAAGAGGAAGAATATCGATCATGCAGACCTATAAGAACATATCATTCGAACATTGCTGAATTTATAGAAATGGGTTACTAGTACCAATGATGTATGTGTTATCATCATTACCGATAATGGTAATTGATATACACAAATATGTCCTCGTCTCCATATGAGACCTCCTAACCCCAGATAGACGGGCTTCCAGAAGGATTTCACAGGATATTTCCCAGAATCATCCAGAACTAGGGTCAGCCTCGTACATATAACCTTGGCCACCAGGCAGGTCGATGGTTCGGGGAAGTGTTTCAGCAATAAGGGAGCAGATCATCTACTTACAAAGCCGACACCGAGAGATGGTTAGTTAGTTAACCTCAGCCTGGGATACTCAGCAAAGACCAAACGTCATGTCAGCAACCACATACTCAGCCAGGCCAAGACTTCTCTAAATAACATCTGCAGTACGAGCAGGACAAGGTTCCAACGTGGCAGATTCCACATGAGCAAGATCATTGCAATAAGATAATACCCTCACGCGAGGAAATATTACATCATTATTATACACATGTTCGAGGGACATGTGTCTTTATCTTAGTGGGAGTCTCCTCATGCACATGCTGATTACATGCTTGGGGGGTACATTATACACCCCCAAACCCTATATATACTCTTCATCTTCTCCATAAGAAGGGATAGATCTCTGAATTAAAACCCTAGCTAAAACTCTTCTCCATTGTATACAATGCGAGATAGAGAAAGCTCAAGTGTTGTATCCATGGCCATTAGTGCCTTTGTTTAGTGGATTTCTCACACACTCACACAGTGGATGTAGGCCTGATTGGCTTAACCACGTTATATCATTGTTCTCATCCTCTTATTGTCATCTCCTTCCCTCGCATATACATATACATATGGGTCTGTCATATCACTTATCCCCATTGTCGTAATGTGATTGAAATTAAGCTACTTATAATCTCATCTTAATCTGGTGGTGCTGATTATAACATCATCAATTTGACACCATCTGTGGGAACGAGTAACATCATCTCTTACCTTTTTAGCTTGTCCTTATCTAAGTCTTTGGTGGTGAACCAGTCATCCCCTCATGTGGAGATGTTTCACCACTGAAAGAGTTCCTGTTGATCTAAAAGGGTTTTGTTCTTCAACTGCAGCAAATCGGTAAGGTTTAATATATGGCATCAGAATTTCCACCACCACCACCACCTAGTGGTCCTAGTTCCAGAAAGGTACCTCCTCAGTCAGAAATGACTGAGGTGGCGGCCACAATGAAATCCTTGGCACTAAGCCAACAGGCGATACAAGAGCAGCTAGTTGCCTTCAGCCAGAACGTGGTAATTAGGCCAGCGGGAGCCCTATCGGAGATGAGTACTTTGGTAGCTGGAGAGCATCACCAGGGGGCCATGGGACCACCCCGAGAACCTCGCAAGAATCTACCTCCTCCTCAGTGGCAGAGGGATGTTGCTGACCCTAGGGATTTATGCTTGGGGAGGCTAGGCCAACCCTGCCCGGAGGACCGTTATGATGATTATGAGGCTAAAGATGCTTAAATTAATTACTGGGAGCCATGAAAAGTATCTGGGAATAAGGTTCGCCCCATCCAAGGAAGACGAGGGCATGATAGGAGGTCGAGTCCAGATGCTCGACGAAGGGGCTCTGATTTTGATCGATTAAGTAGAGGGTCGTCGGCCTTTGAAAGGCTCAACCCAATTGGTGATTTGAGAGAAAGGTTATCCAGATCAAGGAGAAATGTTAGCTCAAGGAGGGTGGGGATAGATGGATGGCCCCTGTATGGCCTAGATGAGGGGAAACGAGAGGTGAATACCCGATGCAGGTCAGTAGTAGGGGAACCCTCAGTTCGATCGGTTGAGGTAGCAGGGGATAACATCGTCCAGGCTGATGTTTTTGAAGCGATCGAGAGGCCTTGGAATGATTCAATTCAAATGCTAGAGAACAAGATCAAAGACATCCTAAAAAGTCGTGACCCCTTATAGAGGGGATACTCAGAAGGTTCTCCTTTTGTGGAAAAAATAGTCAACTTTCCAACCCCTGCCAAATTTAAGTCACCGACGGTTACTCGAAAGTATGATGGGAGTACCAATCTTGTGCACCATGTAGAGATGTACCAGTCGGCTGTAGATATATACTCCATCTCAGATGAGATGACATGTCGTGCAGTCTCGAGAACTTTGACTAAAGCTGCCATATATGGTTCACCTCACTTCCGAAGAACTCCATTGAAAATTTTAATAAACTCTCAGAACGATTCATCCACAACTTCTCCTTTGGGGTAAGACCTCAGAAGAAGACTACTCGCCTACTATACGTTAAGCAGGGGAAGAATGAGAGTCTCAGGAAATACATCGCGAGGTTTAATAAGGAGAAGTTGGAAGTGGAGGATTATTAGGAAAGCATTGTGATGACAGCGTTAATAGGAGGTTTATAAAAAGGGAAATTGCTTTGGAAGCTTGTTGAAGACCCACCAAAGTCTATGGCCGAGCTATTAGTGACGACCGACAAGGTCATGAAAGTGGAGGAAGCTATGGTTGCTAAATATGAGGATGAGAAGGGGACTAACAGTGGGAGAAATTTATAGAAGAAGTATAAAGATGGAAAGAAGAGATCGATTGATGATAAGTTTACCGAGTATACTGCTCCCACGATCAGCTACGAGCACATTATGAATGAGATTAAGAATGATCTGTCCCTAAGATGGCCTGAGAAGCTGAAAGATCTACCTCATAAAAGGAATAAACGCTTATGGTGTGAATTCCATCAAGATCACGGGCATTTAATCGACAAGTGTTTTTCCCTAAAAGATGAGATTCAGAAGATGCTCAATACTAGAAAGCTAAGGAAGTATGTGAGAAATGATGGCCTAAAGAGAGGACGAGAAGATTTTAAAAAGAGAAGGACCGATAAGTGAAGGGAAGATATCCCAGGGAAGAAGGATTAAGGTGATGATGACGATGATGATGACAACCCAGACCTATCGCCAAAGGACGATATCCAAAGAGGCGACTCCACATGATTTCATTTGATGTGAAGATGATCTGCAGAGGCCTGGCAGGGGGTGGTGTAGAAGTGGCTGACCGTAAGGCACATGTGTTCAAGGCTAAGGCCCTTCACAAAGTTGAAGTCGTTAACTCGACCGAAGTAAGCACAAAGTCAGAGAAGAGAAAGAAGGTAGATATGGACACCTTAATTGTGGGATTTTCAAGACTGGATCTCAAGGGAATCCTATCTCCCCAGGATGACCCTTTGGTAATCACAACTAGAGTGCATGGGTATGACATACCGAGTATAGTGGTTAATGGGGAAGATCGGCCGACATTATGTTCTGGACTTGTTTCAAAGGTTTGGGACTCAGTATGAAGAGGTTTATCCCCTATTATTATCCATTGATACCGTTCAGCGGTGAGAAGGTGCACTCATTAGGAAAGTATGAAATAGACATTATAATGGGATATGTCTGGCCTAAGAGGCTAACAAAGAAGGTAAATTTATTTGTGATGGACGAAAGTGTATACTCGACCTATAATATTATCATGGGAATAGTGGCCCTCAAGGAATTTGAGGACGCGCCATCTACTGTACACCAAATGGTAAGGTTCTCGACCCCTTATGGGGTAGGGTAAGTCCAAGGTGATCAATTATTAGCACGTGAATGCTATTTTAACTCAGCCCAGGAGAGGAAAGATCATAAGAAAGAAATTATAACCTACAGTATTGACACCCTGGATCCCAGGGATGGGGCCGAATTGAAGAAAGGGGAGGCCGCAGAAGAGGTATAATCCATCCTCCTTAATGGAGATGAGCCGTAAAAAACCGTCCAGGTCAGCAAAACCCTGAGAGGAGATATCAAGCAAAAGATGATAAAATTTATGAGGAAGAGACAAAGCATCTTCACGTGGAGTCACGAAGACATTCATGGGATTGACCCCAAAGTAATGTCTCGCAAGTTGAATGTCGTTGATGGTGCAAAGACGATAAAACAAAGATGGAGGATCTACTCAAGGGAGAAGTAAGAGGTGATTAGAGATGAGGTTAAAAAGATTGATAAGGCAGATTTCATCAGAGAGGTGATATAAGATTAATGGGTTTCAAATACTATCATAGTACCTAAAGCCAACGACAAGTGGAGAATGTGCGTGGACTTCACTGATTTGAACAAGTCCTACCCTAAAGACAACTTCCCTCTCCCTCATATTGATCAGATGGTAGATTCCATAGCCGGGAATGAATTGATGAGTTTTATGAATGCCTACTCAGGCTATAACCAATTATTCATGGACCCGACAGACGAAGAGAATACATCATTCATCAGCGATAAAGGGACCTACTACTACAAAGTCATGCCCTTTGATTTGAAGAATGCCAGGGCAACCTATCAGCGCCTAGTAAATAAAATGTTAGAAGATCAGATAGGGAATACGATGGAGGTCTATGTCAATGATATGCTTACGAAGAGTCTGAAGGCCGAAACATATGTGGATGACCTCAAAAAAACCTTCCACACAATGGACGAGTACAAAATGAAGTTCAATCCAATAAATTGTGTGTTCGGAGTTGAAGATGGAACGCTTTTGGGATTCATCATAAATCATAGGGGAATAGACGTAAATCTTGAGAAGATCAAGGCCTTGGTAGAAATGTATACCCCAAAGACCATCAAGGACGTTCACAGGCTCATTGGAAGAGTGGCTATTCTAAATAGGTCCGTCTCTAGAGCCACTGATAAAATTTTACCATTGTTTAAAGTTCTTAGAAAAGATTTCAAATGGAACGAGAAATATGATAAATCCTTCCAAGAGATGAAGTCCTACCTCGGGTCCCCCTTATTATTATCACGACCAGTCTAAGGGGAAAAACTTTATGTATATCTAGCAGTCTCAGAGTCGTCTATTAGCACTGCCATCATAAGAGATGGGCATAGAGTACAAAAGCCGGTATATTTCAATAGTAAGGAACTCTAGGGGGAGAACATAGGTACCCTAGGATGGAAAAATTAACCTACGCTCGGATTCACACTTCAAGAAAGATGAAGCCATACTTCCAAGCTCACACAATTATCATCCTAATGGACCCTCCACTTCGACAAGTTATCCACAAGCCTAAGAAGTCGGGAAGACTAATGGCTTGGGCAAAAGAGCTTGGAGAGTTTGATATTATCTATGAGCCTAGAGTGGCCATCAAAGGGCAAGCATTAGAAGACTTTATGGCCGAGTTCACTTGGGATGAGGCCGACAGTGAAAATTTTGAGACTACTGGCTGTGAATAAGGAAAACGTGTAAGCTCTCCCTCAGACAAGGTCGGGACAAGTTTAGCGAGAGGGAAAGTATCCGAGAATGAAGAGTAACGATATCTCTTCAAAAATGGAACCTTAGTAGAAGTTAGTTTCTCTAATAATGGAATAGTGTGGAGCCTCTTCGTCGATGGGTTCTTTTGCGAGAGCGAAAGTGGTGATGGCTTGATAGTATCAGCACTAGATGGGACAAACATTGAATACGCATTAAAGTTCAGTTTTAAGACCTAAAATAATGAGTCCGAATATGAAGATCTTATAGTAGGCCTCCCCTTGGCTCCAACTCTGAATGTCGGCCAGCTCCTAGTTCACAGTGATTCAAGATTGGTAGTGAACCAGATCCTCAGAGCGTATGTGGCGAAAGATGATAGGATGGCCAAATATTTGGAGATATTAAGGTCAGTATTGAAGAGTTTCGAAGAGGTGAAGATGAATAGGATACCTCGAATCGGTAATGGTCAAGCTGATGCACTTACAAAATTAGCCTCAACTATAAGAATGGAGATAAAAAGGACGGTGCCGGTAGAAATCCTGCATCAGTCGACCATTAAAGAAGAGGACAGTGCCTCAAAGTTTTATCTGACTTTGAACATAGGAGTTTCCTGGATGGATCCCATCATCAGGTACATAAAGGATGGGAAGTTAACAGAATCCAAGGTCGAGAAAATCAAGTTGAGATATAAGGTTGCCAAGTTCTCCATCATAGGAGACATTTTGTACAAGAAAGGGTTTTTACTTCCCCTGTTCAGATGTGTCCATCCATCAGAGGTAGCGTATATCCTGAAGGACATGTACGAAGGTTCCTGCTACAATCACGTTGGGGAAAGATCCTTAGCTAAGAGGATTATTACACAAGGTTATTATTGGTCGACCTTGGCCAAGGATGCTGCAGCATATGATAGGAGGTACGAAAAGTGTCAAAGGTTTGCTACCATTTCCTACCAACCTCTAACCTCCATCACCTCTCCCTGGCCATTTACGGTATGGGAAATTAATCTGGTACGACCCTTACCCAGAGATGTGAATAATTATCGTTATTTAATTGTGCCTATAGATTTCTTTTCGAAGTAGGTAGAGGCTAGGACGATGATTACAATCACGGAGCAGAAGACCTTTTAGTTCATCTGGAAAATTATCATCTGCAGATACGGCCTACCCAACACCTTGATTTTCAGTAATAGAGAACAATTCAAGAACGTCTCCCTGGAAAAGTATTGGGAAAAGGTCAACATCATACAATTCTTCTCCACTCCCGGTCGACCCCAGGCTAATGGGTAGACGAAAGTGACAAACTGAATGATTCTTGATGGAATTAAGAAATAGTTGGAAGATTCTAAGGGAAGATGGACTGAAGAGGTACATGATGTCCTATGGGCTTACCGAATGACGGAGAGAATGCTGATAGGGGAGACCTCGTTCATGCTGGCTTATGGCTCAGAAGCCGTGGTGCCTACAGAGATTGGTCTCCCCACTCACAGAGTTCAGATGTATGACCCTGAGGAAAATATGGCAGAAAGAAGACTTGATCTTGATCTGATAGAAGAATGAAGGGAAGATGCAGAAGTTAGACAAGCAACCTACCAACAGAGGATGGATAAATTCTATAACAAAAGGGTCAAAGCAAGGCTGATAGATGTGGGAGATTTAGTTCTAAAAAAGACGTGGAAAAAACCAAATAATCTCCATGCCAACTGGCATGGTCCTTACAGAGTCACTGATGGAGTTGTCCTAGGGACCTACCGGTTGTAAAATCTAGAGGGAGAGCCATTCTCCAACCCCTAGAACGCCGACCATTTAAGAAGATACTACTAGTAAAAAATCGTGGAGATTATCTTATATGTTTTTCCTTTTCCATTGAATGATATAAATGAAAAATCGAAGTGCTCCCTTATAACTTGTTCATGGTAATTAAATTTTATAGTCCAACTGTCCTCAAGCTATAAAACATCATTCGTGGTGAAGTAGTAACAAATCAACCTCGGTGAAATGATAACCTGGAAAGGGGCCAACCCCATCCATGGATTTTCAATAACACCGAGAAGGGCTAATTTCATATTAAAACATCATTAACTTGGTAAAAAACCTCTCTCGGCCGAGACGACAGTGCATGGACGAAACGATGCTCAACCATGCACTCTCAAAATGACGAAAAGGGATATGACATAACACCATGATTTGGTGAGTTCAAATTCAAAATCACTTGGGGGTGGTTCATTATTAAAACTTCATTAACTTGGTAAAAAACCCTCCCTCGATCGAGATGATAGTGCATGGACGAGACGATGCTTAACCATGCACTCTCAAAATGACGAGAGGGGATATGATATAGCACCATAATTTGGTGAGTTCAAATTCAAAATCACTTGGGTGCAGTTCATTATTAAAACATCATTAACTTGGTGAAAAAGCTTCTCTCGGTCGAGACGACAGTGCATGGATGAGACGATGCTTAACCATGCACTCTCAAAATGACGAGAGTGGATATGACATAGCACCATAATTTGGTGAGGTCAAATTCAAAATCACTTGCTGGTTATCCTTATCTTGCCTCATAGAAGAGACGAGATTTCAAATATTATGAAATTTAGTGTTGAAATTACTACCAACACAAAGTATATAGTTGAGGAAACAGATAGAGGAAGCAAGCAAACATTTATATTCAAAAAACAGATCAAAACAAAAGAAGTTAAATGTTCAAGTGTTACATCAGATAAAGGGAAATAGGTCACAGATGACCGCCCTAACAAAAATGAAAAAATTAAGAAAGAGAATTCTAGTTCACTGATCCTCTAGTGTAACATCGGCATATCCAGGGGCTGAACCATCAGCAGGAGGAACCTTAGCCCCATCAATAACCTCAGTATCTTTAGCACTGGCATCAATCCTAGTTGCATCCCCCTGAGCTTTAAGAATGTCGAGGTCAACCTCAGCACCCCCCAGGCATCTGAACGTCAGCAAGAGTCATTTCTAGGAGAGGGTGACTAAAGTCGAGACCCACGAAGTCCCGAGAGGTTAAGCTACCACTTTAGCCTACCTCGGAATAGCCCATTAGCAAGCAGTTCTTATGTCCCTCTCTAAGTACTCAAAGGCATTGTCATTGTACTCATCAAACTCTTTATAGTTGTCCACAACGGTTTGGACTACATCATCTATCTTGGCTTCTTGTCATCAGATAGGTGCTTCAGGGTTTTGTCATGTTCTACCTTGAGGCTGGTTACCTCATCCTGAGACTACTTCAAGGCCTTCTAGGAATCCTTGAGATCTTTCCTCAGACTTCACTCAGTGATCTCGGCATATCTCCCTTTCTGAACCAAATAAAGCTACTTATTAACCCAGTCCCCCGATAGAGGGGCACGAGCCCCTGTAACCAAATTGATGTAAATATGTATTTGATGGGAAGTACAAGACTACACTTGTCAATTTTTAACTTAACTTTAGCAAAGGTACCTGAATTGTCCAATGAATAGAGAACTCAGCAAGAAGGGAGATGTCCATGGCTTGTAAAAAGTGCCTGTTAATTTCGACTATCAGGGAGGCGAAACTATCACAAGCATTCGTGGGATTACCGATGATGCTCTCATTGTCCAATTTCAGCCGAGATAAATGAGCGACAAGAACCTTGTCTGTAGAGATAGGGATGGATTGATCAACCCGGCCTTATTTTGATGAACGAGAAGAGGTTTTTTCTTCCTTTTGAACTTTTCTATTCTTCACGGTCTCAGTAGTTCGGCTAGGGCCGCCAGCAGTAGTGTTGGAAGCAATAGTAGCAGGGGGTCATATCTTTTTCCATGTGTGATGACAAGTTTACTCAGAGTTTTGGCCACTATTTCCCAAAGATAATCTGACACATTTTCTGGATGATCTGTGAAAAGAAGATGAGGTTAGAATTTAAAGTTGAAAAAGTACGACACATTAGTTCAATAAGAATAATCACTCATAGAACTCGGCTAAGGGGTCAACCCCTAGACCTGATTGAGATAAATAATAAGGGATCATTAACTTCTCAAATTTGACAAGACGACTATTGGCACCTTAATTCTTAAGCCTCTCAACTTTCTTAACAGCATCAGGGTTCAAGCCCGGATCAAGTTTCGCTGACACGATAACTGCGGCACACCTCTGAGGGACCCTGGGCTTAGAGGTACCACATGCTTCGTTGGGACCAAATTCCAAAGCCCCCAAAACATAGAAATAAGGAGGTTTCCAATCATGGTTGGAAGTCTGAATGACCAACAAGACCTTCTTTGAAGATCACTTGCTCGTAGACCCATAACTCAGCCGTCAAAGACTCTCTCATTCGCAGATGGTTTCCTCATAGAAATGGAGGTCCCAATTCCATACAAGTGTCTCCAAGTTAGTAAATTGACCTCAGTAACCATACTCTCATATGACTCAGCTATAGAAAGGTCAAGATCACTCCTTTCACTATCATCATTTGGCTCTTAAGTTTGTGGTTTATTTGGGGCACCACTTGGAAATTATTGCATAAACTCATCCCCCTTTATAGCCGATAGAAGAATAACATTTATTGGGGGAGGAATGAAAATATTGGGCTCATCAATCCCAATGGAGGCGTTAGGCTGATTTGATGACTCGACCCTCTGAGAAGACGAGGTGCAGGAAGAGACTTCATCTGCCTTAGACTCATCATCAAGGTATGATGAATGGACCATAGACTCATTAGAAGGGTCAACACTATCAGATGGTTCAAAGATAGACATACTTTCATTTTTAGAAAAGGCTGACTCAGGCATGGGATCACTTGGTTCGACAGTTGTAGGAAGGACGATAGCTAATGGGGTGGATATATAGGTTGAATGGGGAAGGCCTCAGCCTTTCTTCTCTCAACTTCCTCAACCTCAAAATTCTTAATCTCTTGAAAGTACCTCTCCCTGAGGTTTGGAAACTCCTCAGCTAGTTCGTACAAACATTTTAACATGAACAAGACGAGGCTACACTTAGCTAAATTGTCAAGGGGGACAAACAAATTAAAGGATTGAGAATCTCAACCATTCCTGATAAAGAACAACCAAGAATAAACTAAGAAACCCCACTAGAGAAGGTGACCGTAGATCACTTGAGAGTTCTCACCACAGTGGTGGAATACCAAAACCCACCAAAAGCGACCTCAACTACTACCACTAAATCAGCAGGCGCAAAATAAAGGGAATTCAAAACCCTAAAGCTACCGAACAACCTCACTGAAAAATTAAAACTCGTCGAAAAAATGAAAATGCAAGAAATAAGGACTGAGAATAGAATAAAGTTAGAAAAAAAGGGGTCCCTGGAGAATAGAAACACTGAAAGAGAAAAGGGGATGATAAAGCGTAGAAAATGAAGAAAATGGTGTAACGTTTAAGGGGTGGATATGGCGGTTTTGCAGAAGACTTTGAGGCGGGAATGCGTTTTTGCAAGTAAGGAAAGAGAAGAAGGTAAAGATTTTGTGGTTAAATATCTCCAAATGATTAAGCACACTTACCCACGCTCATCATTACCTAGGTCACAAAGCCCAAAGTGCCCAGCCGCTGAATTACGCTTGGGCAGGATGCTACCCAATGAAAACTGAGGCATGTGTCGCTCATGTGACCTCTTCAAAAGACTCAGCCAACTCGTATCCCCCAGTTACCTCCTTATGTAGATGACTGAGGACTAGGGGTGATTAATATACCCAAATATGTCCTTGTCTCCATATGAGACCTCCTGACCCTAGACAGCCAAGCTTCCAGAAGGAGTTCACAGGATGTTTCCCAAACTTATCCAGAACCAGGATCGGCCTAGTACATATAGCCTCGGCCACCTGGAAGGCCAATGATTCGAGGAAGTGTTTCAGCAACAAGGGCACCTCTCGTCTACTCACAAGGTTGACACTAGGAAATAGTCAGTCAGTCAACCTCGACCTGGGCTACTCAGCAGAGACCAAATGTCATGTCAATAAGCATATACTCGGCCAGACCGAGACTTCTCCATATGACATATGCATTACGAGCAGCAAAAGATTCTATTATGGCATATCCCACGTGATAAAACCGTTGTAATAATATCATACCCTCACGTGAAGGAATATTACATCATTATTATACACATGTGCCAGGACAGATGTCTTCATCTTAGTGGGAGTCTCCTCATACACATGCTGGTCACATGCTTGGGGGTACATTACACACCCAAGACCTATATATACTCTTCATCTTCTCCATAAGAAGGGATGGATCTCTGAATTAAAACCCTAGTTAAAACTCTGATCCATTGTATATAATGTGAGATAGAGAAAGCTTAAGTGTTGTATCCATGGCCATTAGTGCCTTTGTTTAGTGGATTTCTCACACACTCACACAGTGGATGTAGGCTTGATTGGCTTAACCACGCTATATCATTGTGCTCACCCTCTTATCGTCATCTCATTCCCTCGCATATACATATGCATATGGGCATGTCATATCACTTATCCCCATTGATGTGTTGTGATTAAACTTAGGCTACTTATAATCTTATCTTAATCTGGTGGTGCTGATTATAGCATCATCAGTAATAACTTGGTTTTTGCCAAAGAACTTCAATTTTTAGTGAAGAGAATAATCAACCCCTTTAATACTGTGAAGCCATGGGATACCAAGTAGCAAATTGAATCAGATAAAGATGCATTTACTTAGAATTTTATTTAAGGGCATATCAGACCAGCCCATAGTTTGAGCTTTATCAGCCACATGACTTCTCGTCAAACATTATAATAAGTGTGCACCATGGAATATGTTGGGGTAAGATCTCCAATTTGTAAGCCAATTCATTAGAGGGTTCAAAATGGGAACACATTTAAGGTGGAATCATTAATAATAATTACCAATGAAATCATTTTCTTTCAAATTTTGACAGAGATGTTGAGAGCATGGTTATAATCTAGTTCGAACTCACGAATTTCGTTATCACCGAAGTAGATGAGCCTTGTGGAGGTAAGAGTTCCCACTATGTGAATTTCTTCATCATGAGAGGTAAATGTATAAATCATAGCTTAAGTAATAAGTTTAGTAAGAGAGTTTATGTAGAGTTGGGAATACATCAAGAGTCCCCATAAGGTAATGTTTTCATGAGTGTTCTTTAGCTTTTTGAGGATCTTTTCTCCTCAAATATCATCTAGAGGACTGATATTTCCTTATCAACCATATTCCCATTATACATCGGTGCACTTTGTGGTGGTAGAATTGGACTCTTATAGGACCAGCCTGATTGGACCATGTTGTTTACGGATTCTAGGAAGAATAATAATTTAATCTCTTCATTTATTTCAAGAGTAAAAGTGCTTTGTTGATTTTTGAAAAGATTTCTTCAAAGGAGATTTATCCACAAAATGGGGAGAATGCATTGGGTTTTTTAATGTTGGTCTCATCATTAGAGTCATCTAACAAATCGAAATCATCTCCCCATCATATTGCAATAATCTAGTTATTTTAAGAGAAGTCAAATCACTCTACAACCTTAATCACTTCATCATAAAAATCCTCCCATGTAGTGGAGAAACGATTCTAGGAAGGGAGCAAATAACATTTCAGTTAAAGCAGTGTGGGTAACTCAGGAGATTCACACATTTTTATCTTCTTAATGCACTCTTATAGAAATATCTAAACCGTGTCATATAGGCTAAATTCGTTTGGAGGTATAAACCAATCACGAGATTATCAGGCCCATTTTTGAGCTTCCATGTACATATCACTGATCTTTTCATAATCTCTATCTTTAAGGGTCAATTTTGATGGGAATTTTATCTGAAAGCTTCCCACTTATTCTAGGATAGTAGGGAGATCCATGCCTCTTATTTATGATTGAGCTTAGATACCAATACAAGCCCTTGTCATCAAAGAGAGAGCTCAACCATGACCATTCTCGAGATGCATCAAGAAGGATGGATAAAGTTTTAGGGCAACCGGTGATCCCCATGAATTAATTGATGAGGTAGTCTTATTGATGGGATTAATTCTGGTAATAGGGTCAAAATCAGGATCTTCATTTGTAAGAATGGCATTCACGCCAGCTTGATGCATATCTAGAGGGTGTTTAGTGGTATTTGGTTTTGTTTCTACAGGAGGGGAATGATTCCTTTGTCAATGAGGCTTTGAACAACATTCTTTAGATAGTGACATTGATCGATTATATACTCGGATATTTGGTGGAAAGCATAATGGTGTTATATTTGAAATATTTGGGATGAGGGTTAGAAAGTAGACAAATGTCCAAGGGTTAGTTGAGATTTCAGGATAGGAGGGCTTGATATAGTTTGGAGATAGGATCATGGAGTTCATCATACCCTTTTTTGAGTTATAGTAGGACGTGCTTCTTATTCCTATGAGGTACCAGGATGAGAGGAGATCTTATTGATAGCAATGATATCAAGTTTTCATATTATCGAGGAGTTAATTGTCCAATTGGTTTCTTTTACTCGGATTTTACTTTTTGACTGTCATCATTCTCTTAAAAGTCAATCCTAGCCTCCTAGAGGGCTCTGAAGTGGGGGTAATACTGACTACCCATGCAATAATACATATGCAACATAAAAAATTTCTTCACAATGTTTACATGTTCTTCTTCAGATGAACGGTGTGTCTTGGTGGTAGCTTCTCCCTCCACTTTGTTATGAAATTCTTAATGGACTCATTAGGTCCTTTATTGATCAACTCAAGGTCTATACACATCACCTACAACTCCTTATTTAATTTATACTGAGCCATGTACTCTATTGGAACATCTTCCCAGTTACGTATCTAAGATTCTTCCATTGATAGGAATCAATGGTGGGTACTTTTCCTTGGTTTTATTTAAACATTTGGGACATAATTTATTTTGGATACCTAAATAGACTCATGGAATTATGGTAGTTTCACTCATGAATGATAGGAGATTCAATCCCTCCAAACTTCTCGACGTTAGGCATTTTGAACTTCTCAGGCAGTCAATTTTATGTAACATGACATATGAGTGTAATCTACTTGGTTTCCTAAGATCTTCACTTGATCAAATTTCTTAGAAAGAATTTTTAAATCCTTCTTTGCTTGGTTGATTTCTTCCTCTTTTAGATTTATAGGAGAAGGTATGGACAAGTTAGACCATTGTTGATCAATATATGCCATTGGTGGATGTGATGGAGGTGTCCTATTGACAGGTGGAACATGTGTAGGGATCACAACATATAAAGCCTATTTATATTCTTCGGGAAACCATATTGTCTCGACCATTTTTTGGTCCCATGGAATTGGGAAAATCATTGATAGGCATGAATTTTGTATCGATCATTTCTAGCAATCGACCCAAGTTTCTTTACATCTCTTGAACATCTGATTATAGATTGTCAATCCTCGTAGGGAGCTATGCAAATAGAGCCATCATATTTGGTTAAGTATTAGCATTATAATCAGGATTCTCCATGAAGAATTCGTGATAGGACTGTTCAGTTTCTTGTGAAGTAATTGATGATGGAATGTAGCTTCGAGGAGGTTTGATATTAGATCTTAGCCAATATGGAGCCCAACTAAGCTAGAATAATACAATCGCACCTGTAAGGGAAAGTGTATTTATTTTATCTTAGAAAACCAATATGTTTGGTATTTTTTTTATAAAAGGAGAAAAATCCCTCAGTGTGGTTATTACTAAGTTTCACTCGTGTTATGTTCCGCTTAGGGGGAAAGTGAAATGACGGACAAGACCCAAGCCTGGAAGAAAATAGGGTGAATAATGAAAGAAATGGTTTGACTTATTTCCAGGCTCACGGATAGAGACATAATTTAAAAACGGGGTGAAATAGCACAAAATTTGGCAAGTAAGAAAACCCAAAAATTTCAGCAGAGTTTTGTATTAGAATCGGTGATATGGGTATGAGTGTCCTAGGGTGAACACATATGTGAGGTTTATGCATTGAAGGTTCATGTAAGGGTTCCCTCCTTTGTCATAACTTCCATGATATACCTCTTCCTTATAAGGGAAATCATTCATTGGTACGTGAGAAAAAGTTATTTTATATACCCGTGTGTACGTGAATTACCTCACAATATACCTCATAGTGATGGTACATATGCGAGAGAAGTTGATACACTCCACGTATATGAACACGTTCTTTCTATATACCTCACATCATGAGTTTGGTCAAGAGGTAGGATGCGTGGTAACCGTTTGATATACATTAACAACACTTGGACAATGGAAGGTGGGATTCATATTTCTTAAGTTGACCGTGACCATAGAACTAGAAACCCACCACAAAGTGAATCCCACGTACAAGACATATATAAGGTCAATATGTAATGCTCGTGTGAGGTAGTGTGAAAATCCACAAGTCTTAATTAGTATCTTTATGCAAATTTTTAGTATGCTAATGGGAAATATAAAACCACTAAGTATGGAATAAAGCATGAGAATATAAATGAGTGGCATGTGATGAATAAATAACTACACAAGTGGGATAAAGTGAGAAAATATGTACCAGTAGCATGGAGTATATACAAGTGAACAAAACATGTTGATATGTAAAAGGTGTGAAACATGTGGATATACACAAGTGATATGGTATATGTAAAAAGTGGGAGTAACATAGGGATATGTGTAAGTGGGAAAATATGGAAATATGTTCAAGAGATGTAAACAATGAAGCATTTGATATATGAAGTATGGTGGATATATATAAAAGAACTAAAGAATGGATATGTGAAAGTGTCATAGAAAAAATTACAAGTGAGTGTGAAACATGAGATATATAAAATTGAAGGAAGCATGGATGCATACAAGTAACATGAATCATGTGATATCAAAGTTGATATATATGTGATGAGAAGACTAGTATGGTGGAGAAAAGAAAATACATAAATAGTGTAACATGAGAACGACATATATAACATGTGAGCATGAGAAAAAAAGAATATACTAATGGAAAAATACTCATGTGGAAAAATAAAGAATGAATAAAAGGAAAAATAAAGCCCATGTAAACAGAGTTTAGTCCGCTAAAAAATTCCCACGTGGTGTCTCCACTATATACATCCCAGGCCCCGAAGTAAGGAGGAGGGAAAAATACCCTCCCCGCCACTCCCACTGCATTTACGAGCTACAAAGGGTGTAAAATAGTCCTCATCGAGGATGTGATGATATGTAAATGTGTAGATATTAGAGTTGCCCACCTATTTTAATCAAAATAGGTAAAAGGGATAACCATATCCGAATATATGGCACAAAAAGACTACTAATGCATGTAAAACCAAATGAATCATGGACTCAAAGATAATGTTACAAAATAGGAAGGTGTTAGGCACCTATTCATCCCATTCAGTCTCTCATGGGCAATGAAAAACTTCTCCTTCATTCCTATCCTTCCCATGATGCAGATGTAATCATTTCACTCCCCACACACTCGCCAACCTATTTTACTCAAACTAGGCATAAGAGATAGACATGTCTAGAGATAAGGAACAAAAAGGCTACTAATGAATGCGAAATATAATGAATCATGGGCTCAAAGACTATGTTATAAAATGGGGAGCTGTTAGGCTCCCATTCTGCCCATTTGGTCTCTCATGGGAAATAAAAATCTTCTCATTCTCCTAAAAAATGTGTGAACATGTATATAATGTTTAATATATATATATATATATATATATATATATATATATATATATATATATAATAACAGGTGGCTCCAGAGGCTACCCACGAGAAGGTTGCGAAAGGTGATTCAGTAATTGGTGGCCTTGTGGACCAAGATGTTCTGCCCCTTGTTGGCCAAAATGTTGAGGAGGTTGTGCGAGCCACTACTCCAATTTTGTAAGAGGGTAATAGGGCTTCCAATACCTTTTTCCTTCTACGAGTGATAGTCCATTTAGTGTACATCCTCCTGAGGTTTCCCCTGCCAAAATTTTGAAGCAAACTTTGGTAGATTTTCCTCACATTTTAACAATGCCATGCCTTGAGTTGATTAAGCACTTACTAGATTAGCATTATTCTACTTTCACCTCTTGATGCACCCAATTTTTGCCTTTTATGAGGGCTTGCAAGTTGTTGAGGTTTGCTATAGTTTGTAGATAGGTATTTCACACTTCTTTACAATCCTTAAGTCCATTAAATATCAAGGAATTGTTGAGGAAGATGGATATTCTTGTTGGTGAAGGGTTTTCCATGCAGTGGTTGACTGACTTGCTCAAGTCTTTCAAGAAAATGACTTGACTACCTTCCATTCCAAGCTTCAGTCTACCAACCGCTCGCAAGTTACAATCTCTTAAGAAATGGCAAGTTTGAGTCCTAAGATTGCCAAAGCGGAGGAGGAAGTTATTTCTATCCGATAGGACTTAGCAAAGGCTAAGGCAAAGGTATACCAATTACAATAGGTGATGTCTCTTCACCAAGTGGATATGGAAGAATTGACTAGCAGGCAGTCTTCTTTGGCCTTTATGCTGCCCCACCATCACCATAGACTGTTAAATTATTCCAACTTGTGGTTTGTCGTAGACAACCCAAGTGATTATTAGGATTTTGTTATTGTTTCTTTCATTACCCCTTTTGGTTATGTACCGTGAGGCAGTAGCTCCTCTTTTTGTAATGCTATTGTTTTGGACTTTGAATTAATTGAACGGGAGTGTTTCCTATGTCTTCTTTGTATGATACTTATCTTTATGCCATAAAAAAAATTCACACTGCTTTATTTTGTCACGCAACATCCTCATATTATATAAACAAAATTTCATGTGTTTTGCTAAGTTGTATGAACAGTCTTTCCACTTACTTTAAGATTTGCAGTAATACATAACGTTAAAGAAGAATTACATAAGAATGTTAAGTGCTTCTAAACCTATGAGCCACTTTTTATTAAGCTTGAAATTAACATCATCTTCAACCTTCGAGATCTCATAATAACTTGAATCATGTGCCTTTTAAATAATATACGGTCCTTTTTAATTTCTCTCAAACTTAGGTTGTTAGAGACCCCGAATATGTCTTGTACAAGTCTCATTACTATAATTTTCTTGGCTTCACCAGTTGATCGTAGGACGTGGACAACTGCTTTCTATACATCACGAAGTGTCTCTTAGCATTATCTACGTTGGATTATCCTAACCCTCCATTCTGAATTGATGCCGAGTGGATTCCAACTGATGCCATTCCCCAAAGATTAGTGAGAAAAGACTTAGGGGATTATGGTCTTCATGGCGAAGATGATTACATCCACCCTCCTCACTTATCAGATCAGTTGAGTAGCAGTGGTCGTAGTAGGATGAGAGATTTTAGAACCATAACTTTGCCCATTACCCTTGACATTCCTCTTGTTGGGATGGAAAAAGTTGAAGGAAAATGTCCCATAGAATAAATTTGTTTTTCTTTTTTATTTCTGATTGTATGTCCATCCTTTACGAAAGTTTGATGGAATAAAAAGAGTGTTTTTTTTTCATATATGGTTATCTATGTACTTTATTCTTTGATTCATAATTAAGCTTTTTGATTAGTGTATTGTCTATGCAACCAAATAACTTTCTTAATTGATGTGTGTCTGGTTAAGTTATGAACTTTAGTTATAGGGCCTTACGTTCTTCTAATGCACTTAGGTAAAAAAAAATTAGAGCCAAATTTTTGCTTTAGTTACCATTGGCGACTAAGTGTATTAGGAATGTAGGTTTTTCCTGAATTTAACTTGGTCGGGTAAAACTCCTTGCTTTTAACTTTAAGTCATACCTGAAGTTTTAGGGACTTCTTATTCGTGACTTGTCAAAGACAAAGTCATACATGAAGTCTAAAATATTTTTTTCAGTTGTAAATGGTTATTTTGTTTAGTGGGACTTCTTATTCATGACCTATCAAAGGCGAAGCCATACATGAAGTCTAAATATTTTCTAAAATTATTTTTGAAATTGGAAAACTTTGACTTTGAAGTTGGGAAAGTTTGAAAATTTTCCAGGGGATGATGTATCATCGCCATAATCTAAAAAAAGAAACACACTTTATTAATAAAGAAGAAACCGTTACATTAATATAATTACTAATAGTATTTACTGATATAGTCGGCATTCCATGGATTCTTAAACTCTCCCCCTTCGATTGTTTCCAATTGATAAGTTCCTGGTCGGATGATTCTCAAGATCCGGAAAGGATCATACTAATTTGCTTCCAACTTGTTTCCCTTGTGTATGACCCTCTTAAGGAAATAATCACTTTCTTTCAAGTTAGTCGGCTGGACCCTCCTATTGTAGAATCTAACAGTCCTTTATTGATAAGCATCCATTCGAAGTGCATCCCCCTCCCTGACTTCCTCAATCATGTCTAAATCCAACCTCCTCATGAGATCACTTTTGGGTGAATCAAAGTTCAACACCCTATGAGAGGTCAGACCTATCTCAGCTGCTACCATTGCCTCGGTTCCAAAAGCAATCATATAAGGAGTCTCACATGTGGATGTTCTCGACGTAGTTTTTTATGTATAAAGAACACTATGCAACTTATTTATCCAGTTTTCCTTAGCATCGTCCAACTTGTTTTTCAACCCATCAAGTATAGTTTTGTTGGTGACCTCTGTTTGGCCATTACACTATCGGTGTCTAGGGGAAGAATGAAGTTTCTTGATAATGGACTGAATATAATACTCTTTCAATTCCTCATTGTCGAACTGGGTATCATGATCAGTGATGAAGGAATATCGCATTCCATACTTGCATATGATATGTTCCCAGATGAATTGGAAAACTCTTTCGTAAGGAATTTTAATCAACGACTCAGCCTCCACCCATTTGGTAAAGTAATCCACTACCATTACTAAGTATTTGAACCTTCCTTTGGTCCTTGGCAGTGGGCTAGCCAAATCAATTCCCCAAATAGCAAAAGACCAAGGGGGAGTAATGGGAGTTTATACATCACCCTAGTCTTCAATGAATTGTGGAAAACTTCTAACATTTATCACACTTTTTTTTCAAATGAAATACAGTCTGTTATTATAGTAGGCCAATAGAATCCTTTTATAGCTATCATGTTCACTAATAAGGAAATCTATTATGGCTTGTCCCTTCAGCATTGTCCTTGTCTCATAAAGGATTTCATATTCTCCCAATTCTACTACCCGGGACATCAACCTTCCTGAGTTATCTGGTCTATGAAGTACTTGGCACAGAGGTAAATCTTTGTAAACCGTAATGGTGTGCGCTTGAAAGTAACGCCTCATCCTCCTTGAAGCTTCAATAAGAGAAAGGGTTGGTTTTTCCAGGCGGAGATACCTATTTCTTCTCCTCTGAAAGCTTTGCTAGTGTAATACATTGGCTTTTGAACCCCATTTTCCAGCCGAACTAATGCTGAGCTAACTGCAGATTCTGAGATAGCCAAATATAGATTCAATTTCTCTCCCGAAATTGGTCAAGATAGCAATAGTGGAGATCCCAAGTACTTCTTCAACTCCTGAAATCATTTTTGCATTCTTCATTCCATTCGAAAGTTTTCCTAAGTACTTTAAAGAATGGTAAGCATTTATCAGTAACTCGGGACACGAATCGATTGAGGGTAACCACTCTTCTTGTCAATTTCTGCACATCTTTCTTGCATGTCGAGGATTGCATCTTAATCAATGCCTTAATTTTATCTAGGTTATCGTCAATTCCATTTTAATTCATAATGAAGCCCGGGAACATTCTTTCATATACACTAAAAACACACTTAGTCGGGTTGAACTTCATTTGATGTTTTTCTAGCTGATCAAACGTCTGACTCGGTTCTTTAATATGGTCGGCAACTACCCTGCTCTTAGTAAACATGGCGTCTATAAAAACTTCCATGTTCTTCCAGATTTGTTCTTCAAAAACTTTATTCACCTGCATTTGGTATGTTTCTCTAGCATTTTTAAGGCTTAAAGGCATAACATTATAGCGTCTGGTGATGAAAGAAGTAATTTCTTTATCCTCCGATTTTATTTTGATCTAGCTGTAACCAGAGTAGGCATCCATAAAGAGAAAAAACTCATGATCCACTGTTGAATCTACCAATTGATCAATCCTTGGTAATGGAAAGTGATATTTTAGGCATGCTTTGTTGAGGTCGGTGAAATTCACACACCTTCGCCATTTGTTATTCTTCTTTTTGACCATTATTACATTCGCTAAGAAATTAGGGTACTTGACGTCCTCAATGAAATGATCTTTATCCAATTTGTGTACTTATTCTTGGATAGCTACATTTTTCTTTGGACTAAATACCCTATGCTTTTGTTTGATCGTCTTAGCATCTTTGTTGATATGAAGTTCATGGCATATGAAATTAGGGTCAGTTCTAGGAATATCCTCATGGCTCCAAAAAACTTCATTTTTTTCTCTCTAAGTAATGATATAAATTCCTAATTGAGGGATGGTGTTTGGTTTAAGCCAATCTGGGTGGTTCTTTCTACCTTTTTATCGTCTAGTACATTAGTTTTTATGGCTTCCATGACTTTTCCTATGACTAAATCAGCTTCTTCACGGAGTCCAAAGTGTCGATTTGGTAAGTGGAGGTGCTCTTTTAAACTTCTTGATGGTTATCAGAGGTATAGTATCATTCTCTTACCTCGATATGATTTCCACTTACCACCCCATCCCCATAGTGAGTGGGTAACTTCATACATTGATGAATTGTGGATGCCACTATTTTAAACTTCTTCAATCTAACTCTGCCGAGGATCATATTATAGGCTGAAGGAATATTTTTATCCAAGAAAAATAAATGAATCTTTTCTATTCTTCTTATTAGCCAAGTGTTGATCAATACTTCTAGTTTGACAGTCCCTAAAGGATAAAACTTTTCTATCCTAAAGGCCGATGATAAGGTTCTATTTTTCTAGGGTTATGAGTTAGCCAAGTGTCGATTAAAGGCAAATGATAGGGCTTTATTTTACTATCTCGTAACCCTAGACTATGAAAGTAATTGTAAAACATGACATCTTCTGAACTACCATTATCCACGAGAATTCTTGTTATCCTAGCGTGATGCACCGGGAAGGTGATGACTAGAGGGTCGTAATGAGGGTAAAGTAGTCCTGATAAGTCATTATTGGAGAAACTAATGGCCAGGTTATCTTTATTCATCTTCCTGGGACAACCATCTACTTCATTTGTTAAGTTGACTTGCCTAATGTAAGAGAAAGTTTTGGCCTCATTTAAATAGGACTTTCTCTCAGTGACTTCATCTCCGCCTCCAGCATCCCCTATTGTAATGAAATGAGGGCCAAAAGATATCATGCCTACCTCAAGTTCAGGCTCCCTGGGTTTCTTCGATAAATCAAAGTCATCCTATGAATCATCATCTCGACCTCATTTCCTATCATCTTTATTTTTACAAGGGGATTCTGACCTTCTTCTTATGTCCCAACCTTTAGTCTAGTCAACAAACTTGGTCATTTTTCCTTATCAAATGTGAGATTGAATTTTATTCTTCAAGGAAATATAATTATTAGTTGTATGTCGATGGTCTTTATGAAAGTAATTATACTTAGACTTGTCTCTCCAGTTGGGCGATGATTTCAGTTTCCTAGACCATTTTAAGTCCTTATTGGCCCTAATCTCTTCCAAAAGGTGATGCACACCTATAATGACGGGGGTATATTCCTCATATTTTTTAGGTTTCTCGGCTTTCTTAACTTTATATTCCTTCTTATCAGAATTCTTTTGGACCTCAGATTTTGTCTATGGTGTTTGCTTAGTAGCCATAAAATCTTTGGCATTCATGATCTTTTTGACTTTTTCCATTAATCCAGTCATGGTTTTCGAAGGTTCCTTTACCAATGCATAGTACAGTTTTGTATGGAGTAGCCTTCTCATTAATGCTATGATAACCATTTTCTCGTCATAATCAATAACTTCCAGTTTCTCATTATTGAAACGAATGATATATTCTCGGGTAGTTTCTCCTGGTCACTGAATGACACTGAGTAAATGGTATACTCTCTTGATTGGCTTTGGTCCAAAGTAGAAATTATTTATGAGTTCGGTGAGATGATGAAAATGGCAATCTTTCTTCGGAGTAAATTATTATACCATATTTGAGATGGACTAGTTATCGTACTTAAAAAATCTTTGCATCTCATCTCATCTAGAACTGAATATATATCAGCATCATCTTGCAACTGTTCGACATGTAGGACAGGATCAGTCTTACCTTCATATTTAGGCGTGACCACATGTTCTTTGAATTTGGAAGGTGGGGGTAATCCATAATATCGTGTATGAAAGGAGATCCTTTAACAAAGCTCCTATGTAAAGAATTTTTGGTCTTAGCCATTTCTCCTAAATGATCTTCCAATCTCTATACGGATCCCTTCCCAGAATGTTCTTTTTGTTTGGATTTGATTGATTAGGCTTTAGTGGCCTTGTTGTGCATCTGTAATGAGCTCTATTCTTGAGATGTTTGCTCGACATGCACAAATCGTCTAATGCTGGCCCTAGACCTAACCGACCCTTCTCTATGCTTGTGGGCTCAAAATGGCCATTTATGATTACCTTTGGTTGCTCGGGGACCAAGATGATAAAAATCAGATGTCTTCCCCAAGCGTTCTAATACGCTTGGTCGTTCAGAGGTGAGAGACCGTCTATGATAGTAATCACTAGATTGGATTGATGATGTTACCCCTGGGTGGTAAGATATGTCATGAGAGGACTTGGAGTAACTACTTATCTTAATTCTTCTAAGAAGAGGTAGCATTTCCCTTCGGGATGGAACAGTGGTGGACTTTCCCTACAATGTTTGAGACAACTTCCTAATGAACTCTTGCATTGCTTTCTGCCCTTTAGCAAGATTGAGTAAAATTCCTTGAAGGTCTGAGAGGAGCAAATGGATCTATAGTGTTGCCTGCAGCTATACGGATGCTCTCAGGAACATTCGTCATCCCTTAAGGCTTGTTTGATAGCTGATATTTGGCATTGAAAAAGTCCAATTCTCACCCAAATTCCCACTTTTACACCGTTTGATCGGGAAAAATTGACCTAGCTTTCAATTGACAAAAACATAGCACGTGACCTCTTTTCCTAATAAAATCGAGAATTGATTTCTCCCCCCCTAAAGAAGCGAATGCCTTGGAATTGAACCACCTTCATTTTGTTTTGACCGATGTGAAGTGAATGATTCGATGGCTCATCTCCAAATCCACGTCTTCTACAAAATGCAACCCACGTCTCATGTCCGAACCAAATCCAAAAGGTTATTCCTTTTTCTCTCTGAAATCATTCCTTTTCCTTTTTGAAATGTAATATGGTTTATATACGTGTGAATGATTTCATCTATGTTGGAACAACAAAAAGAAATCACAGTGGCTTCCATATTCGATACTAAAGATGTGTTTTGTATATATTTTTGGATGGAAAAAGATTTTTTTTATGTTGTTTCATTTATGAAATGAACATTCAATTTATTATGTTCCATTTCGGTTACGAATTTTATGGATTTACGCCCCTTTTCTTAGTGAAACCCTTTTTACGTTTTGTATGTGAAACATTATTACATTTTTATAGTTTCTGAAACCCTAGAAAAAATTGAAATGCAATTTTTTTATTTTTAATTTATGAAACCCTGGTAAATGCTATTTTTTTTAGAAGATTACATTTGTTTAGTTTGTGAAACACGAACAAATAGAAATTCCATGTTTTTATTTTTAGATTGTGGAAATGAATATTGTGTGTATTTTCCAATATACAAATTATGTCTATCAAACACAAAAACATGGAAATTACAGGATTTGCTAACATGCAAAATTAAGCTATCAAACAACACAAAATTTTATTTTCCAAGTCCAAATTTGCATGGACAAAATTTGTCAGGGAAAAACTTTCCATGCCATCTATTTTCTCACTTTTCTAACAAACGGACCCTTAGAAAACTTTCTAGGGGAACAAGTGAACAGGATGGGTAGAGAATGATGACCAAAAATCATTCCCATAGATGGGGCCAATCTGTTGATGTCCAAAATTAGTAAAAATTTTATCTTAGCTAGAAATTACCATTTTCGTAATCACGGATAATTAGTTGAGTAATGTAAATGAAAATAATAAAAGACAACAAAGATTTTTAAAGTTGTACAACTTAGGGAAAGCCTATGTCCACTATTATGGTATTACTATTAAGGGTAGTTACATATTATTTTGAGTAGTCTTTCTTGTATGCAATAGACTTGTTCATTGAGCTAAGGGAAATAAGATATTTATAATGGTCCGAAAACTAAGGGACAGAATGCCTTTATATATCCAGGAATTTACACCCATACATAATGAATGTGACTATTGATATTATAAGGAACGTGTGGAATATCTTTTGGTAATTCCCATGTGAATGACATTTTCCTTTGTTGATGGTTCATCTTCTTAAGCTGGTCAGTCGATACGCCGGCCAAGTAGTTATGGAGCCGACCAAGTATAAAAGAAATGTAGAGATGTATACTTATGAGGACAGTTCTCCTAATATCATAGGTCCATGTGGCATTAATGATTTGACCCATAACAATTAGTATATGGTTTGGGCCAACTTTCAAGCCATTTAGAGCATGTTTTGGGCTCATTAGGTAAATATTATTTTTGGGGCTTAGACTTAATTCTTAGATTGGAGATTTTAATTACTTAATTTAGAATTCCTGAAACACTCATAACATATTAGAGCGAACCTTATAAGCTAAATAGGTTGAGATAGCAACAAAAGTTAAAGAACTTATGAATTTGGGACTCAATTAACACAATCGGTCATTGGCAAGTTTACTTTGATTAAGAATCTAATTAATTTTGTGTCATGGTAATAGTCTTTCATTTTAATCTAAATGAAATTTATGTAAACTTATTTTAATCATATCAAAACATATTTTTTTGCGTTTAGATTAATTACTTATTTTAGCCTTAGTCATATATTGATTAACTAAGTGTAGTTTATATGTTGAATACCTTAATAAAATCACGAAATACTGTAATTTGATTGTAATATCTTTAGACATGAATCGTAGTAATGATAACATATCAGAATTTAGTTATTGAATCGAATCTCAGAATGAATTTGACAAACGTTTCTTAAACTATGAACTTAGGGTTCAAATCTTATAATCTAAAATTAGATGAAGAATCGCAGTTATAATCACTTAAAACTTGTTAACGTTAGTTATAACGTTGTTAAAAATGATATAATTAATGGATAATGGGTATTGCATTATTTAGAGTATTTAAACTTAGGATTTGAGTTGTTAATGGTTGTTTTTGCACTTTGGGGAAGAAGACATCTATGATGATCTTATTTGAAGGAGATTGGGACTTTGTTTGAATGAGATAGGAATTTCTTTCGAACAACAACGTGTTTTGGTTCAAAAGACTTTGACTTTTGGGTCGAACAGCATGGGATTTTGGTTCGAACAACGTATGGGTTTTCATTATAACGAGTTGGAGATATTATTGGAAAAACTATGCTATAGTTTGGAAATTAATTCTTCATTAATTGGAGATAATTAATCAGGGATTTAATATACCTTTTTAGTAATCCTTGAGTAAAAATTATTATTGTTTATCTATCTTATGTGAAAGCGTACCGTGGGGGGTGATATTGGGGGACTTACTAAGAGGGATTTGATGGCGTGCATGCGATATTGACCGCACTGGTAGCCTGGTGATTACAATGATCTTACCTTTGTCTTATTTACCTCGATCATATTGTTAGCGTGTATGTATCCCGAGTGAGGGAAATGGGGATGTCTTTTTTTATATCCTTTTGTATGGAGTTTATATGATAGTTGGTAGGCGTAGTGATTTTTTTCTTAATTATTTCTTTGACGTTTTAGGGAGGGATAGCCTATATCTATACCTCGTATGCATAAGTGATTCCTGAATGAAATAGGGATAGGCCTTCGTACTTTTATTTGCGAGCTCGAAATAGTTTATCTATTTGTATTTGAGTGGGGTCATACTCACTTGAATATTGGACTTATGAGATTCTATATACTTTAATGAGATTATAGAGGAATACATATACGAGATACTAGTTCACAAACCTAGAAGTTATAAAAAATTGAGAAGATTTATACTTATGTATCATGGGGTTTACTTGGTCTTAGGATTAGACTTTCATGTATGGTTTAGGTCGTTTGGGTTGGGTTAACTTAAAAATAACTAAAATATGATATGAAAGTTCATTATTATTACTGTGTCCTAAATTTAGTTACATTCTTACTCACTTGAGACTTGCTAGACTTAATCCTTTTAAGAGAATGTTTTATGATTGCTTACTTCTCCATCATGTGCATTATCAAGACTTCAAGAGAAGACAAGGCTGTGACTGAATTTAACAATAGAAGATCGAGCATCACTATATTTGTCGGAGAAGGAATATGAGGCTAATTTTGGGTAGACATTTTATTCGTAAGGATTTTAAAAATATTTGAGGGAAATTTTTGAAAAAAATCATAGAAAAAATATTTTCTATTATTTAAGTCATTCAAAAGAATTTATAGGATTCATTCGAATGACTTATTGATGTTTGTCCAAATGATCTTCAAATAAACATCGAATGAGATTTCTCATTAGCAGAAAACAGATCGTTCGAAGTTCGTTAGATGTTGGTATTAACGAGATGATATTTTTGTTCGAACGAGTTCAATTTTGGTTCAAACGAGTTATATAATTTATTTGAACAAACTCCTATTTTCGTTCGAACGAGTTTTCTCGAAATTTGTGTAACCTCAAAAATTATGTTTTCTTTAAATAAGGGTATTGGCGTCATCTTTTGGTAGGATTATTGATGAAAATTATTTTCCCATACTTATCCAAAAGGTCTCAAAACCCTGATTTTTTTAACACTTTGTTTTCCAAATCCAAACCCCTTGGATGATTTGTGAAACACTTTATCAAACCTAGAAAAATACATAATATGTTCATAATCTTATGAAATTTATTCTTCACTATTGAAGATAGGAAAATAGTTTCCTGATACTGATGATCTTGTTATGGAGAATTATTATATTTTCATCGCTTTCTATCGACAATGAGGAAGGAAGACATAACTAAAAAACTTAGTGGTGGCTAAGTCTGTAAGTATGTACGTGTCATTCTTTAATACCTAGTTGTAATAGTGCTGAGAAATGGTTCTACCTGAAAGGGTTTTTTCTCATATCCTATCTTATGGTTTGTCATTTGATTTGATTTTATTCGATTTAGATTCATATATCTTGTATATTTAGGTTCACCTAATCAATCAAGATACATTTTGGATTAAATTGAAGTTTGCTTGTGTGTGACCTAATCTACGAACTCTATATTTGACCATATAATCGAACCACTGTATAAAGAATTTTCAAATTAGTATTAAATCTTGTTCTATAAGTTATTTCTATTAATTATGGTGTTTATATGGAGAATTCGTACAATAGGTCTCCTTTGTTTTATGTCTCAAATTATGCTTATTGGAAAGCTCGAATGTGATTAACTCTAAAATTGATCACTAACTCTAAAATCGATCGACATGTGCATGTAGCTTGCTGCTGAAAGGGGGTGAAATCCTACTACTGTGACTAATGAAAATATCATTAGTCTCGAGCCAGTCATAATTTGGACTGAAGAGGAATTTAGGCTAAGTAATTTAACTCTCGTGGTTTAAATGTTATTTTTGGTGCTGTCACACCCAACGAATTTCATCGTATCATGATGTGTATAACATCTAAAGAAGATTGGGAAATCTTTGATATCACACACGAGGGTACTAATGGTGTCAAAGATATCTAATCTTTAAAACCTCACCACATAATTTGAGACTATAAGAATGATTCAAATTGAAATTTTTGATGAATTTAATTTATGTTTGTCGAATATTTTGAATTTGAGTTATAATTTGGGTGAGCAAATTTCGAAAACAAGAGTTGTTAAGAAGATCCTAAAATCTCTCCCTCTCATTTTAGTGCAAAGGTTAGCATTCTTAACTCTTTGGGAATTCTAGACACATTTAGGCTAGAAAAACTCATAGGTGATCTTGAAACCTACGTATTACACATGTTCCCTAAATCCAAAGAGAATGAAGAAAAAGTAATAGGTTTAAAAGCAAAATCTAAAGAAAGTGAGGTTTCTCACTCTTCTTTTGAATTTGATTTTAATGATCTTGCCCTATTTGCAAAAGATTCAAAAAGTTTCTCAAATTCAATGATTAGATTATTTCGTAAACGGAAAATAAAAGTTGTGTGAAAAATAAAAATTACAAAGCGGGTAAGAATTTTTCTGAGAATGATAAAAAGAAAGCTAGAGTTGAGTATTATAAGAAAGATGAATCGAAGATATCCTATGAGTAGGAGGGTAAAGGTCACAAAGCCCATGAGTGTCCCAATAGGCATAAGAGACATGTCAAAGTCAAAGATGCATATAATGCGACTCTAAGAGATAGTGATGTTGAGTCGGTGGATTTCGAGGATGAATCACAGCATGGGCATAACTTCATCGTGCTCATGTCTAGTTACGTTAGCACTTCAAGTACGTCTCACGCCAATAAGAAAGCTTTTAAATGTGATCACCTTGACAATGAGTCGAATTATTTCGATGAGCTCGAAGGTGATGATTTGTATAAGTGGGAGGGAGGAATTCAATATTCTTAATCCAAACTTTACACCGAGCATTAAAATGATAAAGAAAAATTTTCCACTTGGGGTATTGTCTTTAGAGAACGAGTTGAAGGTTTCAAAAGAGAATGAGAACTCGGTTAGAATATCTTTGAGTGAAAATCTTAATAAGGTGGTAAGGGAAAGAGCAACTTGACAAACAAAGTGTCTAGTCTTACGAGAGATCTTTAAGCATCATTGGAAACTCGTGTAAAACATTTAACCCATGTTTCCCAACTTGAGAAATATTTTTAACATTCTCAGGAGGTCAAAGTCACTTTAGAGGACACATCAAAGAAGTTTGGGAATATTTTCCTAGGTATCGTTTAGGTTTTAGAAAGATGTAAGGGATAGGTTATGAAGGTGCACCTACTCGTAATATCGCATCCAAACCGATTCTCAAGTTTGTGATGGATCTTTATGGGCCTCGACCTAATACACCAAGGAGAACTCATTATAGGTGTTTTTAATAAGTTAGGCCCAAAAAAATCTATGTTTGTATCCCTTGCAAATGAAGAGGTCACTTTAGGAAATTTTACTATAAGCAAGGAAGAGTCTATCATACGCATGCTCTCGCACATCACTATACAAAATTTGTTAGTCTTAGAGAGAAAGTTGAGTTTTATGTCACTACTTCTAAAAGTTTAATGGATTAATTTCAAAGGATGTTTATTGTAATACCCCATAATTTAGAGGGCTTTATTTATGAATATGGTATATAATTTTAATAATTGGGATGTTGATATTATATTTATTTTTATTTGAAATGAATCTAATATTAAAATTTAAATTTAATTGACTTTTGGACATTTTGTAATGGTTTAAATATGTAAAGTTGACAATTTTAAACTAAAGGGCAATATAGTAATATAGGTTAGCTTAGGCACCAAGCTGAGAGAGACTATATAAGAAATATTATGGGTGATTATAAGGAAAGGGAGATGAAAAAGAGAGGCCAAAAATGAAATCTAAAGAGGCAAAAACGAGTGGAATGAGATGAGCCAATTTGGAATGTTTAGATCTTCTTTTTTGAGTGCATTCAGATGAGATTTGAGAAAAATCCAAAACACATACCTCACTCAATTTTTCGTGTATAATCCAAATCTAAAGTCGGATTAGCGATTCGAATAATTTTTGGAGTTGATTTTTCTGAGTTTTTAAAATAGGACTATTTGGGATTATCTCGTGTTGGGGCTAGACCATGATTTGATTATTTTCGCGAGAGGAATGTGATGGTACGATCAGATGTTGAGGCCGAATTTATACGATGATTCATGCAATGATTTTAAGGTATGGGTTTTAGACAATATGCTCTTTAAATCTCTCGAGAGTTGTTCCGTTGATTTCATGTTTAATTGAGCTCATATTTGAATTGTTAAATTCTTTGAAATCTGGAGAAATAATTGTTGAATTATTTTGATTCATGTGGCATCATTATATTTTTGTTGAGCATGTTGTCATGAGATTTTAATATGGCACGGATGTTGGGAAGCCTCTAAAATTCCTGCTTCCTCGGCTATTGCTTGATAAAACATATGCAGATGGGGTGAGGACTCGTGACCCATTGATGTGTTGTTAAGAAATTTATTGATAAATGCTTTGAGATTTGCATTTGATTTGACTATGCGTACTCGTGTTGTTACATTTTATTCACCTCTAATATATTTGTTGAGCATCTTTCCTGTCGTATTGTGTACTTCCCCATATTTTCTTTAGTTGGTAAGTTAGCGTGGCTTTGAGAGCTATGGACCAATTGGTTCGAGATAGATAGTTGGTTTATTTCGAGAGACATTTGTTGTATTAATTTGAAGAATTGAGATTAGTGTATTTATATTATTATTGGATTCTTTAGATGTTCTATACCTTGGTATTTGCGTATTTATTTAGTGTTATCGATATTAGCGCTTCGTTCGCTCTCCCCGGGCGCGAGCGCGATGTTAGAAATGGTATCAGAGCTTAGGTATACAACAACCCTCGGGTCTTGGGTATTGGGTCTAGCATGCGGGTTAAATATATTTTTTTTAGAGATACAAATTTTTTGAGGACATGTTAGGCATCGTGGTGAGGATGTTTAGAATTGATTAAGGACTTTAGTTTGTGATTTTTGGGAAATAGAATCAAATAGCATTTTATTTCGAGTGTTAGGTTTCGTCGAATTTCGAGGACAAAATTCTTTTTGAAGGGGGGAAGTATGTAATACCCCGTAATTTTTAGGTCTTTATTTATGGATATGGTATATAATTTTAATAATATTATTATTTTAATAATTGGGATGTTGATATTATATTTATTTTTATTTGAAATGAATCGAATATTTATATTTAAAGTTAATTGACTTTTGGACATTTTGTAATTGTTTAAATATGTAAAGTTGACAATTTTAAATTAAAGGGCAATATAGTAATATAGGTTAGCTTAGGCACCAAGCTGAGAGAGACTATATAAAGAATATTATGGGTGATTATAAGGAAAGGGAGATGAAAAAGAGAGGCCAAAAACGAAATCTAAAGAAGCAAACACGAGTTAAATGAGAAAAGCCAATTTGGAATGTTTACATCTTCTTTTTTGAGTGCATTCGGATGAGATTTGAGAAAAATCCAAAACACATACCTGACTCAATTTTTTGTGTAGAATCCAAATCTGAAGTCGTCTTAGCGATTCGAATAATTTTTGCAGTTAATTTTTCTAAGTTTTTAAAATAGGACTATTTGGGGTTATCTCATGTTGGGGTTAGAACATGATTTGATTATTTTCGCGAGAGGAACGTGATGGTACGATCAGATGTTGAGGCTGAATTTATGTGATGATTCATGCAATGATTTTAAGGTATGGGGTTTTAGAAAATATGCTCTTTAAATATCTCGAGAGTTATTCTGTTGATTTCATGTTTAATTGAGCTCATATTTGAATTGTTAAATTCTTTGAAATCTGGAGAAATAATTGTTGAATTATTTTGATTCACGTGGCATCATTATATTGTTGTTGAGCATGTTGTCATGAGATTTTAATATGGCACGGATGTTGGGCACCCTCCAAAATTCCTGCTTCCTGGGCTATGGATTGATAAAGCATATCCAGTTGGGGTGAGGACTGGTGACCCATTGATGTGTTGTCGAGAAATTTATTGATAAATGCTTTGAGATATGCATTTGATTTGAATATTCGTACTCGTGTTGTTACATTTTATTCACCTCTAATATATTTGTTGAGAATCTTTCCTGTCGTATTGTGTACTTCTCCATATTTTCTTTAGTTGGCAAGTTAGCGTGGATTTGAGCGCTATGGACCAATTGGTTCGAGATAGATAGTTGGTATATTTCGAGAGACATTTGTTGTATTAATTTGAAGAATTGAGATTAGTGAATTTATATTATTGTTGGATTCTTTTATATGCTCTATACCTTGCTATTTATGGATTTATTTAGTGTTATCGTTAGTAGCGCTTTGTTCGCTCTCCCCGGGCGTGAGCGCGATGTTACATTTATGCCCTTCGAGAACACTTCTAACACAATGACTAGTGCCAACAATAATGAGGACAAGAAAAAGTTTGCCACTGCTTAAGTACCTTAAAATTACAAAAAAACCTTGTAAACAATGTTTTTACTTCTCAATGGTATTTTAAAAGTGGATGCTCTATGGTATTTATAAATTATCAATATCCCATTAGTTTCGAGATGCCGTTGTTTTTTACATCCTAGTGAGGAGAACTTCCAACATTTATTTGGTTCGAGTGATATTGCTAATTCAGTTTGGCTTTATTTAAAACAATTAATGGGTCTTAATTTTCAGAATCTGGGTTTTAGATCCTGACTTTTACTTTGGGGGTTCAATTCTAATGGGGGGAACATTCGGGTCAGTCTTTGTAAGTTTCTCCCAAGCTTCATTTATTGGAAAATATGGTGTGTTAGGAACAAAGCTACTTTTGACGGAATGGATATGAATGCTAAGTCAATTATTGGTGCTATCCATGAAGAGATTAGTTTGTCTTTCAAAGCTAGGCCTTATAAAGGTCCCATATCTAGAGTTATGATGTCATTTATTTTAGATTTTTTGATTTCTTTCTCTTTGTTGTAAGCTCCCAGAGAAAGGCTATTTTTATCTGTTTTATGTTATTTGGGGTTTAATCCTCCTTTAAAAAAAAGATTCTCTATGAACATGAGCCGTGACAAGTCACATTTTACCAACTTTATGGATCTCAAAGAAGGAAAAGTCATATTTAGAGATGGGAGTTCATATAGAATATTAGGACAAGGTTGCGTAGATATTTTCAGATTTCCTAAGCTAGACAATGTGTTGTATGTTTATGGTTTGAAGGCAAACTTAAAAAGCATAAGACAACTTGGTGATGTTAAATTTGCGATTAAGTTTGATCCTTCAGAGTGTGAAATTTTTATCAATCCGGGGAACTTTTGGTACAAGGTGTGAGGACTACCGACAACAGTTATGGTATCCTTCCCAAGTCCTCTTAAGTGTGCAATAATTATAAGGTCTCCACCATGGACCGTTGGAACCAATAACTAGATCACATGAATTTTAGAGATATTATGAGGTTAGTTAAGAAAGACCTTATTCGTGGCCTACCATCACTTGGAGAACAAACTTCTCGATTTGTGGTCCTTGCCAATAAGTAAAAAAATCAAGAGTCCCCAAAAGAAGTTGAATACCATCATCACCTCTCATGTTTTAGAGTTAATACACATGTCTCTTATAGGTTCCATTCGTATGGAGATTATTAGTGGTAAGAATAATTTTCTTATGATGGTTGATGAATTTTCGAGATATTCTACCGTCAGATTTCTTAGAAAAAGTTTGATGTTGTTGAGTTTTCAACTGTCAAGTGTTCTGTTCTTCAAAATCAATATGGTGATACTATAAATTGTATTCGTAGTGACAATGGCGCCGAATTTAAGGTTATCGACATTGATGGTTTTTATGATGATGTTGGCATCAAATATGAGTTTTCAACTATTCGTACTCCTAAAAAATGGCATTGCTGAAAGGAAGAATCGAATAATTTAAGAAATGGAAAGGTCCTTGCTTCATGGAAGGAAAACTTCGAGATGTCTTTGGGTGGAGGCGATTAATACCATATGCCATGTGGTGAATAGGTTCTATCTCCACACACACTCCATACTCCTTATGAGTTATGGGCCCATAAGAACCCCAACCTATCATATTTTTAAAATTTTGGGAGTCGTTGCTTTATCCTTAGAGATAGAGAGAACTTAGGAAAATTTGACTCTAAAGGCGATGTGGGAATATTTTTAGGATACTCGTATACTAGTAGAACCTATAGGGTCTATAACCTTGAAATCTCTAAGGTTATGGAATTGATAAACATTATGATTAGGGATGATGCACTGGTTGCATTTATTGATCATGGCCTTGCATGTGAGAACAATGTAACCCTAGATGATGATCTCATTTTTTCCCACACCACCACGGTGGACCCTAATATTGAAAAAGAGGAACCACCCTCTTAGTTTCGAAACATTCATGACCTATCGACATACTTGGTGATTCAACACTAGGTGTCAAGAGACGTGCTCAACTAAAGAATAAGGTTAGCTACTTTTACAACATTTTCATAGTATAGTCCAATTATATGAAGGAAGAAGTCAAGGATAAGCATTGGATAATTTCTATATAAAATGAGTTGCTTCAATTTCAAAAGAATAATGTTTGGGACTTAGCCCCCTTACCTAGAGATACTAATGTGAATGGTATCGAGTGGGTGTACAAAAACAAGATGAATGAGAATGGGACCATAGTTTGTAATAATGCTAGGTTGGTCTCTCAAAGTTACACACAAATTGAGGGTGCGGACTTTGACGAGACATTTTCTCCTATTATTAGGCTTGATTCCGTCCTCTTACTACTCACCATAGCGTGTTATCTACGGTTTAAGATTTCCTAAATGGATGTGAAGATTATATTTCTCAATGGCATTCTTCAGGAGGAGGTTCACGAGGAAAACCCAAAGGGATTTGAAGACACATAACACCCAGAACACGTCTTTTATTTAAAGAAGGGCTTGTATTGTTTGAAAGAAGCACCTCATGCTTGGTACAAAAGGGTAACCTGTTATCCCTTAGCTCATGGCTTCAAAGGAGGGGAGTTCATATGACATTATATATTAGGAAATATGGTGGTTCTATTTTGGTTGTCCAAGTCTATGTGGATAATATAGTCTTTCGATCCATGTGTTCCCAATATGCTCACGCGTTTGAGGAAGAGATGACAAGTGAAGTTGAAAAGAGCATAGTTACTGAACTCACTTTCTTCCTAGGTCTCCAAGTGCATCAACTAGAGAATGGAATATTTATATCTCAATTTAAATATACTTGGTATCTTGTGAAGAAGTTTGGTTTGGAATCCTCTAAGCACTCTCGCACACCCATGAGTTCCTCGACAAAGCTTAGCAAAGGCGCTTTAGGTAAGGATGCAAGGTAAACACTCTTTATGAGTATGATAGGTAGTATCCTTTATTTGATCACTAGTCATCCTGATATTTCCTTTAGAGTTGGAGTTTTTGCACATTACCAATCATCCCCAAAAAAGAGTAACTTGCTTGCACTTAACGTATCATCAAATATGTGAGTGTAACTATTTCTTATGGCTTTTGGTATTCCTTTAATATTGATGATCGCTTGTCGACTTATTCGTATGCTGATTGGATCATGGATGTTGAAGCTTGTAAAAGCACATCGGGTGGGTTCTTTTACTTTGGGAGTTCTCTTGTCTCTTGGCTCATTAAAAAGAAAAAAAACTCCATTTCTTTTCCTACAGCGAAGGCCGAGTACATAGCCACCGGGATTTGTTTCACACAACTCTTATGGATGAAGAAAATATTGGAAGATTATTGGATCACTCAAGGCCCAAAAAATATTTCTTGTGATAATATAAGTGAAATTCACATTTATTATAATCCCATCCAACATTCTTGTACGAAGCACATTAGTATTCATGAGATTCTTATTCATGGTCCTGCTAAGGAAAAGATCGTTTCCTTAAGCTTCTTGAATACTGAACGTTAATTGGCTGATATTTTCATTAAACCTTTAGATGCACTTAGATTTGAGGAACTTCAAAGTGTTTGGGTTTTTGTTCCACTGAAATCTTCGAAGTCTTTGGATTTTTGTTCAACTGATTAAGTTCGGGTATTGGTTCTAGTTTAGGGTGGACTACGAAAGAAGAAGTCTTCTTTGCATTAAAGGCCACCATTGGCAAAAGCCTAAAAGATGATTTCGGCTTACAAAAACATAAGTGACAAGGCCATTTTTTTCATTAATGCTTCATTATACATGATCAATATGATTCCTTCAAAAATGTTGAGATTTTATGCTTAAAATGTGAGATTTTGAGGGTGTTATAAGTTAAAGATCAATGGGTCTTCACAGTAAAATTCCTTCAAAAACATTAAATAATTGGCGTTATTGGATTGAGAAGCATTGAAATTCGTGACATTTTTTATAAGTTAAGTCAATTTCACTTTGTTAAACTCTTTTACACTAAAGATTTAATTTAGTTCTTTCTTGAGGAGTGTCACTTTGACTTCGTGCATCATCACTACGTATGCCTATGTTGACCTTCTCGTGTATTGCTTTTCATGTTCTTCTATGGTGTGAAAGTTTGTATTTGTACTTATATGTATATTTATATACTCAAAAATTTAAAATTTTCAAAAATAGCTATTGGTTTAACATATCCTTAATTGTTTATTCTTTGTGATGCTATTTCATATTTGGATTCTGGTGATTTTAACTTTTATGATTTAGTTTCTAACCCTTTATTTATTATGGACAAAAAGGAGGAGAACATATCCAGGAGGATTTTTTGTTTTATTTTGTTTTAAAGTCCTTGCATCGCGGTATTTGCTTTGTCTCATGTGTGTAGGTTTTTTTTTGCAATGATGATATCATGGACTACACAATGAAGATTTTAGATACAGAAAAATTTTCAAGTGTCTCTTCCATTTCGAGTAGGGACATTAGTAGAACTTGTCTTTGGAGTTATTTTTTTCATTTTGTTTTGTACCGGAATAGCCAAAGGGGGAGATTTGTAAGAGAAAGTTTTATAATTATCATTATATTTTAGTTTATAATTTCTCATTACATCCCAATTCTCCATCATGCACATTATCAAGACTTCAAGTGAAGACAAGTTAGTGACCTAACACAACAATCCATGATCAAACATCACTACATTCATCAGAGAAGGTATATGAGGTTGATTTTGTGTAAACGTTTCATTTAGGAGTATTTTAAAAGTTTTTTAGGAAGTTTAAAAAAAAAAAAATCAAAGAAAAAACAAATTTTATCTTTTAAGTCATTCGAACGACTGTATAAGCTTTGTTCGAATGTGTTATTGATGTTCGTTCAAGAAAGCTTTAAATAAACATCAAACGAGATTTCTATTAGAAGAAAAAATATCATTCGAAGCTCATTAAATGTTGGTTCGAACAAGATGACATGTTCATTCGAATGATTTTGATTTTGATTCAAACAACTTACACAGTTTCGTTTGAGAGAACTTGGATTCTCATTAGAACGAGTTTTCTCGAAATTTATGCCACCTTAAAAATTGTGTTTTCTATATATAGGAGTGTTTGCATCAGCGTTTGTTAGGAATTTTGGCAATAACTATTTTTCCATATATGTCCAAAAAGTATCCAAACCCAAGTTTGTTTAAACACTTTGTTTTTTCAAATCCAAACCCCTAACACATACCATGTTCATAATTTTGTAAAGTTTATTCTTCACTACTGCAGATAGGAAAAGAGTTTCTCGAGGTTGATCGGTGGACACTGAGGCAATTGGAGCTTGCTATCGGGCGTTGCTTGATCCGTAACGCTTTTTGTCAAAAACTAAGAAGGAAGACATAAATGCAAAACTAGTGGTGTCTAAGTATGTAATTTTATCCGTGTCATTCTTTAATATCTAGTTCCAACAGTGTTGGAAGACATAACTGCAAAACTTTGTGTCTTATGGTTTATGATAAGATTTGATTAGATTTAAATTCATATATCTTTCATGTTTACGTTCACCTAATTAGTCATGATAAAATTTTGATTAAATTGAATTTGGCTTGTGTGTAACCTAATCTACGAGCTCAACATTTAACAAAATAACTGAGCCACTCTATAAAGAAGTTTCAATATTATTTGTGGAAATTTCCTTTTAAAACCTAGGCATCAACAACCTCCATAGCGCTGGTTTTCTAGCATTCATTCCCAGTTCCCTCTTCTAGTCTTAGGATGTAGGTTTTGATCATGCATGCTCATTTTTATTTATCGTATTTCCTTTCAATACTTGCATTTCAATTTCAATAATCAGATAGTCAGATTAATATATTTGGAATTTATTATGTTAGAGTGATTTTATTTATAGAATAGTATATTATTATGATATAGTTATTTATTCCAGTGATGGAGTTTTATTCATTATGGTTTTAGGGTTGGTATCATAATTATATTATTTTTACTTCTTTTATTACAGTCAATATTTATTGCATTATTTTATTTCAATCATGCTTATAATGATACAAATTGTTTTGACTCTTGTATTATTTATAATTAGACCTGATCAATCGAGTTATGAATTTTACGGGGTGTCATAATCCTCTTTTGTTAATGATGTCTAGGATTTACTCATCTTTGACGGATGATTATTTTGAGATCTCTTCCATCATTTCCTCTTTGAATGTAGAAGATTGATTTCTCGTTCTTCTCCTTATTCTTCTTCTTCTTCTTCTTCTTCTTCTTCTTCTTCTTCTTCTTCTTCTTCTTGAATTTGAAATAAAGGTTCTCGTGTTGTGATAACATATGGAGCGATTAGGGTAGATAAAGTAGTTGTTACTTCCAAGCTTACATGATTGACTTATTTTATGTATTCTTTATAGAGCATATCCTAAATTTGGTGGCTTCTTGGCAATGGGAAACAACTCCTCAAGTGGATTTATCTAAAAATGAACGTAAAATTATCATGCATTCATTATTTAGTCCATTTTTCTTTTATGTGATTAATATATTAAGAATATGTGATTTCTTATCACCTATTATTTACCAAGCATAATAGTCGAGAGATTAAGTAATGTACATAGTCGTTTGAGAACATGGGTAGATCATTTTCTTCCAAAAATATTTGTAAGATACTTTCCATTATTTTTGTCATCTTTATACTTAAAATATACTTTTCAATATAAGTATTCATGGGCTAGGATTTGATACCAATTACCCCAAAAATATACCCAGGAGCGGGGGGTATATTGGGTATTTATAAAATTAATGGAAATTTTATAACTTTATTTAAATATTTATTGCAATATGATAAATCAATGCAAGTATAAGAAATTTAATCAACAAAAAAAAAATTAGTTAAGAGAGGGTTGTAAGAAACATTGCAAATAGAGGTATTAACGTGGTTCGACTTTTGCCTACGTCCATGTTCGATGCAGTACACGAGAAACTTCACAATCTCTGGTTCGCTGTGACAACCCGCTCACCAAAATAAGGGGTGGCCAACCCGATACTCCAATAATACAGGAGTCATGGATGAAATCATTCTCAGCATCGAAACAATATAAAGAGTATACAGGATAACCACTCAATATTTCAGGAAACGGGTTGCCAAAAATTTTATTTTATAATTTAAAGAAAGATTTTAATCAACCCATGATTGAAAAAGCAAGTGGAAACCCCAAAACATGTATTACAACTACAACAAGTATAAAATATGGAGATCGAATATGCTGTCGGTCCACAGGTGCATACAATCTATAAGAAATTCATTAAGTTACATTATACATTCATTATACAATTACAAACATTTGGACCACACACCCGAATAAAGATCCAATCATAACTAGAGAGAAAAAATGAAGGCATCTATTCAAAGTATCCCGTGACATCCACAAACTATCACGGCTCCTCAAAAGTTCACCAGAATGGGGAGGTCAATACGAGCGCCCTTGCGGTGGAGCACCTGAGCGGATATAGATTCATACAGAGCAAGGAAAAATGAACGGGCCAGGGCCCGGTTTTATGTAATCACCAGATGAATAATGAGTATGACAGTTATGCATAGTTAAACATGAATGATAAAGATGCTATGCTAACATGTTAATCTCATTTCACAACTACGACAATTTAACTGATTATGAATTTAATTCAATTATGCAAGAGGATATGAATAATCATCAATAATCAAAAGCCTTTATCATTTTCACCTTCTTCCTTTTATCTTTCCATTCCTTATCAGGAATATAAGTTCTATCATATGCTCTTTGTGGCATGTATCTCGTTTGTATGCCCTTTATGGAATTTCGTAATTCTCTTTGTGGTATTAATATCCATCAAGTCCCACTTGATGTAGAATAGTTATAAATACACATATATAACGATTGTAGGACCGTCCGTCCGGGTTTCCCCACTGTGCACGCCCCTAAATGACCATCATCTTCCAGGGCCTATCATCAAGACAACCTGGGATCCTACCGAAATGTCGGGAAGCGGCCATATGCCTGCGGGGTAGTCATAACCACACCCGAAATTACCTACCCATCGCAAGAAATATAAAACAAGCGCTCATATGGACTAGGACTATATCCGCCCTGCATTCACTAGCCAGGGGGCTTCACCTCACGCGCGAACTTCCCTTAAGATGGCATTTAGAGAGGGTGTGTTTAAACCATTTTTATTAATTACCATTTCAGGATTAAGAAAATTATCATTTACCTTATTCCTTTCCAATTCCATTTCCATTTTATCAAATGCATATTAGTTAATCGGAGCTATACGTAATTCGCATCATCATAAAAACCTCAATGAATAATTAAACTCCCAAGTTATTCCTCCAAGCCTTTTTAGGGTTATATGACAACCCACCAACACTATTGTACCTCAATTACGTCTATAAATTCTCCAAATATGGCCAGAAAACTTCTACACTTCTAAGGAATTACAATGGAAAACTAATGCCTAAACATCACTTTACGCACCCCCATAATAAACCTCATATAAACCAATTCTAATCTAGGGTAGGGACCAAACTCAACTAAGACTCTAGGACTCTAAGTTTACTTCATATAAGAAGGTTCCTACGTCCTAAGACTAAAGAAAAAGGATCAAAATTGAGTAAGAAGAAATAACTCAAAACTGCAGGAACCGAATAGATTTGCCCTAGGGCCGAATAGATTCGCTCCAGCGAATCGATTCGCCCAGAAAGCGAATCGATTCGCGTGACAAATCAAACTTTCTATAAATTCTTAATAGATTCGGCCTTAACCGGAATTGATTTGGGTACCAAGACCTGGAAATTGATGCTATGGAATCGATTCGCCCAGGGGCCGAATCGATTCACCCCTGCGAATTTACCAAGTTTGGCTATGGAGTCTTGGACTCCTAAAATTTCCCCCAACTCAAATCATTTCAATCCAAGATCATTTAATACAACTAATACATCATAAATACATCTAACTACCATCATTTATATCAATGATCATCCCAATCAACCTCAAATGATTTAGAGCTCATAAAACCCAATAAAACCCTAACTTTGATAAACCAAAATCAATACACAACAATCAATACTAATCATTCATCTTAAATCACATTATAGCAAGTAGAAAACTTGCCACAAGCTTGGAATTCAGATTTGAGGAAGATGAATGCAAGATCAAGACTCCAATCTTCAATCTCTCTCTTTCTCCACAAGTTCTCTTCTTCTCTCTTTCTCTTAAGGTCACCAAATGCTCTTAAGAGAATAAAAAAAATGAAAATCCAAGACTTAAAAATCGTATCTTAAGTCTAAACCCCAACTTAAATGATTAATACCGCAATAAAATGATTTGCAACTACACATTTAAGCTATAACCAGTCAAAAGTGTCCGGAACATCAAAATACAATATGACACTTATTTTGACTCTCTCACACCTTCCGGAACTAACTACGTCCTCCAAATTATCATTTGGAAATTTTATAACTCATTTTAAGTTTCGGTCTCATTTTAAATCATAATGTCATTTTAAATCTTATGACACAATAAAACACAACATGGTGATAATTACCTACACATAAAGTAAATAAACAACATTTTAGTAAATATTAACTTTTCTTCCTTAAATTAATACTTACTCCATATTCCAACATTTTATATATAATTACTCCACATAGTAAGTAAATATAAAATAGGTTCTCACAAGCGAGGGTTGTTACATTCGCTAAGGCAGAATCCATGTGAGAGCCCAAGGTCTTATTTCACCTTAACTCTCCATAACTATGGCACTATCGACCATGACGATACAATGAATTTCAACCTGTAATACTCCAGTCAATTAAATACCGGGTGATCAGTCATATACCCAATTAAAATAGAATTTATAGTTTGTCCATTCTTAGCATCACTGTCGAAAAACAGTTTTTTTTATCACCTAATATTCAACTTAGCAGGTATTAAACTTTTCAGATTTTAATATAATTAAAAATTGCACTTTTAAAACATAAACCATTTAACACAATCCATTCATACAATGAATAACAACTGAGAAATATCAAAATTGAATTAAATGCAACTGGAAAAAAACTCTCTAGTTTAAACATCTTAATACAATAATCCCATCAAAAATTAAATGTACCAAAACCGACATAAGAACTTAATATGTCTAGGATAGAAAAGAAATAGCCTAGAATCCTCTTGGGCGACATGCCCTAAATAAAGACAACTACTGCAGATGTATGAATCAAAGGTATGAAAGCGTCTAGGCAAAGTTTGCAACTCCATAGCTTCCATAGCTCATCAAAAATCTTAATCCTCTATGGTTATTGTTCCTGCGGCTGGACACCTGATATAGGAGATGCAAGAGAGAAGAGTATTGAAACACCCCATAATTTTGAGGATTTAGTATTTAATTATTTTTGGGAGAAAATAAAAATATTTAAATTGGAGAAACTTAAATTTATGATTTGGAGGATTTAGTTGAGAGGAAGAATTATTTTTTAATTGGCGACTTTAAGTTAAATTGTTCAAATTATTGTACGTCGCATTTTTGAGGTCAAATTTGGAAATGTCAAAACGTATTTCGGATGATAATTCAGAGTGCACGGATGAGTCTGAATGGGTCGAGATTGTCAGTGAAGGGAGCTCGGGGGTAATAATTGGGTCTCGGGTATTTTTTGCCATAGCCGGGCCCACACAGGGTGATTTGGGCCATTTTAATTAGGCTCGTATGGCCTAAAACGGGATTAGGGGTTTTAAACCTAATTGAGGGACTTGTGAACGGCAGATAGAAAATTCTAAACCAATGGTTTGAGAGGGGATTAGAGGAAGTCAATCAAGAAGCCAATTGAGGATCTTTTTGGAGCCAAATTAAGGGACTAATTGGGGTGTTCTTCGTCAACACCTTAACTACACCAACGGATCAGACTCTACGAACGATTCCAGGCAAGTGGTTAACTATTGTGACTCTTAAATTGATGATAATCAATTCATATTATGGTGGGTGTAAACCAAAATCCGTTTTGGGTGGGTTATGTCATGAAATTGGGTTTTTAAGAAATTGAACATGTTGTGTGATTTAATAGTTCAATTGATATTATAGAAGCATTTAATGTTAATTGGAATTAGGACTACAATAGAATACCAGTATTGGAGACGAATTGATTGGGACTGTGAAATCAATTTTTGGGTTAATGAATGTGATGATAAGGTAAAAAAAAACATTTTTGGAATGGACGATATTTTCTAGAAATTTATTATGTTAATGTGGTTAGAGGATGATCATGATCTATTTTAGATGTGAATATATGATGCAATGATAAATTAAGACTGGAAAATTAGAGACTTAAAATCTTGGAAATTCGTTAATGGGGGAAAACAGAACCTCGGAGAAGATGGCCACCTACTCAATCGATCGATCGACGCCTAAGGTCGATCGATCGACCCTTTAGGGATTTCGGCAGTTTGGCGTGAAAAATTTATATGGGTTAGAATTTTGGATTGGATTTATTCCATATATTTAATAGATGAAAATTAAATATGGATCCTTGCTCCTAACAAATACAGGGGAAATATAATTGGGTTTAGGAGGATGACATTTGTATGCCACAAAATGGATGAATTTTGAAAAATAGATTTTAGTAGTAGATTCGGGCCAAGGGAAAAATATTCGGGTATTGTAGTTGAGTGGAACTACATTATTAAAGGAATCGGGGTGTAATAAATTAGTTTTGGGGAAAAATATAGAATCGGGTATTAACGATGGTACGGGCCAAGTGAGCGAGTCCGGGTACAATGGTTGGGTGACACCAAGTGATAAATTAATTAATGTGTAATTTAATTAAATTAGAGTCGGACCATAGATTCGGATTGGTAATAGGAAATAAATGTGTAAGTTAATTTAATTAGATTCGGACCTTAGACTCGGATAAGTATTAATTAATTAATGTGTAAATTAATTAAATTAGAGTCGAATCAGAGACTCGGGTAAATATTATATAAATCAATGTGCAAAGTATTTATATATAAGAGTCGGACCATAAACTTAGGGAAATATTTTATTGATTGACGTGTGAATTAATAAGAGAGAAAATTAATTAAGTTGAGTCGGGCCACACACTCAGGAAATTACAGGCTAGTGTTACGGGATTTTGAGTACACGGTAAAGCTGGGGTTTATATTATATATGTACGATGTAGTGATAGTATATATATATATGTGCGTGTGTGTGTGTGTGTCTGTGTGTGTGTGTGTGTATTGTGTGTGCTATTAAATATCGATGACTAGATATTTATTTAATTTATATACTGTAGTGCTGTCAAGGGAGGTTGCGCGATGTGGGTGAATCCCCTAGCTTGAAGAGTAGGGTGAGTATATCCCCAGGTCATAGTGTCTGGTATATGGGTGAGGGGCTTATCTCACTTTCTAGGAAGGAATAGGACCGTCTCCACTACGTTTATATTTTGGGCCAAGTTAGTGAGCGATTCCAACTCGGGTAACTAGGTTATGTGATCACACCTAGTAAGATAGAACTTTAAAGAGAATCATCCGGTGATGGTATACTCGGAGGGATGGATGTGTGTGTGTGTATATATATATATATATATATATATATATATATATATATATATATCTCTGTGTGTGTATGTGTGTGTGTGTGTGTGTGTGGTTGTTGTGGTAAAGGTACATATATAATGGTAGTAAATATTATATGCGGGTAATAATACAATATGTGGTGTAATTGTTTTATATAGCTTGTGACACAGTTATATGATTTGTATTTAAAGGAAATTAATTAAGTTAATCGGTGAGATAAATTATTAGTCCAGGAATTTTTATACTCGGGTTAGAGTAGTATGGCACGGGAATATTATACCAGGATTTGTTGGACGGGGTAGTACAACTAGGTGGGGTTAAGGTAACCGTTAGGTGTGCACAATTGTGGAGGGGTAAGAATGTACTCAAGAGAGTGCGACACTAACTTATATATGAAGCGCATTCATGCATGTTAAATTACTGAAGTTAATTCACTTGCTAACTATTTTCAAAATGTTTTGGGTTCTAACCCTTGCTATAAAACAATTTTCAAAACCTTTTAGGTGTCCAGCCATAGGGATGCCAAGATTGATATTCTATTCCAGGGACACGGAGCTGTGTCATATGTGGATGCTAGCAGGAGCTTGGATTGGACGCATCGTTCTTTCATTCCTAGAGTAGGAATAATTTATTAGTTCGAGTTTTATTTTGGGCATGTTGCCCAGACTTTCAGTTCAGTTTTCAGATTTATTTTATTCTAGTGTTGAATATTTGTATTGGATTATTTACTTTGGTGACTGATGGTTTATTCGGCATGTAGTCATTATTTATTCAGTTGATTTAATTCAGTTGTGTGAATGAATTATATTTATTTCTGCATGTACTGTTGAGTTTAATTAATATGATAAAAATTGGTACCAACTTTTGGAATACTAAGTGGTTAGTAAGTCTTAAAAAGGTTTTCGAAAATGATGCTAAGGATGAACCCACTGGGATTCCTGTTTTAATTTTGTATAGGACTGATCACCCGGTATTTTATTAGGCGGGGTGTCACAAGAATATGCAAGAAAATGGGCCAGAGCCCGATGTAAAAATAGTTTAGAAAATAGGAAGTGAATGAATTCTATATTCAACAATTAATATATACATGTTATATTATCGGACTCTCTCTTGAGATCCTCACCTCTCATCTAGAGTGAAAACCTAATGTACCTTAAAATGAGCATGCAGCTTATATGATAGACTAATAATGCGAAAGTAAAATAATTTACTGAAATAAACACGAATTACCTACAAGTTATCTATGTTATTCAAGAAGGGACCAATTCAAACTTTTCTTGAACTGCTAACTTTGCTAAAACAGGTTTTAGTTTGCCAAGTCAATTAATAGTCCTAATTATTATCTTGAGTTAACTAGGCGTCAAAACTGATAATATGATTCGATTAATTAGGTGCGTTTCTAGTATTAAACCTACTTTTTCGTATAAGGCGAGATATTACAAATTTATAAAGTAAAACACAAGGTTTTTATTTTACGTCCCAAAAACCCTTCCCCGAGAAAAACGATGGACCCTCTAGGGTCACCTAATCTACTTCCACTAAAATAATAAAAACAACAGCAACGAGTTACAAACAACAAACTTGACAACTAAAGAAGATAGATGTAGTGATTACCTCACATGACTAAGACTCCTCCCTGGTTGCTTATTCTGCTCTCTCTCTAAGTCTGTCCCTGTTTGCTTTTGCATTCTACACTTCGCAGTTTCTCCCTTTTTCTCTTCTAGCTCAAGATTAACTCAGTGCCTATTATGCTCTATTTTTTAGTGAACTATTTGTGTGCGGTGTTCTATCCTAGATAACACACCCACACTTAAATGATACACAACAAATGTAATGCAACAAATTATATCTCCTATATATCTTCGCAAGTCTTGTGTCAACTCAACTCAAGTCTTCTTGACTTTACATACAGTTTTGAAAAAAATTCTTTTCTTTTCTTTTAAACCTTGAACACTAGACTTGTTCAAATATTCACATACATAAATGTGTCTACGTGAGTACAAAGTGAGTGAATATATATAACTGATATTATATGTAAATAAATTCTTGAAAATCACTTAAATCAACTAAGTAATCATATACAGACAAATATCAAGACTGAAAATAGCAAGCAACTATTTCAAAGAATATTTAGATTAAAACAGGTTTTAATCTAATATGTTATCACAATACGACTTGAACAGTTTAATATCAGTTTTGATTATTCACAAATATGTCAAAATCCTCTACATGCAGTCTTGAATAAAGAAGGTTGAGATTTCAAAACCTATTTTAAATAGTAAGTCAAATAGTTCTTAATCTCAGAATAGGTTACAAGAAATCTAGGTTTAAGTGTCTAAACCTAATATCAGATGTTCTTTATTATATGGTATATTTCTTGAAATTTTTTAAAATAATATGTTTTAAAATCAAATGAATCAGAAACTAAGATTATCAAGACAACCAAACCATATGTAAGGTTCTTCTTATCACAGATATAGATCTAAAATAATAGATCAAAACAGAATACAATAATTTTCAAAAATCATATTTAAAACCACAAGTATGTTGTTCATGTGTATAGGGTTTATATATATGAGATATATAAAAAATAAACCACAAGAAAGGATATCTAATGGATAACAGATCTAAATGAACAAATAACACAAGAACAACAATTAGAGATACTCACAACCAGATTTTTCAAAATGAAAAATCAGCAAGAACTGAGAGATGTTGTTCTAAAAAAAACGTCCAATCTTGACTCCTCAAGATTACGAAAATATTGAGTAGAAATGGCCTTAGTTAAAAGTATACACTCTTAAGATAAATCTTTTTAAATCAGGTGTATAATCTCTCGCTCAAAATTTCAGCAGAGCTTACGCTTAAAAATAATTTTTCTCAGGTGTTTTTAAATGAGGATGAAGGCTGCTATTTATATACATAGCAAGAGTACTCTGATTGGTGAACAAAGGATTCACAGGGATCTATATAAATCACACACAGTCGTTAATAAAAAAATAGATCGCATGGTCGAACAAGAAACACAAAATGGTGTGTTATAAATGAGACACGTGTTTGCAAGCTGTCAGTAACTCGAAATACACGAACGTTTTATTTTAACAAAAACGATGGCGTTTAGAAAAGATGGTGCCAGTTGTAGCGTAACCAAAACACTGAAAAATTATTAGCGTTGATACAGTACGACGTCGTTTACAAAAACAGCTTTGGTTTTAATAAAAAACCGTGGGCGGTGGAAATAGACCGAGGACTAGTTTGAGAAATACGACAGCGTTTTGAACAATAAAAGGCCAGTTGTATTCCACAATATTAAAACCGATATTACAAAGTTACCGTTGAAAGTAATGACATCAGCTTTGAAAAAAAGAGGTCAAATCGTGTTTTAAAGAAAAATCGGGGAACACACAATCTAATTACCAGCTAAATGACAAATGGTACAAATTGCATACATAGTAACATGCCAACTATACCAGCTAATGTCTAATCGATGCCATCTTAAATCAATTAAGGACCACGCATGCAATTGACAATTATAATGGCCTAAAAGATTATATACTAATCTAAATCACCAACAGTTGTAATAGCATATTAATAACAAACAGTATACACGCATACCAACATATAATAACATATATTAAAACGAATATTTTACCCTTTTAAAAATAATTCTGAAAATTTATTTTTGACATAAATGTATCAAAAAAATCCATATTAATTTTTAAACTGTTTAAAAAATTCTTTTTAATATAACGTACACGCTTAATCAATAGTCATGACTAAAATCATATGCTGTGTTGTGTTGTGTCTTACGTGACAATATAAAAGTCCTACGAGCCATAAAGGGTGTGAGAATCAACCTTATGCAGGATTGACAGACTGATTTGATTACCGAGATGATGTAGATAGCAACACGAGCTTGGCGGAGGTAACGACACTCACTCTAAATACAAGAATAATTTTGTCAAAATCGAAGTCCAACTAGATGAAGTCCTATATAGCTAAATCACGGATAACGAACCCTAAGAGTTCTCTATATAGGAACCTTTATAAAACTATACTAGTTACTATTCCCATGCTAACTAGTTCATATCAGTGCCAACTAACCATAGCCCATATCTTTCCCACGTATTTCTCTCACAATACAGGTAATACATATATATCCAATTTCTCTTTAACATGGATAAGCCCTTTTCCAATTCAATACATAATTAAGTATTTACTTAGTTAATTACTTTTAGATTTCATTATCTTTCATGTATACTTAATTCACCCAGTAAACACTATCACAAGTATATATACACATTCACTCTATTATATATATACCATACTACACCCCGAGGCTCAGCTACGGTGCATGCGTACTCTGCTATCATGTCCCAGTACATATAGGCATTGTATAAAGGACCATAGGTTCAGTATATCCCACAAACCATAATTAACAAATCAAAAACAGTGGAGGCGAACATAGTCCTAAGACTTTGGGCTACGCACATACCTACGGACCGAAAAGACCGTTCCATACCATTGTTCTCATTAATGGAAATCCAACCTAAGTCCTATGTTCTGAGGCAACAAGTCAAAGATCCCCCTTAAGGCTCATCAGGATATGACTTCCCTCTACGCGCAAACCTCCCGTCGATAGCAAGTAGCATAGGTATGTCATACACACAAATTATCAATCAATAGGTATATGCTCATCATATAAAGTAATAGGCAAACACTTGACCTGTATATATTATAATAGGAATTTATCCTATCCCAAGTACTCGTTGTATTTATCAATACTACCCCTACTTGTTAATTACGATTATTCTCTTTATCGTACTTTATTATGTAGTTATCACTTATATAATGTCTTTCTCACTTTAATATAATTTTCCAACATTAACCCAAGTCTCTCTCTCCTTGTTGATGTACCAAAATTATTCAAACATAATTCATCGTATTTTATTATGTAGTTATCACTCACAAAATTTTCTATCCTTAATTCAATATTTAATTTCCCAACATTAACCAAGTCTCTCACTCTTTGTTAATGTACCAAAATTATTCAGAACCTATTGTGGGCTAAAATACAATTCTCCAAACTTTTTTGGGCTAAAACAAATTTTTTGGAATCTCGTTAGAAACCCAGAATTCTCGTTCAAATGAGATGGCATCTCGTTCGAACGAAAGTATTGTGACACCTTGACTAATTAAATATCGGGTAGCTACTCCTTTATTAAATTAATACAGAATCTCAAGTTGGTTCAGTATTAGCATCACTATTGAAAACATTTAGTTAATTACTAGCCACCTAATATTTAAAATAGAGAGATGCCAAATTTTATTAATTAAGTTAATAATTAACCAAGCAATTAAATCATCAACCATTAATCGCATAAACAATCTCATATGAATAACCAACGAAATGAAATAAACTGAGTCTGGAGTAAACACTCCAATATTAATAATACTAGAGTAAATAAAATTCCAATACAAGAGTATGAATAAACAAACCAATATCTGAAATAATGAAAGTTTATATTTACAACCTCTAAATAAGAATGGGGGACATTCCCTAACTGATACGAATGACTCTAAAGGAACCAAGGATAAATGTGGAGGCGTCTAATACTCAAATCCTATAGCTTTCATAGTAGCTACAACACATCATCAGAATGGACTCCTATGCTTGGCGTCCCTGTGGTTGGGAACCTAAAATATTTTTACAAAAAGAAATAGATTTGAAAGAAAACGAGTCAGAGCCCGAGGTGAAAATATTTTTAAAACAGCAATTGTTTAAATCACAATATTAAACAACACATATATTAATCATGTTAGTCACGTGCCGTCACCTGAGATCCTCACCCCTCAACTATTGTGCACACAACACATCCTATAAATTCCATCCTAGTTATGCCACTATCTAACTAGTTCGTACTAACTCCTTCTTTCACATTCTAACATAGGTTATCTACTTGTATTACCCAAACAAGTCATATTCATGTCCCATTTTCACATTCATTAAATTACTTATCTCAAGTGTTATTTAAATTCTCACATTATTAGCCCATCCAATTATCTTAGTTATTCACATCTACTAAGCAACAGTGAATGAGTCACAAGTAGATACATAAATCACTCTCAGTACATATATACGAAGATGAGGTTCACACATACTCTTCTATCAAATCTATGTACATCACATACGTAAGGATCACATGTTCTGAATCACTCAAGAATCGTCTCAATACAAATCACACATATTAGAGGCGAACATAGTTCACATACTCATGGGTCACGCACATACCTATGCTCCCATAGTCAGCTGACTTATCAACTTACAAATAAGTCATTCACAGTCCTATGTCCTTAAGGTACCAACTTAAATCCCCCCCCCCCCCCCCAAGGCACACAAAGATAAGATGGTCCTTTTCCAAAAATTAACCTCCCGTGATAGCAAGTATGGTAAGTATGCCATATACACAATAATCCAGATACCAAGAAATCACACAACTTAGATAATCATCATATTTATATAGGTATACACCAACCCTATATCTTAAGTCTCATACGTATCATAGTGTCATCCCGAATATTCCACGTAATATGTTTAGCGCAACAACTCTCGTCGTATAAATACGAATACTAAAACCTACATCATAAGGTTACTAAGTCACCCACTCTTCTCTAAGGTTATCTTAGTAATTCAAAGTCCCTCTTCTACCGTTCCTAACCTTAAGTTATCATTCATTCAAATTTCAATCCCAATTTATAAATTTTTAACGGTATCTCACTCGGTAAACACCCATAAGTATCCCATTCAATCCCAACTGTTATAACATTTTTCAAGCACAAACTACAATCCTACTGAACTTACCCGTGTCCCATAACATTCTATTAAATCCCCTAAGAGTTCCTACAGGCTTGGGATTTCTCAAATCTTAAAAGGAAACAATCTACAAAAATCAGGAGGGGTCGATTAATCGAGGAAAGGGTCGATAGATTGATCGGTCGATCGATCGACATTCTTGAGTCGATCGATCAATCGATCAGGTATTTGCCTAGAATTCCTTTAACAGTTACGGGTTCTTCAAATTTTACACCCCAAATCCTCCATTACAACGTACCAAACTCCCAAGTAAGTTTACTAATCATGAAACTAACATATCTACATAAGTTTTAACGTTCAAGAATCATTAAACTATCATAGAATATCGTTTTCTTGGATCAAAAGTCATGAATTTTAGTACAACCCTAATTCTTCACTATTTTTTCCCATAATCATCATAATCCTCAATTTAAATTTCATGATTCTTAACCCTTAATTTATAATTTCATTCATCCAACATTTCCAGAAGAACCACTACATGTAAACCTACCCAAAAATAATTATTAAGTCTCCAAATTCATATTTTTGCCATTATTCATAAATTGACATCAAACCTAAACTATCATGTAAAGTATATGCCATAAATCATTGCAAGACAAATTACATGCCTGAATTAGAGATTTTGATCCTTTGAAGCAGACGGTATGGGAGTGATCCTTGCTTTCCGATCTTTCCGGTGGTGGTGACGGTGGTGCAAAAGCCTTTAATGGTTGGTTCTCTTTTGGGAACTTCCTTCTATTTATCTCTAATGGACGTTTATGATTTTTGGTTGTGTAAGGGACTCAAGTGTTGGCTGATATAATCAGTCTAAAATTCATCCATTACTATTGCTAAAAAAATCAAAATGACTAAAATACCCTCCCGGGTTGTCGGTTAGGCTTAAAATACCACGGGACCCAAACTAAACCCACGACTAGTGCTTTTTGACCATCTCGACCCTTCCGGACACGTTAGCGCACTCAAAATGATAATACAAATGACATAAATATAAATTACTTTTAAATCCATTAAATTTGGTCCTCACACCACTGACACACGCTTCCCAACTTTAATTACTGAAACTGACGTATTTTCAACTCACGACAATATTAATAAATTCAATAATTCTATATTACCATAATCACTCATTAATATTAAACATTATCATCATAATCAAATACAAACTCTCATCTCGCTAGTTATTTAAAATTCGAATTAATTTCCGATTTATTATCCCAAATTAATTTAATTAGTTCCATAATTAAAAGCAATTTCATTTAATTAATCTCATAATGAAAAACCAAAAAAAACACGGGGTATTACAAGTATGTCTCGTTTGAATGAGATAGCGTCATTCCAGTTCATCTTCAACCTCAGCTTTTTGCGTTTTTCTTCATGTTCTTATACCAAACCCTCATGGATTATATTCTACCCAAAACCCAGATATTCTAACATTCTTCTAACATGTTCAAGGGTGATTTTCACATAAGAGAAACATTAAATCCATATGTTCATAAGGATATTATCATCAAACCCATTAAATTCTTAAAATTTCAATTTATCAAATTTCCATATTCAACATGAGTAGGATTCATCTACATGAAATACCTATCATCATTTTCATATCTTCAATAAACATATATATATCCTCTCCATATAAAACCTATCCATTTTCATGTTCATAGTGTCTACATGTATAAATCTCCAACTACATGAATTTGCCTATCCATTATACTTAATTTATCAATTATTTTAATCCCAAATTCATAAGTTCATCAATCCAAAAGAATATCCTATTATAACATGGATAATCTAAGCACCACAATAGAGCAAGAATTACACTTGCTTTATGTGTAGGCCTAAACCTTTAGAGAAGACAAGTATTTGGCACCCCCTCTTCCTTTTTTTGACGACTATTTGGTGGGGGTGCAAGGTGTAGAGATGTTGGTTGTCCCCTTAATTTTCCATAGGTGACTCTTCTTTTCTAAGAAACTCTTCCTCTCCTCTAGATAACCTTTCACTTTCTCTCTAAGTCTTTTCACTCTCTCTCAAAAGACCTCACTTTGTGTTTTGATGAAATGAACCTTATGTACAATCTAAAATCACATATATAACAAGTCTCCAAGGTTATCTAAGATACAAAAAACTTAGGCACTATTCATCTCCCAAGAAAAATGACTAAAATGCCCCTTTGGGGTGTCTTTCATCTTCCAATTGACTCGAGACCCAAATCAAACACCCGGGTAGACTTTTTTTTGCCTATTTTGATCCTTCTGGACTCAACGGCGCACTCGAAATGTTCATCTGAATGACTTAAAAATAATGTCATTTTATTCATTTTATTTTAGTCCCTACACGACTCATAAGCGCGTCCCGACTTAATTTCCATTTTTGCCATATTATTTACTCAAAATAATATTAAAAACCATCATATCCACATATTACTTTATATCAGTAAGTAATATTAAAAATCATATGTATACTACTTAAATCTTTAGTAATATTCAATCCAGATTAATCCCAATTAATTTCGTAATTAATTCCAATTAATCCCTATTAATTTCGCCTACTAACTTTTAATTTATCTCATATTAAAAGTCATTAAAATTATGGGGACCTTAAGTACCAACAAAAATATTTGTAGCAACGTAAAGAAAAGTTGCTTTACTAAAAACAAGTATGAAATTGGCTTACTTTCTATCTCTAGAAATGTAAACAAACAAGTAATCACAAGTATGTTGCTCAAGTGGGCATTGGGTTGAATTTTTCTCACACAAGAGTATTGGGTTTATATCTTTGTCTAAAAATGTCTTAAGGAAGTATCTTTAATCTCAAAAGAGTTTTGGGTGGATCTTTGCTTCAATTGAGTTTTGGGTTTGAAACTCTCACTTTGGAATGTGTGTGGTTCTTGGTTTCTCTCTTTAGAAAGCTCAAGTAAAGTGACACAATCTTAGAAACGGAACTTTGATCAATGGAGACATTTTAGGAAGCTTGTGTGTTAGTGAAAAGTTTGTGAATGGACCGATATCTGTGTTTTAAACAAAACCAATTTTTCTTCGAAAAAGATCCAACTTTTAATTATGCACCAAACCAAGTTGTGAAATCCCAATTCTCACTTTAAACCAATTTTATCTTGATTAATCCTAAACATGCATCTAGTGATTAAAGCAAGTAAAGTAAAGTAAAGAATACTCACAACGCCATATGTACGAGGAAAAAACCCAAAACGAGAAAACAACCTCGGACGGCCCAAGCCAGACAATCACTATGAACAACGGTTTTACAAAGACATATTAGCCTTACACTAAGACTCGATCCCCACAGGTCTTGACGATCCTTCTGATCTTCAACCGTTCTTCAATAGTGCCCACATAGAAATTCCATCTTCCACGATCTCTGTCCACAACACACGCGTCCACGTATGTCTCGGTGTCCTCCAATATGGCTTTGATAGGTCTATGATGTCGAACACGATGTCCGTCGCTTCTTCGCCGCAAAAACCTTTGTGTTCAATGCGTAGAACAAACAACGGTGCCGCAAGATCACGTAAACATATAAGAATGATAACTCAGATCTTTACAAACTCTAAGGATGTGTTTAAGACTTTTAAACCTTAGAAAACATGTGCAAATAAGGTTCTGGTTTGTAAAACTGTTTTCCAGAAATCACTCTTCCGAAATTATGATGCAAACATTGTTTAAATAGGATTTAAACGCTGCCTCAAAAAATGTGTTGTTCCAACGACTTAAGCATGTAGTTCGTGCTACATTGTATCTCGTTCGAACGAGATCCAATGTCGTTCGAGCGACCTCGCGAAAGTTTGACTTTATTTGACTTTCAGATAAAAACGTCTCTTAACAAAGAGGTATATAAATTAATCAAACTCTATTTCGAGCTTATCATCATAGAACGAAGTTTAAACCATTAAAACACTTTTAAAACATTTAAAATCATTTTTCTATATAAAAATTACATCCTTATCTTTTATAAAATAATTCCGAGAACCATTAATTATACGCATTCATACCTGAGTGATCTCGGAATGAAATTAACTTTGAAGACGATTAAACTTGCACCAAATAAACATCGGCATGATTAAATCCTTGAATCTTTGCCGCAATGTCTTCAATTTCTTCAATACGTCATAGACCAAGTGGGATCGTGACAAAATAAAATTCTCCCTATGACATATTACAAACACAGTTTTGTTCACCGAATTAAGTCAAAACAATACATGGACTCAATTGGAAATTTATGTCCTTACAGTTAGAAAAGAACCCAAAGGTTCCTTTCATAAGACATTTTGAAAACTAATAATTGGAGGGTAGTATGATGAATATTAGGAGTTTTGGAATTCAAAATTTGAAAACTAATTGTTGGAATTTTAGCCACTTAGACACTTTGAGACTTAAAGTCCTAAGACAAAAGTCGATTTTCAAATATATATATTGAGGCATATTCAGTTGTCTAGTTTGAGTCAACTCTATGTCTAGTGACGCGAATCTAAATGTGTATCTAAAGCATGTAAATACGGTTCTAGTGTAAACCGATCTCTCAAGTAATAATCCGAGCAAGTTGGGTATTGAACTCAGGGACTAAGACGTGAAATGTAACGACTACTAAGGTGACCAGACCTAACGATTGACTCATAAAAAGAAGAGAAAAGATGATGATTGTTTGAAGGAAATTTCATAATGAAAAAATGTAACCTAATCAATTAATGTGAACTAACTACGCATGCAAGGATGAAAACTCTTTGATTAAAACTATATTCAAAAAATTGGATTGGAATACACTCCCCCAAACTGTTGATAAATTCATTGGATGCAAAATTTTCAAAAACTATATTAATAATTGGAAGAGAACATCAATTTTTTCAAAGTACTAAGCATATTAGAATTTTACTCCGCACAATTTCTAGTCAATAATTAATTTAACGTGAATGACAAGATTGCCGACATGCGTATTACACTCTCAAACACTCCGGTTACCTAGGAAAAATGACTTAAGATGCCTGTAATACTTGTTTAGATAAAATATCAAACCTACGAATAATGTATAAAACTACATCCAATTTTATATCTAACTTATTAACCTAGGTAGGGTTCATGTATCCAAACCCCTGAATTATCTAGCCGAACATGTAAATATAACTATGCATGAATTATTTATGTAGCATAAATAAATAATGAATGGAGAATAATAAGAAAGCATGTAAATAATATTACCAAAAGGGTAGAGAAGAGAAAACATACACAAACAAAGCTTTGAAAGAAATCAATCGAAAATAATCAGCTCTTTATTGAAGTTGCAAGTATGAAAAGCAATAAGTCTTTCTCTAGATGTTCCTCTACCACTCTAACCTTCTCCTTAATAAAATCTAGGTTAAAATACTCACAATACATGTTTACATAGGTCCCTAATTCATTTAGAATAGTCCTCCAAACATAAAACTTTCTAGGCTATAAAATAGGGGAAAAATAAAAATCACGCTTCAGGTAATTTGTCACGGTTATAAAGATTGACAAATTTTGTCACGTTTCTAGAGCGTTACTAATGGTGAACCGGTTCCCTTTAGAACCGAACAGATTCATTTTTTTTCAGTATTGTCCAGGTGATGCCTTGTGTGGTCAAAGTTCTCTTGTTTATAATTCTAACGCACATAACTTCTTCATTGTAGCTCAGGTTGTGCTGCCTTTGTTTCAATACGCTCGTGACTTCAAGATATTCAACTTTTTAGTTGACTCCGCCTTCGGGCTCCGATTGAAAAATTATGAAAATTCCCCTGACTTCCCTTTCTTTTGATGCTTTCACTGTTTCGGCATTTTTTTCTCCATCCACTTGCACTAATTACCTGTAAAATAAGAGAGAAATAAAAAAAAATACAAAATATTCGCCGAAAAGGGTTAGTATAATGATAATGACATAAATCCAGTCTAATTAAAATGCACAGGACCGAAAAAATTGCCGAAATTAAGGGGATAAATATGAAATATTTATGCCTAACCCCCCCCCCCCCCCAACAACAACTTAAAATATTGCTCATCCCGAGCAATGTAAAAGAATAAGATCATGAGTTTAAACGGACTTCTGAATAATTAATGTGATAGGATACCTCTTTCGTGGGTAAGAAATGTCATTTAACGTATGCAACAAGACGTTAAACCCCTAGGTCGCCCCAGCATAACGAGTGGTGTCTCGTGAGGGTCTGTAGTGAATTACCCACAAAAGTTTTTTGACTAAAAAACATATAAAAATAACTAAAAATCGTACAATTTAAATTCTAAAAAAATAATCATTTCAATTTTTTATTCAATAGATCTCAGTTCAGTATGTGTGTGTGCACGCGCGAAGACGAAAATCAAATCGCTAACTTTCATCGATTGATCATTACGTTACTTTTCAAAAATTTGCTTTAATTCAAAATTCTCACGAGATTCTCTCACAAATGAATCATTTAGATCGTAGTTATTTTCTCTCGACGTGCCTTATATAAAGAGTAAATATAATGTACACTAGTTCACGTACACAAATATAAAGACATATTTATTCAATTGAAAAGATCTCATGAATGGGTTACAGTCATTGAAACACAGGAAACATCATCTTTTGGTTGCACCATTTTGTCCCCTTTATTATATTTTCTTGTTTTAGCTCTCCATACGGTATTTAATTTCGTTATTCAAACTCGGTTAGAACTTTTTTTTATTATAAGGTGTATTGGGTAAAAACAGGGATGGTTAAAATAATCAGAGTTGGAAACAATTTCTCTCAATGTCCTAAGGTACTTTTCTGGGCATTTTCTCTTTTTCACTTCTTTTTTTTCATTATATTTTCTTCATATTTTTTCATTTTTTTTTTGTTTGAGCATTTATTTCTATTTTTCTTTTATTTCCCCTTTTTATTGCACCATTTTCATGTACTTGATGAATTTTTTATTTTCATAACTCCGGGCTAATTGGGATTTTCTAGGTTAATAAACGAAAAGCGTATTGATTATTAGGCTCAAAGCGGCTTGCAACGGAATAATTTTTTATGATTTTGTATGGCCAATATTTTTGGGTAAACAAGCGATGGACTAACTTCATTTATCCGAATTACAAATGATTATACCGTATGCGTCTCGAGATGAATTTTAATTTGGAGACATTTTTAACGCGTTTTCAAAACAATACCTCACTCGGTTTTCATTACCGTTCAAACAATGATTTAAATATCATCAATGATTTTTAAAGCACTGAAATGAACGTTGAGTTAACTTTTAACTCAGATCAATTTAAATTTTTGCTAAAATTAATAGGCTTGAAATCTCACGGGGTTAAAAATCTCCACACTTATTCGTTAAATCGTCAATTTTCGCTCAATTTATATTTTTGGGCAATTTTGTCTTAGTGCATTAAGTTTTTACAAATTAAGACTTAAAACAAAATTTTATATTTTTGAAAATTTTAAATTTCAATTTTTATTTATTTTGAAGAAAAATATTTATGGGTTTTTAAAAAAAAATCATTTTTTTTGGAAATTTTCTAACTTTTTGATAGTTTTCAATTTTTTTGGACATTTTAAAATTTGTAAAGTTTAAAGACGGACGAATACCCTCTCCCCCTCCCCCCAACTTAGACTTTTGTATTGTCCTCAAGCAAAAGGATCAAAATTTAAATATGAAAAGCAAAGGGCAAAAATAAAATAAAAAAAATTTAAAATGCGATAAGACACTACGTATCCCCGGCTACGGCACCAAAAACTTGACGTGACAAAAAATCTAACCCCAAAAAAATCACCCCATACGCGTCAGGGTTGCGATAACATCTCTCTCAAAACCTACTCCACCCTATGTGCGGGGCCGTCAAAATCATAAATAAAAAGTCTGAACAATTGAAAGTCAACCCAATATAACAAGTACACACATGGAGGAACATTATAAATGTGGCGAATGAAGTTATGAACATGCAATGCCGCATTATAACATTAATGGGTAGACTTGAAGATTCTATCATGCTGAAATTCTGACGGACACGCTAAGTCTAGGTTTCCCTCTAACTCGAGAATGGATAAATCGGGCTTTAAAAAGGACGATACTCTATTTATGCCCTCGATCTCATCCGAGAATTCAAATGGCACGTACGAACGTGGAGGAAAGTGACAATGAGGTATGACAAACCATGGGTCACCGAGTGAAAATGCTCGAATTATTTTCTCAATCTCCTCACTAATAGATTAAACCTCACATTTCATCATGCTTTCAAAAGTCTCAGGTGCATGTTCATAAATAAGGAATTTATCTATCTTGTCATTCCAGTTTCTCTCATCTAGGTGACTAAATGAGTCCAAAAATGATTGAACTTCAAGAGTGAGGTCCACATCCACCGAGCAAAATTCTTTCTCAAAATTTTCAATATTTATATCTACAGGTAATTTCATTTTTTCACTAACCCATGGGGTGTTTTCAAGACTCATATTTTTTTCGGACTTTTTTTGGATTTTTAGGTTTTTTTTAATTTTTGGGATTTATAATTTTTTTCGACTTTTTAGTATTTCAGTCAAATTCTTAGATTAATTCGACCTAACCTAGTATGTCAACTGATATACCAAAATATAACCTCGGCCTGGCCGAGGGTAGCCTGGTCTAAGACGAGGGAATAACTCCACCGTAACCCCCGGGGGGTCATGTTGAAGATACGGGGACGACAGGCCAACCCCACCATTGGCAACACAAATATGCTGGATGACCCAAATCAGCCCAAGCCTATGTAGACTGAAGCCTCGGCTTAAAGATAGATCAGACGACCATACGACGGGTAGACCCTATAGAGGTCGACAGTACAAAAATCCTACATCCAGCAGTCAGGTCACCCAATAGGCCAGCATCATCTTCACCCTCGGCCTGTCACCAAAAGTCGAGTGCGACACAATCATGGCGCGTGATTCGGGAGAGGTGTGGGACAGTGCGCGTGGTACTCATGTAGCACGTGGACTAGACCGTTATAACAAGAATATTCCCTCAATTATATCATCATTACCTACAAGTGGCCTAGCCAGGTGTCAACAGGGGATTGGCCAGATCATCATTCACATGTTCAATGCATGCTTGGGGGGTACAATACACCCCCAAGCCCTATATATACTTGTCACCTTTATCCTTGTAAAGGGATGGATAATTGTAACCCTAGATGAAACTCTATTTGCACACAGTAGAGAGAGAGATTATGTGCATTGTGTCCAAGGCCATTAGTGCCCAAATATAGTAGATCACACACTCAGAGTGGATGTAGGCCAGATTAGCTGAACCACTATACAACATCATCTCCAGTCCTCTTCTTCCCACCTCCTTCTATATACTTCTACACATATACATAACTCTATTGCCACCATTGTTGTTACTGTGTGAGCTCATCGAAACTTATCTGGTGATGCTGAATCTTACCATCATCAGTTTGTCACCGTCTGTGGGAATGAGAAGCTATCTCTTCCTTTCTACAGCTTGACCTCACCGGAGACTCTGGTGGTGAACCAGTTCTCCCACCTTGAGTGGAGTTATTTCACCATTCAAAGAGATCCATTAAGGTTCTTAAGCTCTCTAGATCACCCAATCTTATCACAGATCAAACATATGGCACCGGAGTTACCACAACCGCCACCTCCACCATCTAGTGGAGTAGGACCTAGTTCCAGTCATATACCACCTCAGTCTGAGATGGTTGAGGTGGCTTCCGCCCTGAAGTCTTTAGAAGCAAGCCAGCAGTTTATGAAAGAGCAATTTGTAACTCTTAGCCAAAGCATACTGAGACCACCCAGAGTCTCATCAGAGATGATTACTCCGACAGCTGCACCAGAACAACATGAGGCCAGGGGACCACCCCAAGCACTACGCAAAGACCTGCCACCTCCACAACGGTGGAGGGATGTTACTGACGCCCGAAGTCTATTCCTGGGGAGGCAAGGAAACCCTTGAACGAAGGATAGATATGATGATGTGGAGGTGGAAGAGGCTCCCACAGATTGTTGGGATCCGTATGAGGTCTCTAACTATACTGTACGACCTGTTTATGAGAGCCGAGGGAAGTGGAGGAGGCAGAATCCTGACGAATGACTGAGAGGCTCAGCTTTTGATTGTCTGAGCAGAGGATCGGCCTTTGAGAGGCTAGGCCCAGTCAATGACCTGAGGGAAAGATTTTCCAGATTGAGAAGTCTTGTAAGGTCCATAAGAGAGGCAGTAAATAGCCGACCCCACCAGGGCCAACCCCATGGAGGGGATGGCGGTCAGGGGAGAGGTGAACAACTGACACAGATCGGTCTTAGCAGAGCCCTCAGTTCACCCCAGAGAAGATATGGAGGATAACATTGGCCAAGATGCCCCGTGAGGCCGTGGAATGACTCGATTCAAAGGTTGGAGGATAAAATTGGTGATATCCTGAAAAGCTGAGGCCCTCTTCAAAGAGATTATTCCATAGGCTCACCTTTTGTGGCGAAGATAGTCAACTTCCCAACGCCATCCAAGTTTAAGCCACATGGGGTCACCCCAAGGTATGATGGGAGTACCAACCTAGCCCATCATATTGAGATGTACCAATTAGCGGCTGATATATACTCTATCTGAGATGAGATGAGATGAGGTGTCATGCCTTTTCCAGCACTTTGACAGGGGTCATACATGTCTGGTATACCTCACTTCCAAAGAACTCCATTGAAAGCTTTAAGCAGTTAGCAAATTGGTTCATCCACAACTTTGGCTTTAGGGTAAGTCCACAGAAGAAGACCACTCACCTGCTCTATGTTAAGCAAGGGAAGAATGAGAGCCTTAGAGATTACATAGATAGGTTTAACAAAGAAAAGTTATAGGTTGAGGAGTAGGAAGAAAGTATAGCCATGACAGCCCTCATTGGAGGACTCCAAAAGGGGAAGCTGTTATGGAAGCTTTCTCAAGACCCCCCGAAGTAAATGGATGAGTTACTGGCAACAGCGGGGAAGATGATGAACGCCAAAGAGGCAATGGTCGCCAAATACGAAAATGAAAAAGGAGGCACTAGTGGAGCTAAGTACCAGAAAAAGAATAAGGAGGGGAAGAAAAACTTGCAAATGACAAATTTACTGATTACACCCCTCTCACGATCAGTTGCGAACACATTCTAAATGAGATAAAGAGTGACTATTCCTTAAAATGGCCTAAGAAGTTGAGAGAACCCCCTCACAAGAGGAATAAAAACTTGTGGTGTGAATATAACCAAGACCATGGCCATTTGACCGATAAGTGTTTTGCTCTGAAAGAGGAAATTAAAAAAATGTTAAAAGAATGGAAGTTAAGAAAATATATGGACAAGGGTGCATTCAAGAGCGGCTGAGAGGCCGACCCTAGGAAGAAAAGAAGAGATGCATGCAGAGAAAATCCCCCCAATAGAAGAGACGACCCTTCAGAGGATGATGATGATCCTAACCTCCCACCGAGAGACAACCATGACCCTATGAAAAGACTTAAAATGATATTGTTTGGTGTTGGAATGATATTCAGGGTCCTAGAAGGAGGAGGATTAGAAGTCGCCGATAGAAAGGCCCATATAGCTGAAGCCAAGGCAGTAACAAAAGATGTGCACTTAACCTCTATCGAAGCCAAGCCATAAAAGAGGAAGAAAGTTAATATAGATACTATGATAATGGGTTTCTCAAGGATGGACTTCAAGGGCCTCTTATCCCTACATGATGGCCCTCTCGTCATCACCACCAGGGTACACGGATGCGAGGTGCCAAGGATCTTTGTAGATGGGGGTAGTTTGGTATATGTGATGTTTTGGCAATGTTTTAAAGGCTTGGGACTCAGTCGTGCTAGGCTCGTCCCATACCATCATACCTTGATTGGTTTCAATGGGGAAAAAGTTCATCCCCTAGGAGTGTATGAGGCTGATGTAAGAATGGGAGATGAGTGATCGAGATGGCTTACCAAGAAGGCCAACTTTTTCATGATGGATGAACACGTCTTCTCAGCCTACAACATTATACTGGGGCGAGTAGCCCTCAAGGAATTTAAGGTCGTGCCTTCCACGGTTCACCAGATGATAAAATTCTCGACCCCTTATGGGGTAGGGGAAGTTCAGGGAGACTAGACGATGGCACGGGAATGCTACTTCAACTCTATCGAGGAAAGAGGACGCAAAAGAAGGGAATAACTACTTACAATATTGATACCCTTGACCCCAGGGATGAGACAAAGCTGAAGAAAGGAGAAGCCACAGAAGAGGTAGAACCATCATCCTCAATGAGGATGAGATGAAAAAAATAATCCGAGTTGGCAAATATCAAAATCCAGATATAAGAAAAGACCTCATCAAGCTCCTAAGGAGAAGATAGAGCGTCTTTGCATGGAATCGTGCAGACATGCTAGGAATCGAACCTAAAATCATGTGACACAAGATCAACGTGATAGATGATGCCAAGTCGATAAAGAAGAAGAGGATAGTTTATTCTCGAGAGAAATATGCGGTTATAAGGGATGAGGTTAAGAAGATCGAAGAGGCCGAGTTTATCAGGGAGGTCATCTATCCCGAATGGTTGTCTAACGCAGTCATAGTCCCTAAAGCAAACGAAAAATAGAGGATGTGTGTAGACTTTACTGACCTTAATAAACACTACCCAAAGACAACTTCCCTCTTCCCTGCATTGATCAGATGGTGGACGCTACCGCATGCCATGAGCTAATGAGCTTTATGGATGCATATTCAAGCTACAACCCAGATCTTTATGAACCCCGAAGACTGAAAAAAATAGCTTTCATTACTAACAAAGGGACATACTGTTATAGGGTCATGGCCTTTGGCCTGAAGAATACGAGGGCAACGTATCAGCGTCTCATGAGTAAAATGTTCGAAGACCAAATCGAGAAGTCTATGGAGGTCTGTGTAGATGACATGTTGACTAAGAGCTTCAAGGCCAAGGATTATGTGACCGACCTTGAGAGGACCTTTGACATGATGGACAGGTACCGAATGAAGCTCAACCCAACCAAGTGAATTTTTAGGGTTGGAGCAGGAAAGTTCTTGCCTCTGCTAGAAATGAACTCCCCAAGACCATTAAAGACGTTCAGAGGCTCATAGAATGAGTGGCTACTTTGAATAGGTTCATATCCACAGCCATAGACAAGTGTCTACCATTTTTCAAAGTTCTCAGAAAGGCTTTTGAATGGAACGAAGAGTGTGACAAGGCTTTTAAAGAGCTAAAGTCCTACATAGGGGCCCCCTTACTTTTATCACGTCTAGTGCAAGGCGAAAGATTGTTCATGTACCTAGACATGTCAAAGTCAGCCATCAGCACTGCTATTGTGAGAGAAGAAGACGGAGTACATAAGTCGGAGTATTTCAATAGTAAATCACTCTAGGGGGCAGAGCAAAGATACCCTAGGATGGATAAGTTAGCCTATGCTTTTATTCATGCCTCAAGGAAGATAAAGCTATACTTTTAATCCCATACAATGGTCATCCTCATCGATTCCCCTCTTAGGCAGGTCATACATAAGCCAGAAAAATTAGGGAGGCTAATTTCCTGGGCTATAGAGCTGGGGGAGTTTGATATTGTGTATCAACCTAGGATGGCCATTGAGGGTAAAGCATTGCATATTTCATTGTTGAATTTACTTGGGAAGAGGATGAGGCTAAAAATGAGAACCTCGAGAAGACAGATATCCAGCAAGGTAGAATTGTTGACCCGCCCACAGGTAAGGCTGAGACAAGAACCCCTAGGGAAAAACTTATAAAAAATGAAGAGTGACGATACCTATTTAGACAGGGATCCCTCACTGAAGGAAATTTATCCGAGGAACATGTTGTGTGGAATCTCTTTGTTGATGGGTTCTCCTGCGAGAGCGGAAGTGGAGCTGGATTAATAGTGTCAGCACCTGACGGCATGGACATCGAGTATGCCATAAGGTTCGACTTCCAAGCATCCAACAACGAGTCAAAATATGACTCCTTGATAGTAGGCCTCTCCTTGGCTAGGTATCTTAGTGTTGGCTAGATCTTGGTCTTAGTGATTTAAGATTGGTAGTGAATCAGATACTAGGAGCATACGAGGCTAAAGATAAGAGAATGGACAAATATCTTGAAAAAGTAAAGTCACTATTGAAGAGCTTTAAAGAAGTAAAGTGGAAGAGGGTATCTAGGCTGGATAATGGTCGAGTCGATGAACTTTCTAGACTAGCCTCGGTAACTAGGAGAGATATAAGGAGAATAGTTCCAGTGGAAATTCTACTTCGGCCAATGATTGAAGATGCAGATGGAACACTTAGATCTTGCTTAAATATAAGCAAGGAATATTCATAGATGGACCCTCTAGTCAGATACATTAAAGAGGGGGAGATGCTAGAGGCAAAATAAGAAAGGAAGAAGTTGAGGTACAGAGCTGCGAAATTCACTGTCATCGGAGACACCTTATACAAAAAGGGATTCTTTCTCCCTTTGCTCAGATGTGTGCACCCGTCTAAGGTTCCACATATCTTGTAAGATGTGCACGAGGGGTCTTGTTCTATCCACATGGAGGGGATAGGTCATTAGCGAAGAGGATAGTCACCCAAGGATATTGGTGGCCGACCTTGGCGAAGGATGCTACGGCATATGTGAAGAACTGTGATAAATGTCAGAGGTTCGCCACCATACCTCACCAACCCTATCAACCTCTTATCTCCATTACATCCCCGTGGCCATTTGCAGTATGGGGAATTGATTTGGTAGGACCCTTGCCTAGAGCCGTCAATAACTATCAATAATTTATCATAGCGGTTGATTATTTTTAAAAAATGGGTGGAAGTGGAGCCAATGGTCACAATCACCGAGCAGAAGACCTTACAGTTCATCTGGAAGAACATCATATGCAGGTATGATCTCCCCAACACCCTCATCTTAGATAACGGGACTCAGTTCAAGAATGTATCCATGGAGAAATACTGCGAAAGAGTGGGGGTCAAACAGTTCTTCTCTACCCCAGGCCGACCTCAGGCTAATGGGCAAACTGAGGTTACAAACCGAATAATCCTGGACGGGATTAAGAAAAAACTTGAAGAGGCAAAAGGAAGATGGGTTGAGGAGGTATATGCTGTGCTGTGGGCCTATAGGATGACAATAAAAACTCCTACCGATGAAACCCCTTTCATGTTGGCATATGGCTCAAAAGCCGTCATCCCCACCAAAATTGGGTTTCCTACTCACAGAGTTCAAATATATGATCCTTAGATGAATATGGAAGAAAGGAGACTTGATCTAGACTTGATTGAGGAAAGAAGATAAGACGCTGAGATAAGACAAGCAGCCTACCAGCAGAGGATTGCCAGGTTTTACAATCAGAGGGTAAAGCAAAGGCCGATCACTATGGGGGACCTAGTCCTCTAAAAGACATGGATGAAACTTAACAAGCTCCACCCAAACTGGCATGGCCCAAATAGTGTCATCGATGGAGTTGTCCCTGGAACCTATAGACTAGATAACCTTGAAGGGGAACCCTTTTCAAACCCCTGGAACATAGATCATCTGAAGAAATACTATCAATAATGTTGTAGTTAATATCCTATTGGCTCATAATTGTAATGAATGTGTTGTTTCATATAAAACTTGGGATGTTAATGAGAATATTCTATTGGCCCCACATCTTATGTTTGTAAATTTAGATATCTGTTGGGGTAATTTATGCAAAGACACAAAACATCATTCGTGGTGAAGTAGGCTTAAATGCTCTTTAGTGATACGACAACATGAATGGGGATAACCTTATCCATACGCTGTCAATAACATCGGGGAGCATTTAGTCTTGAAACAACACTAATTTAGTGGATAACCACTCTCAAGAAAGACGAGGGAGGGCTTACGTTTTAAAACACCATTAATTTGGTGGATAACCACCCTCGGCTAGGATGAGGGTGAATGGTAGGGACGACCCTCCGTTAACTCTCAAGAAAGATGAGGGAGGACTTTTGTTTTAAAACATCATTAATTTGGTGGATAACCACCCTCGGCTATAATGAGGGTGAATGGTAGGGACGACCCTCCGTTCATTCTCAAGAAAGATGAGGGAGGACTTATGTTTTAAAGCACCATTAATTTGGTGGATAACCACCCTCGGCTAGGATGAGGGATGGTAGGGACGACCTCCATTCACTCTCAAGAAAGACGAGGGAGGACTTATGTTTTAAAACACCATTAATATGGTGGACAACCACCCTCGTCTAGGATGTGGGTGAATGGTAGGGACGACCCTCCGTTCACTCTCAAAAAAGACGAGGGGGGACTTACGTTTTAAAACACCATTAATTTGGTTGATAACCACCCTCGACTAGGATGAAGGTGAATGGCAAGGACAACCCTCCGCTCACTCTCAAGAAAGACGAGGGAGGTCTTATGTTTCAAAACACCATTAATATGGTGGATAACCACCCTCGGCTAGGATGAGGGTGAATGGTAGGGATGACCCTCCGTTCACTCTCAAGAAAGATGAGGGACGACTTATGTTTTAAAACACCATTAATTTGGTGGATAGCCACCCTCGGCTATGATGCGAGTGAATGGTAGGGACGACCCTCCATTCACTCTTAAGAAAGATGATGGATGATTTATGTTTTAAAACTCCATTAACTTGGTGGATAACCACCCTCGGTTATGATGAGGGTGAATGGTAGGGAAGACCATCCATCCACTCTCAAGAAAGACGAGGGACGACTTGAAGGATGGTTAGCACATTATGAAAAGAGGAAAATAGAAGACCAAATGAAAAGGAGGGAATTTTCATTACAAATTATGAATGTACAATACACGTTCAAAAGAGTAAAAAATAAAAGAACAAGAAGAGGGTATAGGCCACAGACGGCCACCCTAAAGAGCGGCATCAAAGGGTGGAGGCCTAGCATCGTCCAGCAGAGAACCACCGGCAGCAACAACAGAAGGCCGATCCTTAGACGTCCCAGTGCCTTTAACATTTACTTGAGACTCCACATGGGATCGAGCCTCAGATATCAAGGGGTCGTCTAACTCTACTGCCTCTAGTGAAGGACGAATAGACAACACTGCATCAGCAAACTTCAAGATGACCCATCGATAGGCCGTCTTGATTCCCCTCTCCAAGTATTCAAGCCCGAAGACTTGGAATTCATTGGAGAGTTTGTAGGCCTCCACCACATCAGCCTCATTACAACAAGATCATTCTTGAACTGGGTACCCTGGTTGATCAAAGCCTCATCCTTGGCAGTAATGAGGTTGTACTTAAGCTTCAATTGAGCAGCATGCTCCTCTGTAATCTCTCATAGAATCCTCAAATGCTCGGCCTTCACATTCTCCAGCTCAGTCTTTAGATTATCGAACTCGGTCTTTAAGTTGACCTCATGTTGAATAGCTCCCTCGACCTCATAAAACTTATGTTGGTTCTCAGTCATCCACTTGGTGGCAGAGGTGAAGGCGCAGACAGATTGGAAAAGACGAGAAAAAGGTTATGAAGAGTGCGCTTGCGTTCAAATTAAGAAATTATTTAATTAAATATCTTTTTTTTAATTAATTCCTAAAACATGCATCTAGGTGTGATTGAAATCAATATGATCATGCAAGAATAATTAATCACACACAAAACACACAAATGAGGAAAAATCCCCCAAAGGGGCAAAACCTTTTTATTTTCACTATAATTTGTAAAAATGGTTACATGGATTACAATGAAAACAAGTGTGACAAAGAAATACCCTCAGGTGTCGATTTCTATGTCATCGATTGGAATCTCCTACAGGAACTCCAAGTGTGCAGGAATGAAGAAGAGAGCGGCTTCTTCACAAATTACTCCAGGTGAGTAAGAATGATCCTCATGAAGGTTTAATAATTCACATATATATATATGGGAGTGTTTATATGAATAAAGAAGGTTTAAAAACCTTAAAAGGTGAAGTCTGATTCTGGGCAGTTTTCACAAAATTTCTAGATTGAAAAAAGACTTAGAAAAATGTGTAGAAGGCACACTGGTATTTATACGAAAATCGAGGCGGCGTCACTCGACCGAGATAGGCATCTCACTCGAATGAAGGACACATGTCATTCGAATGACTTCGCGCGAGATGATGATCTCGCTCGAACGATAGTGCTGACTCGTTTGAACGACCCCGTCGACTGAGGCACTCTGCTTCTACACTTAGAACAAATTTTTCTTTTGATAAAAAATATTTCAGACTTCAAAAAATTATTTTCTGAAAAATTTCCCAAATATTTATGCAAATATAAAAAACTCCAATAAATCATTTTACCAATAATGCATCGTGAAGTAGTGGGAAACATTTGAGCAGTACGTCACATGTAGCGTGCCGAATGTAGCGGTATCAGACATACATACTGTGATCTAAGATAAAACATAAATTCCTAGATTCTACCTCGGACATTTATAAGATTATGTCCTTACAAATTTCCCCCTATGTCTATGCCGGTAGACACATAAAAAATCTGAATTATGCAATCTCCCTAAAACAAATGACATAAAATATAATATCCCCATTAAACCCTCAAACTTAGAATACAACATGACATGTCTTCAATCAAACTTCAGCATCTTCAAATGTTCAGCTCTTCAGAAACTCCCAAAGCTTTTCTCATCAGGGTATGCAATCCAATAAATCAAATTTGTACCTACACACATGAGATAAAGAAAATACCCGTGACAAGCAACAGTTTGAAATATAATGATATGCAAAAATCAAATATCAATTAAGCTTCAGCAATTCATTGATAAATCAACCAAACACCAAAAATAATTCTCCCCCATAATTCATTCTCCCCCTTTTATGCTGTCCCAAAATAGACAGATATGAAAAGCATAAATATGGAAAATGTCACATGGTAAAAAAATCTATTTTTAAATTTTTCAAAAATTTTCATACAAAATATACAATAAAGAATCACACCATGAAAGAACACAAAAACAACCAAGTCGATGATAGTGTAAATGTAGGGGTGTGATCAAATTCGATAGGAAAATCAATGCATACAAACATGACATATATGCAGGATGAATATCGGATACTCCTAACAAATGCACTCAACATCTTCCTTAGGTGTAAAAAGATGAAAATATGAGACATTGACTCAATCAAATCAACAAATCAAAGCTCAAAATGATTTCCCCACCAATAATGTCCAAAACGATTTAATACTTTTTCAGGAATTTTAAGGAAGTGCAAACCCGTTTAAAGTATCCAACCGAACTCCCACAGATTTGTATTTTGAATAGAGGTGATATACATTCTCAAACTTTAGAGAATTGATGGTGAAACCTATCCCTTTAAATTTTTTCGGGCTCTTTTAACCTCTTTGAACCTCGGATAATAAAATTCCTCAATTTTTTTGGTCCGATTTAACAGTGGCTTAATCGCAAAGGATAGATAATTACCTTTCATAGCCCTTCACTATTTTAAAACAAAAACATAATCTCACCAAACAGTTTTTTACATGCATTCAAATCTTGTCAAGTTTTATCGCATATGGTTCATTGTATAGACAGAATTGAGATGAAAACACTCAAGCCAATATGTGATAGACAAGTACAATAATCAAATAAAACCGTGCATGTGTGCAATAAAGTAAATAAGGAGCCAAACATGTAGAAAGATATCACTAACCACATCTTAAAGACTCCAAACAATGTAAAGCACATGGATGCAATGATGTAGCGTCTCAAATCACTATCAAACAGTCACGTGCATAAATGGAATGAAATTTGTGACTCGATTATCTTAAATGCTCATCCATAAAAGGTGCAAATAAAATACAAAAATCTTTTTCTGCTTTTCTAAAAATTTTATAAAAAGAAAATCTTTTTGGATTTTTCAAAAAAAAATAGAAAAAGAAAAATAATAATACAAATGATACAACCTAGGAATAGGAATCATATTATATGAACATGAAAATGCATCCTATCCTAGACATGAACTAACCCCTCAGTCAACTGTGCAAATCCCCAAAGACTTCCTAAGACTCTCATATCTAAGGGAATCTAAAGGCTTCATGAATATATCGTCTAATTGAAGGTCAGTGGGTACGAAACTCAGGGATATGACTTTCTCCTCAACTAACTGTCGTATAAAGTGCTCGCATATCCTAATGTGCTTTGTGCACGAATGCTGGAATGGATTACAGGATATGTGTATCGCGCTCGTGTTATCACAGGAAACAGTCATAGTGTCCTGTGAAATCCCATAATCCTCCAACATTCTATTCATCCACAAGTGTTGCATGCAAAAACTCCCGGTGGCGATGTACTCAGCATCCGGAGTGGACAAAGAGATGGAGTTTTGATTCTTTCTCAACCAGTAGACACGAGCAAAACCAAAATAGAAACACCCACCAGAAGTGATCCTATAGCCATCTACATCCCTGGCCCAATCGACATCAGAATAGGCAGACAAACGGTCATCGGTATCAAAGGAATACCAAATACCATATGAGAGAGTCCCACTCACGTATTTGATAATACGTTTTAGAGCGAGTAAGTGTGACTCTTTCGGGGACGCCTGATATCGCGCACAGACTCTAACACTAAAGGCTACACCCTCTATCTGTGAGTAGCCTTGAGCAACCAAGTTAGCCTTATTTCTGATTATGGTACCATTTTCATCCATTTTAATCTTAAAAATCCACTTGGTACCTATCACATTAGTCTCACTAGGTCGGGAGACAAGTTCCCTGACATTGTTCTTTTTAAACTGAAGCAACTCATCCTGCATGGCAGATATCCAGTGTTCATCTTTGAGTGATTCATTATGATTCTTGGGCTCTACTTTGGACATGTAGCAAAGATGGCTAACAACGTTATCTAGCTGAGCACGAATCTTAACCCCTAAAGTGGGATCCCCAACAATGGCAGAGGGATCATGACTCTTACGAACCCAAGCAGGTGTGTCCCCTAACACAGGAGTAGGGTCCACAGGGTGTGGGCGAGGGACAAGTAAATCGCTGCCAGAAAAGTCCTCATCCTCACACGGAAGGCTAGAATCAATAAACGTCGAAGGGTCGTCATCTTGCATGGTGACGTTTATTGACTCTATAACCGTAGAGCTCTTCAGGTTAAAAACCCGGTACGCTCTACTATTTGATGAATATCCTAGAAATATTCCCTCATCGCTCCGGTATGCTTTACTAATTGATCTCTATCTCGTAGGATGTAGCATTTACTCCCAAAGACACGAAAATATGTAAGGTTGGGTTTTTTTCCACTCCACAATTCATAAGGCATCTTAAGTGTGTGTGGACGCAGGTAAACCCTATTCACCGTGTGGCAGACAGTTGACACAGCCTCTGCCCAAAATATCCTTGTAACCTTATGACCTAGAAGCATAGATCTAGACATTTCCTGAATCGTCCTGTTCTTTTTCTCAACAATCCCATTTTGTTGAGGAGTCTTCATAGAAAAAACTCATGTTTGATTCCAAGGCTGTCACAGTAAAGATCTACCTTTGCTTTATTAAATTATGTGCTGTTGTCACTACGTATCCTGTTAATAGTGACTCCGTGTTGATTTTACAGGACACGGAACTTCGTCGTTAAAAAATCTACAACATCGAATCCCTCTCTCAGAAAACCTACAATAGAGTATCTGGAGAAATCATCCACCATCACGAGGATATACATCTTACCACCCAGACTTTCAGTACGAGTAGGACCCATAAGATCCATGTGAATCAACTCAAGTACACGGGAGGTGGTAATAGAATGCAACTTCATATGGGGGCTACGGATTTTCTTTCGCAACTGACAGGGTCCACAAATCGGGGAAGTCGGCTTTCCAAGTGATGGTAAGCCACGTACTAGGTCCCTTTAGCTAAGCGTGTCAAATCTCTAACATAACGTTGGTGCCACAGATCCATATGAGTGATCATGGAGCGGCTGCAGACAAGTGAGGATGTGGGCATAGTCACATAGAAATTATCCTTTATCCTCACCCCTTGCACTAAAAGTTTATCGGCTCGATTGTAGACATTACATGCGTCCTGATCAAACTTTACGACAAAGTCAGCATCGCACAGCTGGCTAATGCTGAGAAGGTTTGCTTTCAAACCTTTAACGTACAAAACATTCTCTAGCTTAGGAAATCCTGGTAACTCTACTGTACCTCGTCCTATGATGCTAGACTTTCTCCAATCTCCAAAGGTGAATCTACCTTCCTTATACTCCTCTATGTAGGTAAAAAATAAGACATCACCTATCATATGTCTAGAGCACCCACTATCAATATACCACGATGAGGTATTATGTGCTTTGAGAGAGACATGAACAACAAGGGCCTGTCATCTTTCTTAGGTACCCAAAAAGTGGTAAGCTTTTGTTTACCCTTATTGTTGTTTCTTTTAGCAGGGATGCGGGAAGCATTCACTGATGGCAAAGACATCCGTCAAAATTCCTCCATCAAACTCTGTGATGTGGCAGCTGGAAACTCAACACGCTCTCTCAGACTGGCAAAATCATCAATACGATGTGGTGGAGTAGTAGTACGTCGTGTTCGACTTAAACTATGGCAAAACTCCCTGAGGTGGCCTTTTCTTTTGCAGTACGTACAAAAGAACACAGTCTTAGGCGGACCTGGGTTTGCTTTTCTTGGTCGAACTCTTCTTCTTGGTTTTTGACGATGGCTATATGGAGTCGTAGTAAACTCAGGAACTGGTCCAGGTACAATTTTGGATGTGGAGGCACCATCATAACCTATTCCCTGCCTATCACCAAAACCTAAAGTGGGGTTGAGGAGCATCTTTTCCATCTTCCCATATCTGTCCTCGATTAGTACCTTGACTTCCCTTGCTCTCTCAAGATCATGAGTAAGCTAGGCTACAAGGGCTTCAAGTTTCTTCCAAGTCTCCAGGGAGGAATGGAGCTCACTCGTAAGACTAGTCACTTGTTTAGTCAAGTCCCCTTTCTCTTTCTCAAAATAACTGTCTTTCTCCAAACAGTCTCTCTCTCTCTCTCTAGACAAACTTTCTTTCTCAACACAGGCAGACTCTCTTTCTCAGGGTAGTGTAGGTGGAGGGCTCTCTCTCTCTCTCTCTCTCTCTCTCTCTCTCTCTTTTCTTAAATCTTCCTCTAAAGCGATGATCCTAAGAACTAAAGATTTGTTACACTTTTTGGTTTTAAATGACTCAGTATATAACTCAACATAGGCGCGTTAAAGATCACTCTCGCTCTCACTTGTATCACCCCCCCCCCCCCTCACTCACAGAATTCTCACTGTCGAGGTGTCCTTGTGAAGTAGAATACTCACCGTCGTGAGGAGTACTAGAAGTTATCACATGACTAGCCATGAATGCAGTGAAGTTACACTCATGCGATGACTCGTCTCCAGAGTCCACCGACTCGACCTCACAGTCGTCACTAAGGGTAGCATTAAGGACAGCTTTGCCCTTTTCTCTGTTCATCATAGTAGCACACTCGAAAGCTTTATGACCCCTACCATCTCACTCATAGCATCTCTCACTCTCTTTCTTAGGAGGATCTTTATAATCTTTTTCATTTTTCTTTTGAAACTTATTTTTCTCAAACTTCTTTTTATCTTTGAAATTACCATTTTTCTTGAATTTGAGAATTTTCTTGAAATTTTTAGCAAATAGGGCAAAATCATCTAAATGAAAATCACACTCAGAATCTGATGTATCTATCTCTCTTTTTCTAGATGACTCTCCCCTCTTTCTTGCCAACCCCTCACTCTTTCTCTCCTGGGCATTAAGTGCATTTCCCTTATCTTTAGGCTTAGCAGATTTAGGAAACATATCAATTTCATACATTTGTAAGTCTCCTACAAGTTCCTCCAATTTAAGCGTGTTTAAATTACTCATAGAATTTAGCACAGTGACTTTAGGGATAAAATGCTTAGGCAGTGATCTAAGAATATTTTTAACAACTCGAGCATTAGGAATGTGTTCACCAAGATTAAAGCTAGTGTTTACAATATCCGACAACCTAGCATAAAATTCATAAAAACATTCAGTCTCAAGAAAGGTGATGGTTTCAAATTGAGTTGTCAAATTTTGCAGTTTTGATTCTTTCACAGCATTAGTTCCTTCATGGGTAAGTTGTAAAACATCCCATGCCTCTTTTGACGTGGTGCACGTCATTATCCGTTCGAACTCATCAGGTGTGACAGATCCAGAAATAGCACTTAAACCCTTTGAATTAAAAGATGACCATTTAAATTCTTCTTCAGTCCATGCATTTACAAATTTTAAACTAGTCATGTTATCAACAATGATGGAGGGGGGCTCCACCCTCTTTCAACCAAAATCCAGACACGTTCATCAATGGCTTTTAATGCAGATCTCATGCAGGATTTCTAGTATGGATAGTTTGTCCCATCAAAAACTGGCATTTTATTCTATAACTTCTCCATTATGAACACGCTCTTTTTCAAAAATCAATTTTAAAAAAATTGATATCTTAGAAAAAATTTGCGGAAAATTACACGATATAATTGTGTAATTGGCTCTGATACCAATTTGAAGAGTGCGCGTGCATTCAAATTAAGAAATTATTTAATTAAATCTAAGTTTTTCAATTAAATCCTAAAACATGCATCTAGGTGTGAATGAAATCAATATGATCATGCAAGAATAATTAATCACACACAAAGCACACAAATGAGGAAAAATCAGCCAAAGGGGCAAAATAATTTTATTTTCACTATAATTTGTAAAAACGGTTACACGGATTACAATGAAAATAAGTGTGACAAAGAAATACCCTCAGGCGTCGATTTCTATGTCGTCGACTGGAATCTCCCGTAGGAACTCAAGGTGGGAAGCAATGAAGAAGAGAGAGACTTCTTCACAAATTACTCCAGGTGCGTAAGAACGATCCTCATGAAGGTTTAACAATTCACATATATAGATGGGAGTGTTTATGTGAATAAAGAAGGTTTAAAAACCTTAAAAGGTGAAGTCTAATTTTGGGCAATTTTTGCAGAATTCGATATTGCAAAAAGACTTAGGAAAACATGTAGAAGGCACACTGGTATTTATACAAAAATTGAGGCGGCGGAGGCGCTCGAACGAGATAGGCATCTCGCTTGAACGAAGGTCACATGTCATTCAAACAAATTCGCACGAGATGCTGAACTCGCTCGAACGACAGTGCTGAATCGTTTGAACGAGCTCGTCGACCGAGACCCTCCGCTTCTACACTTAGAAATTTTTTTACTTTTGATAAAAAATATTTCAGACTTCAAAAATTATTTTCTGAAAAATTTCCCAAATATTTATGCAAATATAAACAACTCCAATAAATCATTTTACCAATAATGCGTCATGGGGTAGTGGGAAACAGTTGAGCAGCACGTCGTATGTAGCATGATGCACGTGTGAAGATGATGGATGCATGGATTCAGATAAAGACCGTCGTGGAAGATCGTAAAGACGTGCTAAATGTAGCGGTATCAGACATATAAATTGTGATCTAGGACAAACAGAAAATTCCAAGATTCTACCCCGAACATTTATAAAATTATGTCCTTATAGGTTATATTGAAGGGACGATGGTACAGTTAGTAAAATATTAGTAAATCAAAATTGAAGGGATAAAAGAAATACTTGAGGCAGAGTGTGAAGCCCAAAATCGTAAACTTTGGCCGGGGGCATCTTGTCCAAAAAGTAATAGTCTGAAGGTGATGGTGCCAAGAACATGGAAACCTTGGCAGCTTTCATATTGGCAATTAAAGAGGTAGGGTCAGCCTTTAGGTAAGTCAGATTGGCCAACCAGAAGGAACCTATGCATGAGGAAGAACTAGTTTCCTCAGTATTTGTTTGCGGAACCTCCACCCTTACCTCGCATGAGGAAGTGCTAATAGGGGCTTCTGGCTCCTTCCTCTTACGGGTCTCAATGGTCGACTCCACTTAGGTCGGCCCCACATCCTTTATTTTCTTATGGATCTGTTGAGGCTCCTTGCCCTTCTTCTTCCCAGACCAGACATTAAGCTAGGGGCAGTCATTTCCCAAAGTTGATCAGATACGTTTGGAGGCCGACTTGGAAAAAAAATTAGACGATACGATAGACACAAGTAACAATAATGAGGAAACACTTGGAAGGAATTGAAACAAAACGAAACTCACATAATTCTGTCAATGGGCCGACCCTTAAACCATATTCTTTGAGGAAACAAGGGGTCATTAAATCTTCAAAATTGGGAATCTCACCCTTTTCCCTTGATCCCTCAGATGGTCGGCTATAGCCCTGTCATCCACACTAAGCCTAGGGCCTAGCCTTTCTTTCATGGAGGGGTTAGACCATGCCCTTGGGACCCTCGGGTTATCTTCAGAGGGATCAATCCCGATGGGGAATTCCCAATCCCCATAAACAAAGAAGAGCCTATTCTTCTAGTCATGGTTGGAAGTCTGTGCAACATGAAGAATTTTCTTGTTTGACGTCCTAACCCCCAGGTGGAAGTATCAAGGATGCTTAGACGAGGAAGTTATGTTGTAATAAGCCAAGAACAGATCAGCTGATGGCTCGTCTCTAAATGTGTTCTTCCAAAGGGAGATGTAGCCGAGGATGGTCCTCCAGGAGTTAGGAGAAAGTTGGGTAGGAGCAGCCCTAAGGGAAGAGAGTATGTTAACTATGTCAGGATGAAGAGAGAACCTAACTCCGACCCTAAACATCTACTCATACACGACGACTTCTCCTTCTCTCCCTTGGAAGACCTTCTCATCTTCATCCGGGATCCTCATAATTACGTTTGGCTTTATAACAAAAAAGTGCCTCCATAGTATGAGGTTAAGATCTCAAACATACGAGACAAAAGATGAGGCTTCTTAGGTGTCAACTTGATCATTATTGGAATCCTCACTATCGTCCTCGGCCCCATTTCCCTCGTCCTCAGCTCTCTCATCCCCAGACCTCTATGCTTCATCATTTATTGGAGGGCCATCTGGAAAATCATTTTGGAAAGAAAGGGGGCATGGCCTCCACAAAGACGCCCTCAGGATGAACTATTCCCTTGGCCTGTCGATTTGGGCAAGGGTTGGTGGATATTTCCTCCCAGAAGTCTCAGCACCCGTAAGAGACGATGCTCTGGTTTCCATTTCGTCCTTTTGCCTATGACTCTCGACTGGAGAATAAGATCACCCAAAGGGCTCAAACGATGGTGGTAAAATTATAGTTAAAGGAATTGGGAAAATGGGTCGTACCCAGAAAGGGTTGGCCCTACGTCTACACTCGTTCTCTTCCTCTATTCTCCTAATCTCTACAAAGCACCTATCTCTCAAAGTTGGAAACTCCCCGGCTAAATCATAAAGCCTTTGGAGAATTAAGAGGAAGACCCTACACTTAAGGAATTTTCTCAAACACCTACAAACAAGTTAAATAGTTGACTAAGTTGACTTTTGGATTGAACCTAGAGAAACAAAGGGTTTTTGGGAATGAACAACCAAGAACAGAACCGGAAAAAATCATTGGAGAAGAAGACCGGAGGGTCACCAAAAACCTAAAAAATGCTACAAATCGACACTGAACCACCTCAAAAAGGTGGGGAAGGGATCTAGGATAGCTTACCACTCGGATTCTATCCCTAAAACCACCGAAGAAAGGTGGAAACACGCCGAAAAAAGATAAATCGGCCAAGGAAATATCACAAAAAATAATTAAAACAGAAACTAAAAGAAACTTGAAGAAAGAGGAAGAAAATGGAGAGAACAGTGAAGGAATTACCTAGAAGAGGAGACCGAAACTGGATGGAAACTTGAAGCTTTCATGAAAACACAAGAATGGGAGTTAACTGCCAAGGTTAGAGAGAACGTACGTGAGAAGAAGAAAGAAGAAAGAAGAAGAAGAAAGAGAGAGAATTTTTGAAAATGTTTAAATACTTTGTTATTTTTGGCCCAATAACCAAGGCGGTGCATGACCCACGAGGAGAATCATCATTAGGGCACACTATCCCAAGTGTGATGGGCAACCTTCATTTTTGGGGAACACAAACGATGATTGACACTGACAAGACATCAACCAACTTGACAAATGTCACTCATCAGCCTGCCACTCATCAACTCGATATGCAAAGACAATGTTACGCTCAGCCATCCCAACAACATCGATGACTAAGGGATAGGGGTGATTGATATACCTAAATATACCCTCGGCCTGCCCGAGGGTAGCCTCATCTAAGACGAGGGAGAAACTCCATTATAACCCCGGGGGGGTCATGCTGAAGATAGGGGGACGACGGGCCGACCCCACCATTGGCAACACAAATATGTTGGATGGCCCAAATCAGCCTAAGCCCATGCAGACTGAAGCCTCGGCTTAGAGACAGCTTAGACGACCATACAATGGGCTAACCCTATAGAGGTCGACAATACAAAAATCCTACATCCAGTAGTCAGGACACCCAATAGGCCAGCATCATCTTCAACCTCGATCTGTCACCATAAGCCGGGGGTGACACCATCATGGTGCGTGATTCAGGAGACGCGCGAGACAGTGCGCGTGGGACTCATGTAGCATGTGGACTAGACCGTTATAATAAGATTATTCCCTCGTGTGAGGGAATATTATATCATCATTACCTACAAGTGTCCCAGCCAGGTGTCAACAGGGGATTGGCCAGATCATCATTCACATACTCAATGCATGCTTGGGGGTACACTACACCCCCCAAGCCCTATATACACTTGTTAACTTTATCCTTCTGCAGGGATAGATAATTGTAACCCTAGATGAAACTTTATTTGTACACAGTAGAGAGAGAGAACTTATGTGAATTGTATCCAAGGCCATTAGTGCCCAAATATAGTGGGTCACACACTCATAGTGGATGTAGGACAGATTGGTTGAACCACTATACATCATCGTCTCCATTCGTCTTCTACTCACCACCTTCTATATACTTATACACACATACATAACTCTATTGCCACCATTGTTGTTATTGTGTGAGATCATCACCTCTTATCTAGTGGTGCTGAATCTTAGCATAATCATCAACCTACTCCCCGACGAAGGCGCCAAAATCTTGACATGACTCTAAATGTGTCTCTTACGTGTGTAAATACGGTTCAAGTGTAAATCAATCGATCAGGTAATAATTCGAGCAAGTCAGATATCGAACTCAAGGACTAAGATGTGAAACATAACGACTACTAAGGAAGGCAACTAGACCTAACGATCGACTCACAAAAAGAAAAGAAAAGATGATGATTGTTTGAAGGAAAATCTCTAATTAACTATGGCAACCTAATCAACAAATGCAAATTAACTACGCATGCAAGGACGAAAACTCTCTGATTAAAACTATATGAGAAAAATGAGATTGGAATACACTCCCCAAAACTATGAATAAATTTGTTGCATACAAATTTTCAAAAACTATATTGATAATTGGAAGAGAACATTAAATTTTTCAAAGTACTAAACATATGAGAATTTCACTCAGCACAATGTCTAGTCAATAAATAATTTAACGTGAATGACAAGATTGTCGACACACGTATCACACTCTCAAACACTCCGGTTACCTAGGGAAAATGAAGTTAAGAGACCTATAATATTTTTTTAGACAAAATATCAAACCTACGAATAAGGTCTATAATTTCATCCAATTTATTAACCTAGGTAGGGTTCATGTATCCCAACCCTTGAATTATCTAGCCGTACATGTTAAATCTAATTATGCACGAATTATTTAGGTAGCATAAAGACATAATGAATGAAAAGTAAGAAGAAATAATGTAAATAATATTACCAAAAGGGTTGAGAAGCGAGAACATACACAAACTAAGATTTGAAAGAAATAAACCAAAAATAATCAGCTATTTATTAAAGTTGCAAGCATGAAAAGCATCAAGTCTTTCTCTAGATGTTCCTCTACCTCTCTAACCTTCTCCTTAATAAAATTAGGTTAAAAGGATCATAATACATGTTAACATAGGTCCCAAATTTGTTTGGAAGAGTCCTCCAAACATAAAACTCTCTAGGCTAAAACATAGGGGCAAAATAAAAATCCTGCTTCAGGTCATTTGTCACGGTTATAAAGCATGACAAATTTTATCATGTTTCTAAAGCGTTACTAATGGAGAACCAGTTCCCATTGGAATCGAACCGCTTCATTTTTTCAGTATTTTCTAAGTAATGCCTTGTGTGCTTAAAGTTCTCTAATTTACAATTCTGCCATTAGATTTACTTCTCAATATCAAATGAGAGTAACTTCTTCACTGTAGCTCGGGTTGTGGTGTCGTTTTTTTACCAGTATTCTCATGACTTCAAGATCTTCAAATTTTCATTTGGATCCTCCTCCAGGTTTTGACTGAAAAAATACGAAAATGCCCTTGACTTACATTTTTTTTATTCTTTCACTATTTTAGCGTTTCTCATCCATCCACTTGCACACCTATAAAGCAAGAGAGAAATACAAAAAATACAAAATACTCTCCAAAAAGGGTTTCTAGCATGATTATGAGATAAATCCAATTTAACTACAATGCATGGGACCGTAAAATTACCGAAATTAAGGGGATAAATATGAAATATTTATGCCTAATCAAACCTCCCTAACTTAGAATGTTGCTCATCCTGAGCAGTGTAAAAGAATAAGAACGTGAGTTTAAATGGACTTTTGAATAACTAATGTGATAGGATACCACTTTCGGAGGCAAACGATTGCATTTATCATATGCAACAAGCCGTTAAACCCCTACAATACATAAGTAGGACGAATGGTGTCTCGTGAGGGTTTATAGTGAATTTACCCACAAAATTTGTTTTTCGACTCAAAAAAAATATCAAAATAACTAAAAACTATACAATTTAAATTTTAGAAAAATAACCACTTTAAATTTTTATTCGATAGATATCAATTCATAGTGTGTGTGTGAAGTCTAAAATCAAACCGCTAACTTCCACCGAGTGATCATTACGTCACTTTTCAAAAATTCACTTTGATTCAAATTCTCATGGGATGCTCTAAAAAATGAATCAATCTGTTCATGGTTATTTTCTCCCAGTTTGCATCAGTTATTTTAGTTTATTTGACTTTGTTATAGATTTTGGGAAGGTTTAGGTGGGTTCGATTAATTAAATACAATATCATTCAAGTTCAACTATATTAGTAAAATAATTCCTAAAGTTCTTTAAAGTTACGGGAGTGTCTTTTGGAGTTTAATCATTTCTCTATAATTTATGGAAGAGATGATGCCACTTCTGGATTGAATATAATGATCAAGATATTTGATAATATGATTGGATGATATGAACTTCTCTTGGGACTTAATTATATGTTCTTGAATTGGATTAGGTTGATGTTTTCATGTATTGAGTGTGCTTATTTATAGTTGAACTTCTGGGGGTTAATAATGCATGAATATTTATCTGCTTTCTTTAATTTTGAACATGTGGGAATGAGATCGTTTCTTAGGTCCAGTTGATGATAAAGTCTTGGTCTTTTCGTCTTTCATTTATAATTCTCTTGACTTTTTCTATGGTTCACGCTTGATTCTTCTCATGCCAGGATTGGTATTTGGTTGGGTTGACTTGAATTGTTTAAACATTTTGATCATATGCATGTTCTTTGGATGATTTCCTAGAATTTTTTGATTTCTTGATTGTTTTAATCCTATAGATAGGTCACATCATGTTTTAAGTGTATATTTTCTTCTTAAGAACATGAAAGACAAGACAGTAAAGTGATATCATATATCAATTGTGTTTGTCACCATACAAAATCTTTATAATTGAAATACTTTTGATTTCATAATCTCGCCCATTATTATTATGACAATTTAAGTGAGATAGTTTAAGCAAATAGTTTAAAGTCTCCCCCTTTTCTGAGACTTGGTTTTGAAAAATACTTTTTGTCCCCTTTTGTTGTAGCTTCTTTTTTCCATATAATATTTCTCCCCCTTTGTCGTTAGCAAAAGGCAGGGGTTTTGAAAAATAGATTTTTGTTTCCAAAAAGATCTAATTATTTTTTTATGAAAGAGGGTCGAAACCTCCACACATATTATTAATTAAAGGAGAAAAGTATTCCCCTTAGTGGCAAATAAAAGCTCAAGAAAAAAATACCCTAGGGGAGACAATGACCAAAGGAATGGATGCAAAGAAACAAAATTTGGGGCTTTATTATAGCCCCATTACAATAAGACTAAGCAATCTAAATAAAATCAAATGAGAAAATATAATTTATTTACAACCAATTTTATCCAATTTGAAGACACCTCTAACCATCATTGAAAGATCCTTGACATCCTCATAAATCTCTATTTCAGACAATCTAACTCCCTCATTTACCAAAAAAAAATCCACCATATTAAATTCTTTGTAACAATGAGTCGGTGTGTACTTAATCTGACAAAGATATGAAATGATATCTTCAATGTATCATTTATATCTCCATGGGGGTTTAAGAAGTATTGATAATATTAATCACCAATCAAGAGTCTAATTTAATTTGGATGAATTTATATTTTACTTGGCACACATACGAAGTCCCATGTTCAAGGCCAAGAGATCCAATATTGTGTTTGCTTATATACCATTTGAAGTAGCAAAACCAATCACAAGCTAAGCATTAGCTTATCAAATAATACCCTCATATTCACTAGATCCTGGATTTCCTCTTTAAGCAACATCAACATAAGTTTACACCAGTTTTGAGGGGGGAATCAATTGGATCATTTTGGGATTTTTTTTATTTTGGGGAAATCAACAAATCAAATACCTCAATTATCCATCAATCAAAATTTCTAGCTGAGTATTCAAATATAATACCTTTGCGCATACTAGAAATGATAGATATTGATTGAGAGATAATTTTGTTATGGTTAAACTTAATTGTATCATAAAAGGGCCATATTTCTTCCTTTCCAAATTTCCCAAAGAACCACACTAGGAATGTCTTTTCCAAGGAAACTCAAGTAGTCTCCTTCTCCATCATTGAACCACTAACTCATAATCATAACAGATATTGTGTTTGTATTAATTCTAATTCCCATGAGTTTAGAAAATAAATCGCAAACTAGTTTGGTGTTCTTGCATTACGAAAACAAATGATTAATAGACTCATATTGATTTAGTTATGCTTTACATCTGGATACCACTCTAATTCCCAGGTCTTGAATATTATTACCAATAGGAATACAAGAATTTAGAATTCTAAAAGAATTAATTGAAATTTTCTTTGGAATATCTCTATCCCATATTTGAGCCATAACTCTGGGTCCACCACGGTAACATGAGTAAGATTGGGATCGTCACCAGGGAGTGCATCATCCTCACACTGCGGACTAGGAGCAATAAACAACAATGGCTCATCATATCTAATTATGACGTTTATTGACTCCATAAACCTAGAGCTATCTAGATTATCAACACAGTAATCCCTACACGTCGATGAATATCCTAAAAATATCCCCTCATCATTTCGATGATTGAACTTTCCTAGGGGTTCTCTATCTCGCAAGATGTAGCATGTACTCCCAAAGGCACAGAAATATGATAAGTTGGGCTTTTTCCTTATCCACATCTCATAAGGCGTGTGGAGTGTGTGCGGACAAAGATATACCCTATTCACTGTATGGGATACGGTGCTAACCACTTCTGCCCAAAAACGTATAGGCATGTTTCTCCCAAGAAGCATGGATCTAGCCATCTCTTGTATCGTTCAGTTATTCCTCTCAATAATCCCATTTTGCTGAGTAGTACGAATGATCGAAAACTCATGTTTAATGCCCATTTCATCGCAATAGCTATCCATTTTCACTTCTTTAAACTCAGTGTGGGTGTCATTAAGCATTATATTTATTAGTGACACTTTGTTGGTTTTATATGACATGACACTTGGTTGTAAGGAACTCCACCGCATCGGACGTTTCTCGAAGAAGTCCTACAATCGAGTATCTAAAAACGTCATCAACAATCATGAAAATGTATCTCTTGCCACCTAAGGTCTTCGAGAGAGTAGGACCCATAAGATCTATGTGAATTAACTCCAAAACATGGGAGGTGGGAATTGTATTCTACTTTCTATAGGTACTTTGAATTTATTTTCCTTGTTGGCAAGGTCCACAAATAGAGGAAATTAGTTTCCCAATTGATGGTAAGCCATGAACTAGGTACCTTTTAATTATCTTTCAAGATCTCTAAAGTTCATGTGACCTAATCGTTGATGCCAAAGGTCCAGAGTGGAGACCGTGGCACTATTGCACATAAAAGAGGACTTCGGTACCATCTCATAACAATTATCTTATGTCCTCATAACTTTTAGTAAAAGTTTACCGAATTGATCATAAACATTTCATTCGGATCGGTCAAAATTTACCGTAAAGTTTGCGTCGCATAGTTTGCTGATGCTAATCAAGTTCCCTTTCAACCCCTTCATGTACAACCCATCATATAGTTTAGGAAATCCAGGTATCTCAACACTGCCATGTCCTAAAATTCTGTATCTACTCCCATTTCCAAAGGAGATTTTACCTTCCTTGCAATAATCAAGGTGTGTAAAAAATAAGACGCCATATGTCATGGGCCTAGAATGCCCACTATCAAAATACCATTGGGAAGTATTTTAAGCCTTGAGAGCAACATGAACAAAAAGGGATTTCCCTTCTCGCTTAGATACTCAAGTGACGGTAACCTTTTTTTTTACCCTTATTGTTGTTGACTCTAGTAGGAATGTTGGAAGCATTCTCAAACGTCAAAGACATCTGTTGAAGTTCTTCCATTAAACTATGTGAAGTACCGACTAGAAATTCAACTTGCTCTCTAAGACAAGAAAAGTCGCTAAAGTGGTTTATGGGAGTGTGTGTACTACTAGTTCTACCTAATTTATAGAAAAACTCTCTCAGGTGACCTATTCTTTTGCAAAAGGTGAAAATATACATAGGTTTGGGTCTATCTTGATTTTATTTTATAGGTGGAACTACTTTAGGTGGGTTAGGTCACCTAGTCGAGGGTCGTAAGGTTCCATCACAAACTCAGGAACCGAATCGGGTGCTACATGAGAAGTGGATGCACCGTCGTAACTTATTCATTGCCTCTCGATGTTTCCTAAAGCAGGGACAATGTGCATCTTACCAACCTTCTTCTATGTATCCTTGATAGTTACCTTGACCTTCCGAGAACATTCTAGATCTTTCTCGAGTTCGGATACAAGGGCTTCAAGTTTCTCATGAGTCTCCACGGATGCTTGGAGATCTCTCGTAAGACTAGTTACATTATTGGTCAAGTCCTCGTTCTCTCTCTTAACTAAACAAACTCTCTCTCCTAAAGATTCTCTCATTAAGAACTCACTCTCTCTCGCCGCTCTCAACTCTTTATCTACCGCTAAAACTCTCATAGCTAACCCTATATTTCGTTTCTTCATTTTAAAGGACTCATCATTAAGATCGGCATAGGTGCGCTAAAGGTCACTCTCTCACACACTTAAAGCATAGTCTTCCTCACTCTTCTCATAATGACTAGACTCACTATCGAGGTGTTCATTATTAGTAGCTTCCGCATCATCGTGAGGTTCACTATATGTACTAACATGACTAGCCATGAATGCGGTGAAGTTACATCCATGGGGTGATTCTTTTCCCGAACTCACTGACTCGACCTTGCTATTGATAAGTGTGACATTTAAGGCAGCTTTGCCTTTCCCTTTACTTTTCAACCTAGTCAGACACTCGTGAGATTTGTGACCCTTTCCCTCATAATCATAACATCTCTCCTCATCTTTCTTTGCGAAATATTTCTTTTCTTTCTCAAAATTTTTCTAGCCCGATGTAAAAATTTTATCTTTCTTAAAACTTTCTTTATATTTGGAAGTATTTTTCTTTTTAAGTTTGAGAAATTTCATGAAATTTTTAGCAAAAAAGGCCAAATAATCTAAATCATAACCAAAATCCGAATTGGATTATGTTTACTCTCCCTTTTTATACACTTCCTCTTAATTTCTAGATTTGGCTTAACTATTTTAGGGAACATATCTATCTCATATGTTTGAAAATCTTCTACAAGTTCTTCTAACCTAAGAGTGTATAAGATCCCTAGCGAATTAAGGACGACAACCTTAGAATAAAGCGAGCAGGAAACGGTCTCAAGATTTTCTTAACTACACGCATTTCGGGTATTTTCTCACCTAAATTAAAACTCGAGTTAACTATGTCAAAGTTGTGCATAAAACTCGTTGAAAGATTCAAATTCAAGAATTATAATTGTATGGTGAGATTCTATAGCTTAGAAGCTTTAACAATTGACGTACCCTCGTGAATGAGTTGAAGGGTATCCCAAACTTCTTTAAATATGGAGCACATCATAATACGACGGAAGTCGTCAGGGGTGACGACTCCCCAGATGCCACTCAAATCACGGGAATTGAAATTGCCCCACTTAAATTAGTCCTCTGTCCACTGTGAGACATGTTTAGGGAGGACAAAATTATCAACTGTGACAGCGAAAGTGTCCAACCTCTTTCCTAGACTACCCAAACACGTTCATCAATGGCCTTTGAAGCAGACCTCATCCTAGCGTTCCAGTATTCATAATTTGTATCATCGAAGATGGGAACTCAATTATACAAATTCTCCATTAAAATCTGATTTTTCACAGATAAACATTTTTTTTAAATGATATCAAGAGAAAAATGTTTTTGTGGAAAAAATCACATAGTAATTTTGTGTACCAGGCTATAATTCCAATTTAAAAGTGCACTACACACAATTCCAAATTTTATCTTTTTATCCTAAATAAGAATTTAAGCGATAAAACAAACAAATTAAAGCCTGCACATAAATAAAGAAAATATGAGGAAAAAAACCCATGCGGATAAAACCTTTTTTTAATTAGCACTTTAAAGTTTTACAAGACACGACTTACAAAACCTCTAAAGAATATGGCTCTCTCCTGAGTCATCCACGGGTGGCGATCCACCCTCGATATCACCGATTAGCCTTTGTCTTCCTTCAACAGTGATCCCTTCGAGAACCATAATGGTAAGTAGTGAAGAAGATATCTCCACAAGCATAACTTAGATATGAAACTATTTAAGGTTTCAAATGGATTCACATATAATTATTTTGGAGCGAAGATTTCTGAATCAAAAGGTGTTTTATATCTAAATAAAGTGAGAACATTTGCACCATGTATGCAGAAATCGTTTTTGCAAAAGTCTCTTTTAAAATCCCTTCGAAATAGATATTTATGTTAAAGGCTCAAAATTCAAGGCGACGGCACTCATTTGAATGAAAACAAGGCTCATTTGAATGAGAATAGCATCTCATTATAATGAAAGAAATTTCGTTTGAACGAAATAGCTATCTCATTTGAACAAGCTTCAAATGACACAAAACAGCACGCCCTCGTTCGATGTTCAATCGAAGTAAACTTCAAACGAGAATTCGAACGAAAAACAAATCTCATTAGAATGAAATTCCTCTCTCGTTTGAATGAGATGCGTAAACTTTGAAAAATTTTAAATAAAGAAAAATGCCTCATTTTTTTTAAATAAAAGCATCTCCCAATTATAAACATAAATAAATTCAAAATCCTAAATTATTTCATACCTTCGTAATGTGAAATCGGTTTGAATTTGAAGACGAAAAAAATTCTTTTCTTCGCGACAACTCAAGTCAAATGTTAGCGGGATATGCAAAAAACTATGATATCCTAAGCTATGAGCAAATGATAGAAATTTTTCTCTTACAATTTTGGAACATGAACTTTTCCTACCAAACATGTTGGTGGGGATCACCCTCTAACTACCACTTACCGAACCCACTCATCTAATGACTTAAGTGCTGGCCTCGAATAAGATAAATTCTTCATATTCAAGCCTAAAAGGATCTAACAAGATAATTTAGTGCACCCTCACTAATACCAGTTGTAGAAGACTACAATTATATTATATGCTATTATACTAATTTAAAAGAACGAAATGGGAAGATGGTTCCAAAAATTTTAAATTTTAATTTCTTCAAATTAATTCTACTTAAATAAGACTTAATTAATATTCAAATTTACACAAACCAAATTTAAACAAACTTAATTCAAAATTGAATTAAGTAAACTAAATTACCCAAATTAATTAAGCATCAATTAAACCATTTTTTTGGTTAAACCAATTTTATCTTTTTAACCTAAGAATGCATCTAGGTGAATTGCAAGATAAATTAAACAATCACTATGCTCGATGTACGAGAAAACCCCAAATGGGAAAAACCATGGCCGGCCTTTCCACAAGTTAATTAAGTACGGATTTACAAAAGGACATTAAAGAAGACTTACACAAAGACTCGACACTCATCGTTCCTTCAACCATTGCCTGGTGACAACATAGAAGTAGACCTACATTTCGGAGTCCACCAATGGGTCATAACAACTATCATGCATACGGAGTCCACCATATGACAATCTATGAGCATGAAATCCTCTACAAGAAATAGTCCTCAATAATTTAGAGAATGATAAACCTGATGCCAAAACTTGATCTCAAACATACATCATGTAGAAGCTTGGATATTAAAACAATTGGTGTAAAATTGTGTTTTGTTTGGAGGATAAAACCATGTATCATAGAGAAAACTTTCTTGGACTTTTCTAAAGGTTTCTCACACTTGGAAGATGGAAAATTTTATGCATAAACTGATCTCCCACACTACATAAATGGTTGAGAAAAAGTAGTGGGAAGTTTAGAGAAAAAATTCTTTAAAAAAACTAACTTTTAGAGATAGCTGCTTCGGTAATTCGAACGAGGGTCAGAGTCTTGTTCGAACGACATAGACATCTCGTTCAAATGAGATAGAAACGATACTTCTAACGAGAAGTCAGCACAAACCAAAAAGGCGCCTCATTAGAAATCGTTCGAACGAACCCCAAATCTCATTCGAACAACCTGGAAAAGTCGTTCTAAAAACCCGAACAAAATAAAATATTTTTCGTTAAAAAATATAAAGTCATTTTAAAATAGATTATAAAAAATTTTAACACCTAATAATTAAATATCCAAGGCTCAAATAAAATATGCATTCATACCTGAGAGATCCTTTGAATGTTGATGATGAAGTGTGGCACGAAATAAGGCATAAGTGTTAGAGTGGATGTACAAGGGTCTATTGAAAACGCGTATAAATCGAACTATAAAAAAAAGTACATATACTTGAAATCCTACAAGGCAGATTTATGATTTACCTACGAGATCTCTTTGAATTGATCTCTTTTATCAAGAACAAAATATGTGATGGATGGATTCACCTCATGATCTTCTATTGTATTCCCGATATGGACAGCCATGAGTAGAAGGTGGGCTCCTACTTTGTGACCACCTTCTTATCTCCTCTTTCTTCTCCATTTTCGCTCTTTCTCATAAGTATGAACTCGGGTCTTTTGAGTATCCAAGAGTGATGGCTAGGTTAAGAAAGAATGATACTTAGGTGCATATATATAGGCTACAGTAGAGACCCTAAGGAGAAATAAGAATATGGCTCCTAATAGACCTGAAAAAACCAAATCCTTTTTGGATCCTAATCTCGGTACCTTAATTGTAATTAATACCACTAAATAATTATAATTTCAACTCCACTCCTTAACTCAAAATTATATTTTGAGCACCTCATTATTAATTACTTAATTCTTCCCATGTTAAGGTTACAGATACTCATTAAAAAAATAAATTACTGATAATTTATTTGATTAACTTCTTTAAGCCCTTGAGCAGTCCAACTTAACTAATTTGTAGTATTAGATTAACATAATCCACCTGGAAATTTTTACACGTACAAAATTTATAAGAATCTCAATGGGGTATCACCGGTCTCTATACCGAGACGTGGATTCCATCTATAAAAGACTTTCAGCGTACATTAATCACCATTACCCAATTTATTAGGATCATTGATCCAATAATGAATCTCACTCGATAAGTCAAAGTAATAAATAACTAGTTCTTGTGTCTATCAATCATATCCGGATTAATAGCCTTAAGTAAACCTAATAATCACGAGGTCTACATTGTCCTATAAAATCAGTATAAAAATAATGACCTCAAATTGGTTTCGTTCAATACACACAAAGTGTGATAGAACAATAAGTTGAAACTATACAATTTCCTATAATCAAGATAGACCAACTACAGTTCTACTACTTCTGTGTCCAGTTCCATCTAAAACTATGAACGATTAGATTCCACAAGAGATGGTGATCTGATCCTCTGTGTGTAAGTCGTAATCTACACACTAGAACACCTACTGGGCAGAATAAAAGACATCGGTAATTTATAAAATACTGCAAACATTATGTCCATACATGGTTCTCATTAAAGTAGGAATAACTTATTTTATTATAACAATAAATCCATAACTAAAATCATTACATAAAGAATGGTTTTAGTCTACTTCTCTAACAATAAGAATGTGATCTCTTTGACTAGGCCGCTACGTCTTAAACAAACATGTTATAGACTTGAAAGGTCACAAACATAACTTCTACCTTATGAATCAAGGTGTTTTCTCTGGAATTAAGCCAATACAAACAAATTGACACAATTGGAATTTTTTCTTACGGCATGGGTACCCAAACTCACCTTTCATATATGAACCCTAAACCTCGTGATATAAAGAATGCATGGAATCATTCATTCGCATCTATTATCGTGGGATTATCCTCAAATAATCAAGATCTTGGACGCAAGAAACCATCAACATGAAAAGGAGAACTTGTAGTGATATTCTCAAATGAAGGTATTGAAATCCTCTCCAAAACATTCAAATATTAATTCTTTGGTAAGTTCTCCCATGGCTTACCTTTAATGGGAGTAATAAGGTAGGTATTTCAAACATTATCCCAGAAAACTACAGTCAATGTTGGTTTGATAGACCATAAACACATATTAATCAGGTTGAACTCAGAGGAAGACGTGTCTAGAATGTGGATGAGGGAGTCTTGGTACATAGGAATATTCCCAATGAGGATGTTCAAATCGACACCTAATTGCAAACCAGATAAGGAGAGTAGCCTGTCCCCCATTTGGATATCATCCCCTAAACTTCCTATACATTTTTCTTCGAAAACACCTCTTTATTCTATTGCATAACTGATTGAGAATTCCTTGAAACTTGATCCATCAACTACATAAATAAATAGATTAAGCCTTGCTAGAGTATGTTGAAGTTGATTTTACAAAGAGGATATCGAAGAAAGTATGGATTAGGTGTGGAGACAAGTGATTTTGGCACGAGGTTTTGGTGGAAAAAAACTAAAATATTGAAAAATTTGTTCTAAGAAGGGTCATGATGGATATTCGTGTATGTTAAAATTTTAAAACAATGGAGATAAGCCAAAGAAAGGAGATGTGGTTGTTCATAAAGAGGTACATTATAGAAATAAGAAGATGAAGATAGCTGATCATCAAGGAAAAATGGATAAGGATTTAGAAGTTATCAAACCAGTTGAAGAGGCCACTCAAAAAAGAGTATTTGTTGCAGGTGCTAGAGAAGTAGAAAAGGAAAAGGGAGAAATTAATGAGGGTTATGCAGAAAATTTATCAACTCAGATCCCTAAAAATTTATTCAAGGAAAAGAAAGAAAAATTCAAGAAAATTCAAGAACATATCATTAAGATTCAAACCCAAGATTTATGTAGTGATTAAGCCTTAATTTTAGACCATTGATCTTTATCTCCCAGAGATATAGACCTTCTAAGTTATTAAAATAATCAAGTTTCACTGCCTCTTTATGTAACTGATGTTGATGAAGATGAACACCAATATATCCCTTTCATTGAAGAACTCCAACTATTTGGTAGAAGAATGGATAACAAGATAACAATTTACAAGGCCAAAAAGAGGGATGAACAAGTGAAACCTTTTCAATATGAAGGAACCTCAGTCCAACATAAGCAAGTAAAAATGCAAGATCCATTATTTAAAAGGATGTCTAGATCAAGCTCCAAAGGTAACAATCACTCTCAACCCTCCAATTCTAAATGATTAATTTAATTATTTGGAACATAAGAGGGTTGCAAAGGAGTCCTCATCCAGAAGGCTGAAACTATTATGCAAAATTCATAAAATTCCTTTTATAGCTCTTTTATAGCCAAAGGTTGATGCCAAAAAAAGTCAAACTTTAAGAGAAAATGGGGATTAAAGGGTTTGGTAGTAATATCAATGGCAAAATATTATTTTTTTAAGATTTAATGTAGAAATTCAAAGCATAACTGATTATAATCGACATTTAACTATGAAAGTAAAACATCTAGGTTTGAAATCAAGCATGTTCATGTCAATTATATATGCTAAATGTTCTAGGGAAGAGAGAAAAGACTTATGGGATGAAATAGTTTCCTTATCATTTAATCTTGAGGGATTTCCACACCTTGTCATAGGGGATTTTAATGTTGCTAATTCTCAATTTGAAAAATTGGAAGGGAATAAGAGTCATCATTATGTTGTTGAAGACTTTAATCGGTTATAGAAGACATTGGTCTTAGTGATTTAGGATACTTTGGAACTAGATATACATGGTGAAATATTTCAAATGAGGATCGGCATATTATAAATAGGCTAAATTGATGTTTGTTTAATCATCATTGGGCTACGAAGTATCCTAATTCTATGATTAAACATTTGAATAGATTATCTTTTGATCATGATCCTTTAATGCATACTGTTAAAACTAACCTGGATGCCTATCCAATACCATTCCAATTCCAGTATATATGGTGTAAGAATCATCAATTTCAAGACCTTGTTAAGAAATCTTGGAATGAGGGCTCTAATTGTTATGGGATGAGAAAATTTTCTTTAAAATTGCAAAGGTCGAAAGGGGAATTGAAAATATGGAATAAGGAGACATTTAAAAATGTTTTCCAATAAGTCAAAGAATTGGAAGATGATATTTTACATTTGGAGCTTAATTATGATATGGACAGTAGTGATTTAAATAGAGTTGTTGTGACTCAAAGTAAAGCTAGATTGATGGATGCTTATAAATTACCGGAAATATATTAGAGGCAAAAGTCTTCAATAAAGTGGTTGAATCTTGGAGATGCCAATACCAAATTCTTTCATGCTAGTTTCAAGGCAAAGTAACATAAATTAATAATCCAATCTATCAGGGATGATAACGAAAACCTGTTGAAGGATACTCAAGAAATACAGAAGCATATAGTGAAATTTTTTAGGAGAATATAACACCTATTCAACCAGTGGCAATGGAGGACATCTCAGATATTATTCCTTCTCTTGTTTCCCCTGAGACCAATAAAACTCTAGAGGCATTCACTACTGAAGATGAGGTCTACTTAGTTGTTACCGAGATAAATGAAGATGCAACTCCAGGACCTAATGGATTTGGGGGCTCATTCTACAAAAATTATTGGAATATTATAAAAGATGACCTTATTAATGCCATTAATTATTTTTTGCAGGGAGTGACCCACCTCAAAGTTGGACTACAACTATTATTATCCTTGTTCTAAAAGTCAAAGTTTCAAAGAAATGTGGAGATCTAAAGCCTATCAGTTTGTGTAATTTATCTTTAAAGATCATCTCAAAGATATTGTTGATACCAAAATTTACCCACTTACGTGGACCAATCAGAAATAGACATGTGTCATCCACTGTGGAAATAATCCAAGTCAGTGAGGCATAAATCTCCAATAAAGTCTAGGAATGCCGACCAATCGATTAAGAAGCCCGACCAACAGCCGAAAGACAGACCAACATGGTCAGTAAAGCGCCAACAGTCATATGCATTATGAATAATATGTACTGATGTAAATGCCTTATTTATAAAGGCATTACATCCTTTAACATTTTGACTCTTGATCCCCCTAGTGGGCTATAAATAAATTGTAGTCCCTACAGCAAAAGGACCAGAATACAATCCAAGTGAAAAACGGGTAATACAAGATAGTGGACGTAGGCGTTTCCTTTCAGCCGAACCACTTTAAAAATCTTACTTGTCTCTTTTATTTACTTATTTATCTATGATCAAATAGTTAGATCTATTCTAGTTTTTTGCATCAATAGATTGGTGTCGTTAGTGGGAACGTGTTTCTAAACATTTTCACTCATCAATTTACCAAATATGACTGACATTCCTGAGTCAAGTACCAATAATGATGGCATCCTGCATGTTCCCTCTGATCGACTAACTAATAATGATTTGACTGGAATATTAGCTAGTCTCTCCAGAGGACAAGAGGCTATGCAAGATACCATAAGGCGGTTAGCACACACCCTACTAGCCAGTTTACCTTCCTTATCTCCTCGTGGAAATATAGCACCACCGCCTCCAAAAAACAGTAGACATAGCCAATCCAGGACTACTAGAGATACTTCTTATCGCTTAGGAGTAAGTTCTCCACTCAGAACGTCGGAGCCCTGTGACAAACAGTCTTTTACTTCTAAAAGATTGAGTTCCATAGAAAGGCTAAGTTGAGCATCTCCCTTTAATCGTTTAGGATCCAGAGGAATAAAAATGTTCCCAGCAAATTGTTGAGAAATACTCGATGAATAACCGATCAAGGTGAGGGCTCAGCCCTGTAATACCCTATAATTTAAATGACCTTTAATATGAGATAAATTAAAAGTTAATGGGCCAAATTAATAGGATTAATTGGAATTAATTATGTAAAAAAAAATTAATCGGGATTAATCCGGATCGAATATTACTAGAGATTAAAGTAATATATGATTTTGAATATATAATTTTGAATATTACTTACTGATATAAAAGTAATATGTGAATATAATAATTATTTTTGGGAGTTACAAATACGCAAATAATATAAATTAAGTCGGGGCGCGCTTATGAGTCGTGTCAGGACTAAAGTTAGAAAATAAAATGACATTTATTTCTAAGTCATTCAGATGATCATTTCGAGTGCGACGTTGAGTCCGAAAGATTCAAAATAGGCAGAAAAGTCTACTCGGGGGTTTGATTTGGGTCTCGGATCAATTGGAAGATGAAAGGACACCCCGAAGGGGGCATTTTAGTCATTGTTCTTGGAAGATGAATAGTACCTACATTTTTTGTCTTTTAGCTAACCTTGGATACTTGTTATATATGTGAGTTTATATTGTATGTAAGGTTCATTTCATCAAAACATAAAGTAAGGTCTTTTGAGAGAGAGTGAAAAGACTCGGAAAGAAAGTGAAAGGATATCTAGAAGAGAGGAAGAGTTGCTTGGAAAGGAAGAGTCCCCTAGGGCAAATTAAGGGGACAATCACTATCTCTACTCCTTGCACCACCACCAGATAGTCGCCGAAAAAAGTAAGAGGAGTTTCCAAACACTTGTCTTCTCCAAAGGTTCAGACATACACATAAGGCAAGTGTAATTGTTACTCTACTTTGGTGCATATATTATCCATGTTAGAATAGGATTTTCTTTTGGATTGATGAACTTATGAATTTGTGATTAAAATGATTGATAAATCAAGTTTAATGGATAGTCAAATTCATGTAGTTGGAGATTTATACATGTAGAGACTATGAACATAAAAATGGATAGGTTTTACATGTACAGGATATATATATATATATATATATATATATATATATATGTTTATTGAAGATATGAAGCTGATGATAGGTATTGCATGTAGATGAATCCTACTCATGTTGAATATGGAAATTTGATGATTTAGATATGAAATGATAGTTCTAAATTTTGGGTTTTTAAGAGGTATAAAAATGGAGAATTTAGATAAATTTAAATTTCAAGGATTTAATGGGTTTGATGACGATACCCTTATGAACATATGGATTTGATGTTGCTCTTATGTGAAAATAACCCTTGAACATTTTAAAACAATAATCCATGAGGGTTTAGGTGTAAGAACATGATGAAAAACACAAAAAGTTGAGGTTGAAGACGAACTGAAATGACGTTAATCTCATTCGAACGAGGCATATTGTCGTTCGAATGAGATGCCATATCGTTTGAACGAGAATTCTAGGTTTTTGACAGGATTCCATATTTTTTGTTTTAGCCCAGAAAAGTTTAGAGAATTGTATTTTAGCCCACAGTAGGTTCTGAATAATTTTGGTACATTAACAAAGAGTGAGAGACTTGGGTTAATGTTGGGAAATTGAATATTGAATTAATGACAGAAAATTATGTGATTGATAACTAAATAATAAAATACGATGAATTTTGTTTGAATTATTTGGTACATTAACAAGGAGTGAGAGACTTGGGTTAATGTTGGAAAATTATATTAAAGTGAGAAAGACATTATGTAAGTGATAACTACATAATAAAGTACGATAAAGAGAATAATTGTAATTAACAAGTACGGGTAGTATTGATAAATACAACGAGTACTTGGGATAGGATAAATTCTTATTATGATATATACAGGTCGAGTGTATGCCTAATACTGTATAGGATGATTATATACCTATTGATTGATAATTTGTGTGTATGACATACATATGCTACATGCTATTGACAAAAGGTTTGCGCATAGAGGGCAATCATATCCTGATGAGCCTTAAGGGGGATGTTTGACTTGTTGCCTCAGAACGTAGGACTTAGGTTGGATTGCCATTAGTGAGAACAATGGTATTGAACGGTATTTTGGGTGCGTCGGTATGTGCGTAGCCCAAAGGATTAGGACTATGTTTGCCTCAACTGTTCTTGATTTGTTAATTATGGTTCGTGGGACATACCGAATTTATGGTCCTTTATACAGTGACGAGATGTACCGGACATGATAGCAGAGTGTGCATGCACCACAGCTAAGACTTGGTGTGCAGTATCGTGTTTATATAATAAAGTGAATGTGTATATATACTTGTGATAGTGTTTAGTGGGTGAATTAAGTAGACATGAAAGATAATGAAATCTGAAATGAATTAAGTAAGTAAATACTTAATTATATTGAATTGGAAAAAGGCTTATCCATGTTAAACATAAATTGGATTTATATGTATTACATTGCTTGAGAAATACGTGGGAAAGATATGGGTTGTGGTTAGTTGGCACTGATATGAACTAGTTGGAATGGGAATAATAACTAGTATAGTGTTAATATACGTTAGGTGTGCACTCTAAATGAGAGGTGAGGATCTCAAGAGAGAGTACGCTAATATAACATGTATATAATAATTGTTGAATATAGCATTTATTCACTTGTTGTTTTCCAAACTATTTTTACATCTAGCTCTGACCCGTTTTCTTGCATATTCTCTTCTCTCTTGTATCCCCTACATTAGGTGTCCAGCCGCAGGGACGCTAAACATAGAGGATTAAGAATTTTGACGAGCTATGGATGCTATGGAGTTTTGGACTTTGTTTAGACGCTTTCATATTCATTTATTCATACTCTGTATTTGATCTTTCATTTAGGGCATGTCGCCCAAGAGGATTCTAGTTATTTCTTTTCTATCTTAGACATATTAAGTTCTTATGTTGGTTTTGGTAAATTTAATTTTTGATGGGATTATTGTATTGAGATATTTAAACTGGAGAGTTTTATTCCAGTTGCATTTAATTCAGTTTCGATATTACTCAGTTGTTATTCATTTTGGGAATGGATTGTGTTAAATGATTTATGTTTTAAAAGTGGAATTTTTAATTATATTAAAATTTGAAAATTTTAACACCTACTTAATTGGATATTAGGTGATTAAATAAACAAAAATGTTTTTCGACAGTGATGCTAAGAATGAACCAACTATAAATTCTGTTTTAATTGGGTATAGGACTGATCACCCGGTATTTAGTTGAGTTGGGTGTTACGGGTGGTATCAGAGCATCAGGTTCTAGAGTCTTTTAGGATCTGAGCGGTTTATTATGCTTTCAGCTTAGCATTCTTTGATATAGAGCCCTATCATTAGGACTGTTGTATTTGATATAGATCCCTATCATTAGGACCGTTGTATCCTTATTTACGCATATACGATCTTCAGAAATTCTTTGAAATTTAAATTCAATACTGATGAATTTTTTTCTCTCATTCCAGATGCCTCCTAGACGTGCAACTCAGGGTATAATGAATGCTGCAGAAGTTGCTGCCATTATTGCTCAGGCAATCAACGCAGCTTTAGTTGTTATTCAACCGGCACCAGCTGTGCCACCCGCACCAGGGAAGGTGTTTCCTATTGCTTGGGAACGTGTTGAGGATGCTTTTCAGAAGGCGTATACACCCAAGTTTTAAGGAGGTTCTGATGTCGTGACTGTTAGCCAATGGAAGAAGGACATCCAGAGGCACTTGAGAATGTTTGAATGCATGTATGTTTAGCATCAGATACTAGCTACATTAAAGCTAGTTGGGGCAGCTCTACAATGGTGGGAAGCTATTAACACCACCCAAGATTGAGATACTATGACTATCTAGGACTTATGGGTGCGGTTTGACTATAAATACTTTCCCTCCTCCATTCAGACTGAGATGAGGAGGAAATTACTCGACCTAACCCAAGAGGGGAGGACAGTGGCAGAGTATGCAAAAGAATTAACTAGGCTGAATAATTTGGTGCCAGGTAAGGTGCCTACTGAAGAAAAGAGAATTCAAATGTTCACAGATGGCCTGAATTGGAAGATTCTCCAACACTTATTGGGCAATCTTTCATTACATACTTCTTTACTAACATGATAACTTCTGACATGCTAAGGGTGGTAAGCGGGGGATTGAGTCAAGCCAGCAGGGCAAGACTGGTGGAGGAAGTTCTAACGGGACACAACCAAGTCAGAGTCAGTAGCGCTAGGGTGAGCATGGTTCCCAACTAGAGGACTATGCTAAACGTTTACGATTTGAAGGATTTGGATTTAGGAAGGGAGGTAACTGGCATGGGCAGTAGGGCCAGCAGGGCCTAGGGAGAGGTGGTAACGGCCAGCAGGGTAAGGGATAATAGGGAAAAAATGGGGGAAAGTTTACTGGCAAATATTTCATGTGTGGCAACACTGGCCATAAGAGACAGGATTGCCCTGATAAGGGAAAATTTCCTCAGCAAGGAGCTCGTCAGGAGCCACAAAGACCAATATTTCCACTAGCCGCTCTCCTAGAACCAGCTCAGGTGCCAGCATTACCTGCCATTCTAGCAGCTCCAACACAGCAGGGACAGTATGGGCATGTGTATAACATCCATAAAGCAGCAGTTCAGCAGCCACCGCCTGTGATTGAGGGTATGTTTTCTATCTATAGGTCTATGGGGAACATTATGTTCGACATGGGGGCCTCACATTCATTTTTAGCCACTAGATTTGCACGGTCCACGGGGTTAGTAGACAGATCCAACAACACTATTACTTATATAGACTCATCGATGGGTAGTGGGAAGCCTATTTTCTTTATATATCGTAGTATGAGTATAGAGATTGGGAGTCTGAATTTACCGACGAATTTACTTGTATTGGATATGTCCGAGTATATGTGATTATCGGCATGGATTGGCTTGTTACATATAGGGCCATGATTGATTGTTATTATCGGGGTATTATTTTTGCTAGTGGAGATGCCTCATTCTGAGGGGGGTCGTCTACTCATTTGTATTATATAGAGGAGAAGACATCTACGGGAGTAGTAATATCCCTTGATTTGATACCGATAGTTTATGAGTTTTTGTATGTATTCTAGGAGATACAAGGATTACCTCCCAGTAGGGAGATTGAGTTTGTGATTAATTTAGCGTCGAAAACTCGGCCTATTGCTCGTGCGCCTTAACGTATGGCTCCAGCAGAGATGAGAAAGCTCAGGGACCAAATAGAATAGATTTTGCGGGAAGGGGTTTATCCATAGGAGTATGTTGCCTTGGGGTGCCCGGTGTTATTAGTAAATAAGAGAGACAGTTCTTTACGATTGTGCGTAGATTATTGGGAGCTTAATAAAGTCAGGATACGGAATAAGTATCCATTGCCTATGATCGATGAATTATTTTATCAGCTGAGAGGAGCAACCTACTTCTCAAAGATAGATTTGAGGTCAAATTATTATCAGTTGTGTATCAAGGAGCAGGATGTTTCAAAAATTTCCTTCTTGACCAGATATGGATCGTATGAGTTTTGAGTTATGCTGTTTGGGTTGATTAATGCGACGACGGTATTTATGGACTTGATAAACATGGTGTTCAGAGAATTCCTAGATCAATTTGTCATTGTCTTTATTGATGACATATTTATTTATTCTCAAACTGAGGAGGAGCATGTCGAGCAGTTGCGACGGGTCTTACAGACACTACGTGAGCATCAGCTGTATGTGAAATATGAGAAGTGTGGGTTTTGGCTTCGGGAAGTTCAGTTTCTGGGGCATATTGGGTCTAAAGTGGGGTTATCGAGGGATTTTATCAATGTATCAACAATAAGAGAGTGGGGACAACCCACGACACCGATATAGGTGTGCAGTTTCTTGGGATTGGCTGATTATTACAAACATTTTATTCGGGGTTTATCAAAGATCGTGGTTCTGGTAACAAATCTAACCTGTAAGGGCGTACCATTTGTTTGGGACAATGCATGTCAGTTGGAATTCGACGAGCTGAAAGATAAGTTGACTTCATCACCTGTACTGGCACTGCCCCAACCAGGAGTGGAGTACTTCGTTTATACTAATGCATCATTACAGGGGCTTGGTGGAGTACTACAGCGGAAAGATAAGGCTATAGCTTATGCCTCTAGAAAGTTTAAGCCTCATGAGAAGAATTACCCGACCCACGACTTGGAACTTGCAGCATTCGTGTTTTCTCTTCGGATATGGAGGCATTATTTATTGGGGGAGAAATTTCTCCTATTCACAGATCATAAGTCACTTCAGTATTTGTTCACTCAGCGGGAGTTGAACATGCGTCAACGCACATGGCTTGAGTTCGTGAAGGATTATCAGTTTGAGAAACATTACCACCCGGAGAAGGCTAATGTGCCGATAGGTGAGTTAGTCACGGTGTGAAAGGCAAAATAGAAGGAATTGGGACATCAGGATGCACTTGCCCGATCATTTATGTCAGTCATGACTATTACACCTCAGATTGTGATAAGGGTAGTTCAGGCTCAGGAAGCAGATCCGTTTTGTTAGGAGAAAATTTGATAACTTTTAGTCGGGGGAGTAAAGTCTTACTCACTGAGTTTAGATGGGGGCTTGCGCATCAACGGTAGATTGATTATTATAAAAGGTGGGGATTTATAGCATGCGGTGATGACAGAGTCGCACGGATCCAGATTTGTGGTACATCCCGGTGGGGATAAGATGGACCAAGATATGCGATGGCAGTATTGGTGGAACGGGATGAAAAGAGACATTTCTGAGTTTTTCTCTAAGTGTGCCACTTGTTAGTTAATGAAAGTGGATCAGCAGAAGCCTGTTGGTTTCTTCAGCCATTAGAGATCCCAATATGAAAATGGGAGAGAATTTCTATGGACTTCATCACGGGGTTACCTACTTCTCAGAGGGGTCACGATTTCATATGGGTGATTATGGATCGGTTGACTAAGGTAGCTCACTTTCTTCCAGTTTAGACTTATTACTCTACAGGACTGTACGCCCAGATTTTTATAGCCGAGGTAGTGAGGTTACATGGAGTATTGCTTAATATTGTGTCCGATCAGGACAAGATTTTTGTATCCCAATTTTAGGAGAGTTTTCACGAGGCCATGGGTACCGAGGTGCGTTTGAGTACAACCTATCACCCGCAGACAGATGGGAAGACCGAATGTACAAATTAGATGTTAGAAGATATGCTACGTATGTGTATTTTGGACTTTGGGGGAGGTTGGGAGATGTACCCTCCACTAGTGGAGTTCGCGTATAATAACTCATATCAGTTCACCATCGGTATGGCTCCATTTTAGGCACTTTACGATAGACCTTGTCAATCTCCTGCATGTTTGTTAGAGGTGGAGGACAACAAACTACTTGGACCACAGGTAATTCAGGACACGTCTACCAGGATTGAAATGATTCGGAGTCGTATTCGAATAGCCCAAGATAGACAGAAAATCTACGCCCATGCAAAGAAGTTCTTCCAGGAATTCAGTGTGGGGGACCAGATGTTATTGCGAGTATCTCCTATGAAGGGGATAATGAGATTTAGAGAGAAGGGGAAATTGGCACCCAAATATGCAGGACCATTTCTTATAATTGAGAGTGTTGGATCGGTTTCTTATAGATTGGGGTGGAGCACTTGCATAGGATACATGATGTGTTCCATATTTCTTCGCTGAGGCGATATCTCTGAGATGAGTTGGCTCATGCTCATATTGCATTAGAGGAGATTGATTTGCATCCAGACAGCTCTTACGATGAGAAACCAGTAGCGATATTGGACCATAGTGAGAGACGATTGAGATCGAAAGTAGTTCCGTTGGTGCATGTCTAGTGGGATCACCATAACATTGAGGAGTCTATGTGGGAGCGCGAGGATGAGATGCACGATAGATACCTGAAGTTATTTTTACCAGATATGCATTTATTTTCCGAATTTCGGGATGAAATTCCGTTATAAAGGGGACGTATGTAATACCCCGTAATTTTATTGACTTTTAATATGAGATAAATTAAAAGATAATGGGCCAAATTAATGGGATTAGTTGGAATTAATTATGTAAAAAAAATAATTCGGATTGAATATTACTAGAGATTAAAGTAATATATATTATTGAATATATGATTTTGAATATTACATAGTAATATAAAAGAAATATGTGAATATAATAATTACTGTCGGGAGCTACAAATACGACAATAATGGAAATTAAGTCAGAACGCGCTTATGAGTCATGTCGGGAATAAAGTTAAGAAATAAAATGAGATTTATTTTTAAGTCACTCGGATGATCATTTAGAGTGCTCAGTTCAGTCCGTAAGGGTCAAAATAGGCAGAAAAGTCTACTCGGGGGTTTGACTTGGGTCTCGGGTCAGTTGGAAGATGAAAGGGCCCCCCGAAAGGGCATTTTAGTCATTTTACTTGGGAGATGAATAGTACCTACGTTTTTTTGTCTTTAGATGACCATGGAGACTTTTTATATATGTGAGTCTAGATTGTACGTAAGGTTAATTTCATCCAAACACAAAGTGAGGTCTTTTGAGAAAGAGTGAAAAGACTTAGAGAGATAGTGAAAGGTTATCTAGAGGAAAGGAAGAGTTGCTTGGAAAGGAAGAGTCACCTAGGGAAAATTAAGGGCACAACCACCATCTCTACACCTTGCACTACCACCGGATAGTCGTCGAAAAAAGAAAGAGGAGGTGAGAAACACTTGTCTTCTCCAAAGGTTCAGACCTACACATAAGGCAAGTGAAATATTTGCTCCATTTTGGTTCTTATATTATCCATGTTAGAATAGGATTTTCTTTTGGATTGATGAACTTATGATTTGGATTAAAATGATTGATAAATCAAGTTTAATGGATAGACAAATTCATGTAGTTGGAGATTTATTCATGTAGAGAATATGAACATAAAAATGGATAGGTTTTACATATATATATATATATATATATATATATATATATATATATATATATATGTGTGTGTGTGTGTGTGTGTGTGTGTGTGTGTGTGTGTGTGTGTGTGTAATTAAGATATGAAAATGATGGTAGGTATTACATGTAGATGTATCCTACTCATGCTGAATATGGAAATTTGATGATTTAGATATGAAATGATAGTTCTAAATTCTGGGTTTTTGAGAACGTGTGTGCTCGCGTTCAAATGATCAAATTATATTTAAAACACCTTTTAACCCAAACAAACCCTAAACATGCAACCAGGTGTGATTGAAACAATATGAAATCATGCAAGAGTTATTCAAACACACATAATTGAGGAAAAATCCCCCACAGGGGCAAGACCATTTATTTTCACTATAATTTGTAAGAAAACGGCTTAAAATCGGATTACAATGAAAATACAAGTTGACTAAGAATTACCCTCAGGTATCGGATTCTGTAGTCGCGGCTGGAATTATCCCTTTCCAGTAGGGCTGCAATGGAGAAGAAGAACGGTCTCCTCCACAAGGGTTGAACTGCAAAACTGCGTTCTTGGGTTACCAAAAGGATTCACAAATGTATGGATTTTGTGTGAATCAAAATACCTAGAGTATTGGTACTCAATAGGTGAAGACTTGGGGCTTTCTCTACTCTGAAAATCGTGTGTAGAAGTCTTAGCACAACCACTTCCCGTAGTGGGATTAAATAGGAGAACTTGAGCCCTAAAATTCGGAACATGATCTGAACACGATCTGTTTGAAATTATCCTCGTCGGATCGGTCCGGGAACTTTAGGAGGATCGGTCCGGTGACATCGGATCGGTTCCTTTTTGAAGGCGGATCAGTCCGGTTGGAATCGGATCGGTTCGGCTTTTTGGCATCATCGGTTCGCTATGGATCCGGGGTATACTGGCCTCACCTCAGCAAGCGGATCGGTCCGGTCTCTTTAGGCGGATCGGTCCGAAGGAACCGGATCGGTTCTTTTATCTGAGCCGAATCGGTCCGGTCTGTTCCCTGATTCCTTTTCTGCTTTTGATATTCGGATTCTGTTGATGAGCGAATGATTCTTGAATTTTCTCAACGGTGTAACGGCGTACGACATATAAAATGCTCATGGACAAAAATGTCCTTACAAATCTCCCCCTATGTCTATGCCGGTACATACATAAAAACAAACATCCGAATTATCAATCATAAAAAATTTCCTATACAAATCTACCCTTCCATGAACCCAAAACTGAAAGAGTACAAGTGAATAAGACTGCATCGTTTGATCTTCAAATCTTTAGGAAACTCAAATCTTTTCGCATCAGGGTGTGCAATTTAGTGATCATCAATGTAGTACCTACACACATGAGATAAAGCAAAATACCAAGTGACATATCGAGTTTCAAATGAGATAAACATATATGCAAATTTATGAACAGACTCAATAAATCTCCCCCATAATAAGATGATACATATTTTCTCACCCTTTTTATGATGTCCCCAAATAGACAAATTAGAGAAATAAATCAAATAAGCAAATGCGGGGTGTCACTGGGATAAAACCACACCATGAATGAACACAAAGCAACCAAGTCGAAGATAGCGTAAATGAAGTGGTGTGATCAAATTCGATAGGAAAATCAATGCATACAAACATGACATATGTGCATGATGAATATTGGATATTCCTAGCGAATGAACTCAAATGCTTCCTTTGGTGTAAAATAATGACAATATAAGATATTGACTCAATCAAATCAACAAATCAAAGCTCAAAATGATTTTCACACCAATAACGTCCAAAATAATTTTATGCTTTTTCAGGACTTTCAAGGAAGTGCAAACCCGTTTATATGCTCCAACCAAACTCCCTCAGATATAATTTTGAATAGAGGCATTCTAAATTCTCAAACTTTGGAGAATTGATGGTGAAACCTAAGTGGCCCATATTTGGCATGAATTGCTTTTTATTGCCTGTAAATTTTTTCGGGGCTCTTTTAACCTCTTTGGACCTCGGATATTAAAATTCCTCCATTTTTTTGGTCCTTTTTAACGGTGGCTTTTGCGCAAAGGATAGATGATTACCTTTCGCAGCCCCTCCCCATTATACAAATTCACACAGTCTCACCAAAACGGTTTTTACATGCATTCCAATCTTGTCAAGTTTTATCGCATATTGTATATTGTATAGACAGGATTGAGATGAAAACATGCAAGCCAACATGAGATAGATAAGTGCAATAATCAAATATAGCCGTGCATGTGTGCAATAAAGGATATAGGAGTCAAACATGTAGGAAGATATCACTAATTACATCTTAAAGACTCCAACCAATGTAAAGCACATGGATGAAATGATGTAGCCTCTCAAATCTCTATCAAACAGTCACATGGATATATGGAATGAAGTTGTGACTTGTCTAACTTAAATTCTCACCCACAAAAGAAGCAAAACATAAAAATCTTTTTGGTCTTTTTCAAAAATTTTATCAAAATAAAATCTTTTTGTATGTTTTTTTAAAAAGAAATATAAACAGCAAAAAGAATAAATACAAGCTGTACAACTAAGCGATGGTACAAATAAACAGACTAGCAATAGGAAGCATATGATATGAACATGAAGAAGCATCCTATACTAGACAGATACCAACCCCTCAGTCAACTGTGCAAATCCCCAAAGACTTCCTAAGACTCTCAAATCTAAGGGCATCTAAAGGTTTCGTGAAAATGTCGGCTAACTGACGGTCGGTGGGAACAAAACTCAGGGATACGACTTTCTCTTCAACTAACAGACGTATAAAGTGCTCACGTATCCTGATGTGTTTTGTGCGCGAATGCTGAACTGGATTGCGGGATATGTGTATCGCGCTCGTGTTATCACAGGAAATGGTCATGGTGTCCTGTGATATCCCATAATCCTCCAGCATTTGCTTCATCCACAAGAGTTGTGCGCAACAACTCCCGGCGGCTATGTACTCAGCCTCCGCAGTGGATAAAGAGATGGAATTTTTCTTCTTGCTCAGCCAGGAGACAAGAGCAGAACCAAAATAGAAACACCCACCATAAGTTCTCCTACATCCATCTACATCCCCAGCCCAATCGGCATCCGAATAGGCGAACAAACGGTCATCGGTATCAAAGGAATACCAAATCCCGTATGAGAGAGTCCCACTTACGTATTTAATAATACGTTTTAGAGCAAGTAAATGTGACTCTTTTGGGGATGCCTGATATCACGCACCGACTCCAACACTAAAGGCGATGTCGGGACGACTGGCAGTCAAGTAGAGAAGACTACCTATCATACTCCGATATAAGGTTTGCTCTACGTCCTTGCCTGAAGTGTCCTTACTAAGCTTGGTAGTGGTGCTCATAGGTGTACGGGCATGCTTAACGGAGTCTAAACCAAATTTCTTCACTAGGTCTCTAGCATACTTGGATTGGGAGATGAACATCCCATCCTCTAGCTGACGAACCTGGAGACCAAGGAAGAATGTAAGCTCACCAACCATGCTCATTTCAAACTCACTTTTCATCTCCTCTTCAAAGAGATGAGCATGCTGGGAGCATGTGGATCCAAAGACTATGTCGTCCACATAGACCTGGGCAACCAAAATAGCACCGTCATCTCTCCTGACGAACAACGTCATATCTACTCCCCCTCTCTTGAAGCCACGAGCTAAGAGATAGGAAGTAAGCCTCTCGTACCAAGCACGGGGTGCTTGCTTCAAACCATACAAGGCTTTCCTCAGATAGTAGACGTGCTCAGGGTGCTGAGGGTCTTCAAACCCTTTTGGTTGTTCCACATAAACCTCCTCCTGTAGAATGCCATTCAAAAAGGCACTCTTGACATCCATCTGATACACCTTGAAGCGCAGATGACATGCGATGGAGAGAAGAAGATGGACGGACTCAAGCCTCGCAATAGGAGCAAATGTCTCCCCAAAGTCTACACCCTCTATCTGTGTGTAGCCTTGAGCGACCAACCTAGCCTTATTTCTGATTATGGTACCATATTCATCCATTTTATTCTTGAAAAACCACCGGGTACCTATCACATTAGTCTCACTAGGTCGGGGAACTAATTCCGAGACATTATTCTTTTTAAACTGAAGCAACTCATCCTGTATAGAAGATATCCAGTGTTCATCCTTGAGTGCTTCTTTATGGTTCTTGGGATCGACTTTGGACGTGTAGCAAAGATGGCTAACAACGTTTTCTAGCTGAGCACGAGTCTTGACCCCTAGAGTGGGATCCCCAACAATGGCAGAAGGGTCATGACTCTTGCGAACCCAAGCAGGTGTGTCCCCTAACTCAGGAATAGGGTCCACAGAGTGTGAGAGAGGAACAGGTAAATCACTGTCAGAACAATCCTCATCCTCACACTAAAGGTTAGGATCAATAACCGTCAAAGGTTCGTCATCTTGCACAATAACGTTTATTGATTCCATAACCCTAGAGCTCGTCAGGTTAAATACCCGGTACGCTCTACTATTCGATGAATATCCTAGAAATATTCCCTCGTCGCTCCGGGAGTCGAACTTTCCTAATTGCTCTATATCCCGTAGGATATAGCATTTACTCCCAAAAACACGAAAATACGCCAGGTTGGGCTTCTTGCCGGTCCACAACTCATAAGGTGTCTGTAGTGTGTGTGGACGCAAATAAACCCTATTCACCGTGTGGCATGCAGTAGACACTGCCTCTGCCCAAAATCTCCTAGAAACTTTACGACCTAGAAGCATAGATATAGCCATCTCTTGGATCGTTCTATTCTTTCTCTCAACAATCCCATTTTGCTGAGGAGTTCTCACAGCAGAAAACTCATGTTTGATCCCAAGGCTATCACAGTACAAATCCACTTTTGCTTCCTTGAATTCAGTGCCGTTGTCACTACGTATTCTGTTAATAGTGACATCGTGTTGATTTTACAGGACACGGCACTTGGTCGTTAAAAATTCTACAGCATCGGATTTCTCTCTCAGAAAACCTACAATGGAGTACCTGGAGAAATCATCTACTATCACGAGGATGTACCTCTTACCACCTAGACTCTCAGTACGAGTGGGACCCATAAGATCCATGTGAATCAACTCCAGAACACGAGAGGTGGTAATGGAATGCAACTTCCTATGAGGACTACGAATTTGTTTTCCCAAATGACAGGGTCCACAAACTGTCGAAGTTGACTTTCCAAGAGATGGTAAGCCACGTACTAGGTCCTTTTTAGCTAAATGATTAAGATCTCTAACGTTCACGTGACCTAGACGTTGGTGCCACAGATCCATAGGAGTGATCGTGGCGCTGTTGCAGACAACTGAGGATGTGGGCTCAGTCCCATAGCAATTATCCTTGGTCCTTACCCCTTGCATCAATAGTTTACCGGTTTGATTGTAGACTTTACATGCGTCCCGGTCAAACTTTACTGCAAAGTCAGTGTCGCACAGCTGGCTAATGATGAGAAGGTTTGCTTTCAAACCTTTGACGTACAAAACATTTTCTAGATTAGGAAAACCAGGTAGCTCGATAGTACCTCGTCCTATAATGCTAGACTTACTCCCATCTCCAAAGGTGACTCTGCCATCTTGATAATCCTCAAGAGTAGTAAAAAATGAGCCATTACCTGTCATGTGTCTGGAGCACCCACTATCAAAATACCACTGAGAGGTATTATGTGCTTTGAGAGCAATATGAACAACAAAAGCCTTTTTATCTTTCTTAGGAACCCAAGTCGAGGTGACCTTTTGTTTGCCTTTGTTGTTGTTGATTTTAGCTGAAATGTGAGAAGCATGCACTAACGGCAAAGACATCCGTCGGAATTCTTCCATTAAACTCTGAGTCGTGGAAGCTAAGAACTCAACTCGCTCTCTCAGACTAGAAAACTCATCAGTATGACGTGGTGGAGCAGTAGTACGTCGTGTCCGACCCATGCTATAGCAAAACTCCCTAAGGTGTCCTTTTCTTTTGCAATAGGTACAAAAGAGTGCAGTCAAAGGTGGACCTGGGTTTGCTTTTCTTGGTCGAAATCTCCTACGAGGTTTTTGACGGTGACCATAAGGGGTTGTAGTAAACTCAGGAACTGGTCCAGGTGCAATTTGGGACGTGGAGGCACCATCATAACCAATTCCTTGTCGATCACCAAAACCTAAAGCGGGGCAGAGGAACATCTTTCCCATCTTCCCAGATCTGTCCTCGATTTGTACCTTGACTTTCCATGCTTTCTCAAGATCATGAGTCAGTTGGGCAACAAGGGCTTCAAGTTTCTTCCGAGTCACCACGGAGGAATGGAGCTGACTCGTAAGACTAGCCACTTGTTTAGTCAAGTCCCCTCTCTCTTTCTCTAAAACACTCTCTCTCGCTCTAAATAGGATCTCTTTCTCGACTCAGGCAAATTCTTTCTCTCTCAGTGCGGTGCAGGTGGAGGATTCTCTTTCTCTCGCTTTTTTTAAATCTTCCTATAAGCCGGTGATCTTAAGAACTAACGCTTTGTTTCTCTTTTTAGTTTTAAAAGACTCAGAATACAACTCAGCGTAGGCGCGTTGAATATCACTCTCACTTGAATCATCCTCCCCCTCACTCACATCGATCTCACTGTCGAGGTGTCCCTGTGAAGCATCATCCTCATCGTCGTGAGGAGAGCTAGGAGTGCTCACATGACTGGCCATGAATGCGGTGAAGTTACACTCATGCGGTGATTCATCTCCTGAATCCACCGTCTCGACCTCACTGTCGTCGCTAAGAGTAGCATTAAGGACAACTTTCCCTTTCTCTCTATTCAGACGATTGGCACACTCAAAGGCTCTATGACCCCTACCATCGCACTCAAAACATCTCTCACTTTCTTTCAGAGGAGGATTTTTGGAATCTTTTTCATTTTTCTTTTCAAACTTATTTTTCTCAAATTTCTTTTTATCTTTAAAATTGCCATTTTTCTTAAATTTGAGAATCCTCTTGAAATTTTTTGCGAAAAGAGACAAATCATCTAAATCAAAATCGCACTCAGAATCTGACGTGTCAGTCTCTCTCTTTCTAGATGACTCTACCCTCTTTCTAGCTGACCCCTCACTCCTTCTCTCTTGGGCTTTAAGAGCAATTCCCTTATCTTTAGATTTAGCATTTTTAGGGAACATATCAATTTCATAAGTTTGCAAATCTCCTACAAGTTCTTCCAATTTTAGCGTATTTAAATTACCCATAGAATTTAGCACAGTGACTTTAGGGATAAAACGCTTAGGCAAAGAACGAAGAATCTTTTTAACAACTCTAGCATTCGGAATATGTTCACCAAGATTAAAACTAGTATTCACAATGTCAGAAAGTCTAGCATAAAATTCATCAAAGCATTCAGAATCATGCATGGTGATAGTTTCAAATTGAGTTGTCAAGTTTTGCAACTTAGATTCTATCACAGCATTAGTTCCTTCATGGGTGAGTTGTAAAACATCCCATGCCTCTTTTGACGTGGTACACGTCATTATGCGTTTGAACTCATCAGGTGTGACAGACCCAGAAATAGCACTTAGACCCTTAGAATTAAAAGATGACCATTTAATTTCCTCATCAGTCCAAGAAATATCAGGTTTCAAGTTGGTCACATTATCATTAGTCACGGTGGGAGAAGTCCACCCTTGTTCAACCAAAATCCAGACACGTTCATCAATGGATTTTAAAGCCGACCTCATACGGGCTTTCCAATAAGCATAATTTGACCCATCAAAAACAAGCATTTTATAATATGACTTCTCCATTTGAACACGCACTTTTTCAAAAATCAATTTTTTCAGAAAATTGATATCTTAGAACAATTTTGCGGAAAATAGGAATACGCGATAGATTAGCGTAACTTGCTCTGATACCAATTTGAGAATGTGTGTGCTCACGTTCAAATGATCAAATTATATTTAAAACACCTTTTAACCCAAACAAACCCTAAACATGCAACTAGGTGTGATTGAAACAATATGAAATCATGCAAGAGTTATTCAAACACACATAATTGAGGAAAAATCCCCCACAGGGGCAAAACCATTTATTTTCACTATAATTTGTAAGAAAACGGCTTACAATCGGATTACAATGAAAATACAAGTTGACTAAGAATTACCCTCAGGTATCGGATTCTGTAGTCGCGGCTGGAATTATCCCTTTCCAGTAAGGCTGCAATCGAGAAGAAGAACGGTCTCCTCCACAAGGGTTGAACTGCAAAACTGCGTTCCTGGGTTACCAAAAGGATTCACAAATGTATGGATTTTGTGTGAATCAAAATACCTAGAGTATTGGTACTCAATAGGTGAAGACTTGGGGCTTTCTCTACTCTGAAAATCGTGTGTGGAAGTCTTAGCACAACCACTTCCCGTAGTGGGATTAAATAGGAGAACTTGAGCCCTAAAATTCGGAACATGATCTGAACACGATCTGTTTCAAATTATCCTCGTCGGATCGGTCCGGGAACTTTAGGAGGATCGGTCCGGTGACATCGGATCGGTTCTTTTTTGAAGACAGATCAGTCCGGTTGGCATCGGATCGGTTCGGCTTTTTGGCATCATCGATTCTCTATGGATCCGGGGTATACTGGCCTCACCTCAGTAAGCGGATCGGTCCGGTCTCTTTAGGCGGATCGGTCCGAAGGAACCGGATCGGTTCTTTTATCTGAGCCGGATCGGTCCGGTTTGTTCCCTGATTCCTTTTCTGCTTTTGATATTCGGATTCCGTTGATGAGCGAATGATTCTTGAATTTTCTCAACGGTGTAACGGCGTACGACATATAAAATGTTCATGGACAAAAATGTCCTTACAGTTTTCAAGAGGTATAAAAATGGAGAATTTAGATAAATTAAAATTTTAGGGATTTAATGAGTTTGATGATGATATCCTTATGAACATATGGATTTGATGTTGCTCTTATGTGAAAATCACCCATGAACATGTTGGAACAATGTTAGAATATCTGGGTTTTGGGAAGAATATAATCCATGAGGGTTTGGGTGTAAGAACATGAAGAAAAATGCAGAAAACTGAGGTTGAAGACGAACTGAAATGACGTTGATCTCGTTCGCACGAGACATACTGTCGTTCGAACGAGAATTCTGGGTTTCTGACGAGATTTCAGAAATTCTGTTTTAGCGCAGAAAAGTTTGGAGAAATATATTTTATCCCACAGTAGGTTCTGAATAATTTTCGTACATTAACAAAGAGCGAGAGACTTGGGTTAATGTGGGAATGTAAATATTGAATTAAGGATAGAAAATTATATGAGTGATAACTACATAATAAAATATGATGAATTGGGTTTGAATAATTTTGGTATATTAACAAGGAGTCAGAGACTTGGGTTAATGTTGGAAAATTATATTAAAGTGAGAAAGACATTATGTAAGTGATAACTACATAATAAAGTACGATAAAGAGAATATTCGTAATTAAAAGGTACGAGTAGTATTGATAAATACAACGGATACTTGGGATAGGATAAATTCTTATTATGATATATACAGGTCGAATGTATGCCAATTACTGTATAGGATGAGTATATACCTATTGATTGATAATTTGTGTGTATGACATACCTATGCTACCTGCTATCGATGGGAGCTTTGCGACTAGAGGGCAGTCATATCCTGATGAGCCTTAAGGGGGATCTTTTGACTTATTGCCTCAGAACATAGGACTTAGGTTGGATTAACATTAGTGAGAACAATGGTATTGAACGGTCTTTTGGGTGCGTAGGTATGTGCGTAGCCCAAAGGTTTAGGACTATGTTCGCCTCCACTGTTTGTGATTTGTTAATTATGGTTCGTGGGACATACCGAACCTATGGTACTTTATACAGTGACGAGATGTATTGGGACATGATAGCAAAATATGCATGCACTGTAGCTGAGCCTCGGGGTGCAGTATCGTATATATATATAATAGAATGAATGTGTATATATACTTGTGATAGTGTTTACTGGGTTAATTAAGTAGACATGAATGATAATAAAATTTTAAATGAATTAAGTAAGTAAATACTTAATTATATTGAATTGGAAAAGGGCTTATCCATGTTAAAGAGAAATTGGACATATATGTATTACCTGTATTGCGAGAGAAATACGTGGGAAAGATATGGCCTATGGTTAGTAGGCACTGATATGAACTAATTTGCATGGGAATAGTAACTAGTATAGTTGTAGGGTATGTTAGGTGTGCACTCTATATGAGAGGCGAGGATCTCAAGAGATAGTATGATAATCTAACATGTATATAATAATTGTTGAATATAGCATTTATTCACTTGTTGTTTTCTAAACTATTTTTACATCTGGCTCTGACCCGTTTTCTTGCATATTCTCTTCTCTCTTGTATCTCCTATATGAGGTGTCCAGCCGCAGGGATGCCAACTATTGAGGATTGGGATTTTTGATGAGATATGGATGCTATGGTGTTTTGGACTTTGTGTAGACGCTTTCATATTCATTGATTCATACTCTGTAGTTGATCTTTCATTTAGGGCATGTCGCCCAAGAGAATTCTAGTTATTTCTTTTCTATCTTAGACAAATTAAGTTCTTATGTCGATTTTGGTACATTTAATTTCTGATAAGATTATTGTATTAATATATTTAAACAGAAGACTTTTATTCCAGTTTCATTTAATTCAGTTTTGATATTACTCAGTTGTTGTTCATTGTGTGAATGGATTTTGTTAAATGGTTTATGTTTTAAAAGTGGAATTTTTAATTATATTAAAATTTGAAAAATTTAACACCTATTTAATTGGATATTAGGTGATTAAATAAATAAAAATATTTTTCGACGGTGATGCTAAGATTGAACCAACTGGAAATTAAGTTTTAATTGGGTATATGACTGATCACCCGGTATTTAATTGGGCGGGGTGTTACAAGCCCAATCTAGATCAGATGCACGACGAACTGCTCGTGTCGAGCAACATTCTTAAGAGGAGAGTTCAGCACAAATAGTTGGTCGGAATGAAAGAGGTGTAACACACGAATCTGACACTGGTAATAATGCATGGAAGGTTTTATCCAGCGATTGTAAGATAGATGGGGAGAAATGGCTAAGGCCAAGAACCCTTTGCAAAGAAGCTTTATGAAGGGATATCCTTTCGTACAATCTATTGTGGATTTTCCCACACCTTTAAAGTTTAAAGATCTTATAGTTACTCCCAAATATGATGTGAAAACTGATCACGTCCTTCATATAGAGCAGTATCAGGCAGCAGCTAACATCTACGCCGTCCCCCACGAAATGAGATGCGGGGCATTCTCAGGGACAATTACAGGATTGGCTCAGATTTGGTATAATAGTCTTCCTTGGGGGTAGATTTCTAGTTTCAATCAGCTTGCCGGTTTATTCATTGGTAACTTCTTCTTTGGAGCTAAACTAGTAAAATGAGAATCTTATTTGCTTAGTGTAAGGCAAAAGGTGGGAGAGAGTACTCGATAAAAAGGCTGAAGGTAAAGGAAGATAAAAAGGCTTATTTGCTCAAAAGTAAAGGCTGAAGGTAAAACCGATGAAAAGGAGCACAAAGATCCTAAGGACCACAGGGAATCAAAACAAAAAGGGAATATGGTTCGACTCAAAAGGTACAATAATTATACTCCCTTAACAATGGGCATCCACTATGTTTTAGAGGAGATAAAGCACAGTAAGGATGTACGTTGGCATCAAAAGCTAAGAACACCTTATTCCAAGCGGGACGGGTCCAAATATTATGAATTTCACAGGAATCACGGACATACAATAGATCTTTGTATTATTGTTCATACTAAAATTGAAGCACTCGTCCGAAGACGAAAGCTAGAAAGGTTTGTTAATCGGTAGAACAATAGTGGAGCTCGACAAAGGTCAAAGTCTCCATGCAAACCCAGAGACGAGAAAAAAAGAACTCATGAAGATGATCAAGAGGATGATTCCGACCTACCCAAGAAGCCTAGATAACCAGAACGCGAGGTATTCACGCTCAGTTTTGGATCTTTCATTATCAAATGATTATAGGTGGATATGCAGGAGGAGGAGATCATACTGCTGAAGGGAAAGCTTACCTCAATAAGGCTCAAACTTGTTCCTATATCCAGAGGATTAACCTAGCCAAAGAAAACCGACTAAGGAAGGTTAACAAAGACAAGCTGGTGATTGGGTTTTCTGAAATTGACCTTTCAGGGGTGCTATACCCCCATGATGATCCTTTAGTAATCAAAGTAAGAGGGTAGGATATAATTGTTTCCAGAGTGTTGGTTGATAACTGCATCTCGGCGGATATCATATTTTACCCCTGCTTTGACAGTTTGGACTTGAAGCTCAGCCAATTGGAACCTTATCACAGGCCTCTAATAGGTTTTTCTGGCAAAATGTTATTTCCTCTGGAGATAATCAAATTGGAGGTGTTGATCGGTACATGGACAACAAGTCGGAAATAGAATATACATTTCTTTCTAATGGACGAAAATGTTCATTTTGCCTACAATATGATCATGGGCAGAGTATGATTGAAGAAATTCAAAGTTCTGCCATCTACAGTCCATCAGTGTTTGAAGTACCTAAACAAATTTAGGGTAGGCATGGTAAAAGGTGACCAGAAAGTAGCTCGGGTATGCTACTACTCATCCATCGAGCAAGAAGATGTGACAGAGATAAAAAGAAAAAACACCACTTATCAAGTGGACACCTCTTAACCTAATAACGAATTTGAGGTTGAAACCTTAGATCCAAGAGAAGAAACGGAATTGGTGAAATGCCAAATAGTGGAAGTAACGAAGAGCATTATGTTAGATGACGACAATCCAGAGCGAACTAATCAAACAAGAACAATAATGGATTATGTTCTTAAACAGGAGCTGGTGACTTTCCTCAGACAAAGAAAGCAGGTGTTTGCATGGATTCACGAAGATATTCCTGGGATTCACCCTAACTTTCTTTACCACGAGCTCAATGTTAACAAAGATGTCAAGCATGTGAAGCAAAGGCGAGGATTATTTAGTCCCGAGAAGAACCAAAATATTCAGGAGGAAGTTGAAAAGCTTCGAAAGGTCTCATTTATTGAAGATGTGAAATATTCAGATTGGTTGGCCAACGTTGTTATGGTCAAAAAGAAAAATAACAAGTGGAGAATGTGTGTGAATTTCACAAATTTAAACAAAGCGTGACCAAAGGACCATTTCCCTTTTCCATGAATTGATCTACTAGTTAATTCTACGTCGAGGCATGACCTGCTAAGCTTCATGGATGCTTACTCTGGTTATAACCAGATTAAAATGAAGCCTGAAGACAGGGAAAGAACTTATTTTATTACTCCCCGAGGGACTTACTACTATTATGTTATGCCATTTGGTTTGAAAAATGCAGGTGCTACTTACTAGAGATTGGTGAATAAAGTATTTGAGGAACAAATAGGCAAGAATATGGAAGTATATGATGAAGAGCAAAAAAGCATCCGACCATGTTACTGACCTCAGCCAAACATTTGATCAACTGGAGAAGCACCAAATGAAGTTGAATCTGACCAAGTGCGTATTTAGTGTTCAGGAAGGAATATTTCTCGGGTACAGAGTAAATCAGAGGGGAATTGAAGCCAACCCAGACAAGATCAAAGCATTGATTGAAATGCATTCCTTTACTTGTAAGAAGGAGGTTCAAAGGCTAACTGGGTGAGTAGCAACCTTGAACAGGTTTATGTCCCGAGTTACTGACAGGTCCTACCATTCTTTAAAGTGCTTAGAAAGAGCTTTGAATGGAATGACGAATGTGAAAAGGCTTTTCTGGAGTTGAAAAAGTACTTGGGATCACCCACATTGCTCTCCTGACCAATTTTGGGATAAAAAGGTTATAGTTGTACTTAGCTGTCTCTGAATCAGCTGTAAGTTCTGCCTTGATCCAAGAGAAAATGGAGTTTAAAAGGTAGTTTATTACATGAGCAAGGCCTTACAAGGAGTATAAATAAGATATCCACACCTGGAGAAGTTAGCTTTATCATTGATTGAGGAATCTAGATGAATGAAGCCCTATTTTCAAGCCCATACAATTATGGTGTACACTTATTGCCACACCCCAAACCCAATATCCATACTAATCATTGTTATTAGAATAATTGGATCATAATCTCGAGCCCATTGAAAATATAATTCCATTATCAATATTTTTTTTTGCATAATGAACATAATATTGTTCTTGTGCCATAACGAAGTCAACATCATAGTCATAATTAGAGATTATACAATACTATGATTAACTATGATCAAATCAATCCATACTAAATAAATATATACAATGTGTGAGTATGTCAAAATCTTCAGTGTGACAACGATAAAATCTCCATAATTAAACCCCATCTCTTCTAACGGTGCAACTCTCAAAGTTACCGATCATATATTATCCTAGCTGGCAGCGTACAAACCTGAAATTGTTAAAATATAAACCATAAGCATTAAGCTTAGTGAGGTACTCCTTCCCTGCAATAGAATAACAATTCTATATCGAATATATGAGTATAAAATCTGAACAATCCTGCCCATTGGCAATAACAAATCATGGATCATAAGATCCAAATAATTCTGCCCGTTGGCAATAAAAAATCCTGGATCATAAGACCCAAATAATTCTTCCCATTGGCAATAACAAATCCTGGATCATAAGATCCAAATAATTCTGCCCATTGGCAATAACAAATCCTGGATCATAAGATCCAAATAATTCTACCCATTGGCAATAACAAATCCTGGATATTTTAATATCCAAACAAATCCTGAATACCGAAGTATTCAAACAAATCCTCTCTTAGATCTATATTCATATTTACATATGAAATAAATCATAAGTACACTCACCTTGGCAGTTCAACTGGCTTTGCCCTTGCCTTTATCCAGTTCTTGTTCAATCAGATCTTCTTCCCTTCCTATCATTCTTAAAATATTAGTATCATCATAATAATATCAATAATCCAAAGAACGATTTAAACATAATTCAATCCATAAGCATCACATGATTCCATTCAAATCATTTATCACAAGTGAAGTCCCATCCAAATTCATGCTAGTATATTTAACATATCCAAATCATAGACCAAATATGAATTCATTTATTCTTGGAAATTCAATCCTTGTCATTTTATTATTCCAATACAAAAGACGGTACATCATTTTAGGTCTCGTAGAGCAAGATATGATCATTTCTTTACCACATGGCAAATCTGCCCTATAGGCACTCTTATCGTTCATTCAACTTCCACGAATTTCCATAATTTTTCTACATCATAAATTTATATGATATTTCACCCAACATCAGTAAACATATTGAAAAATACAAAATTAAAGTTTTATAATTTTTAAGGTTCGTTTGCTATGTCAAGCAAAACACCGAACACATGGCTGGCATATTTTCAACCTTAGGGCAGATTTCATACCCAAATTTCAAACTCTCACCAAAGACTCATTTATTGGTATTTTCACATGGTTTTCGGATATGTCATACATATATGAGTCCAGGTTAATCTCCAATTAGAATCAATCAATTCCAGTAAGTATACAACAATATATGAAAGTTTGAATAAACAAAGTTTCTAAACAAAGCAATTTTAGGGTTTTATACATTAAACTTAACTTAAACTTTCATCTAACCAAACATATATATCAAGGGCTGAAAGTTTAGTAAAAAAATGATGGTTTCTATCATCTAAAACATAAATATAAGAAAAACAATAAGATTTGCAGTTAGAATTACCTTCGGGGCTTTTACGTAATTTTCTATGAATTTTCTTCAATTTTCTCCTCACTTTTTCTTCCTAACTTCCTACTTCTCTTTCCTTAAGCTTAAAATCTCTCATGGCTGCATTTTGGATGAATAAAGAGGTAATTCTAAGGGTTTAAGGTCGGCCAAAGCCACCACCCTTCCCAACCAATGAGAATAAAACATTTGTTGCCATAATAAGACAAAATACTTCTTAACGGATGGACTATTTTTCCCTTGTTTCGTAATTTTGGTATAACTTCTCACTCAAACCTCCGTTTCACACACCGTTTGTTGTGTTACAACCATAAATAACTTGTCTACAACTATATAGTTTTCACCTCAACTCAATTGTTATGTCATAAAGGTCAAAACTAGCCTTAAACATGAACATTCCTACCGAAACCTTCAAAATTTTGTATCTGTAACTAATTCGACATTTCATGCTTTTTGAAGGTAGGATTAGACTAAACATAATAAATTAACATCACATATATTAATAACACACTAATCATATCACATAAGCTAGGCATGATTTAAGCATAATTAATCATAATTATATTCGGGTTGTCACACTTATATGCCTCTTAGGCAAGCCCTGCACAAACCAAAGAAGTTCGGGAGATTGATGTATTAGGCAGTAGAGTTGGGGGAGTATGATATTGTGTATGAACCAAGGTATTCCTTAAAAGGCCAGGTTATGGAAGATTTAATTGCCGAATTCACTTATCCAAAGGTTCCCGAGCAACACGGAATTCAGGCAAAGCAAGACCTAAGAAGGGATAGTCCAACTTGGGATATCATTGCTGATCTGCCAGAATTTTCCACCAGAGCACAAGAAATGTCCAAGAAGTATGAGGAAGCAAGGAGCAAAACATTCCATCATGGTATTTTTACAAACCAAGTGTTTGATAACAATATCCTCGTATGGAACTTGTATGTTGATGGATCCTCTTGCACAATCGAAAGTGGAGTTGGTATAATACTCAACACTCCTAATGGGATAGATATTGAATATGCACTACGATTCTAGTTTTGGGCCTCAAATTATGAATCAGAGTATGAAGCTCTAATTGCGGGGCTAAGTTTGGCCCAATCGCTGAACGCTGAGCAAGTTATGACGCACAGTGATTCTCAATTGGTGGTGAATCAAATAATGAATTTGTATGGGGCCAAGGGAGAACTAATGATAAGATACATGTCCAAAGAATTAGAAGTTATAGCACAGTTTCCAGATCTTCGAATGAGCGGAATTCTAAGATTGGAGAACGCCCAAGCTGACGCACTTGCTCGATTGCCATCTGTAACTATAATTGAGCTCTGTAGAACTATTCCCATTGAAATTCTAGTTAACAGGAGTATTGATGAAGACCTGATGATTAATTTCATCACAGTGGACATGGGGCCATCTTGGATGGATCCCATCAGAGCTTATATTCAAGAAGGAGTCTTGCCAGCAAATCTAATCGAGGCCAAAAATTTAAAGTATAAAGCAACAAGATATCTTTTGGACAAAGGGGGTACTATACAGGAGAAGATTGACAGCTAGCCTGCAGCACTGTGTTCACCCAATAGAGGTTCAAGACTTAATAGAGGAAGTCCATAAAGGGTCTTGTGGAGCTCATATAGCGAGTAGATCTTTATTACAACAGATTAATACACAGGGATATTACTAGCCAACTATGATAGAAGATTGCACGACCTTTGCATGGAAATGTGGCAATGTGCCAAAGGTATTCTAGTATTCGTAGAACTCCGCAAGCTTCTCTGACTCTAATTACTTCACTTTGGCCATTTGTTATATGGGGGATAGATTTGGTCGGACCACTCTCGACCACCCGAGGAAGATTTAAATACTTGGTCGTAGCTGTGGACTACTTCAACAAATGGGTCAAAGAAGAACCATTAATAGACATGCCCTATGAGAAAGTTTTGTAGATATGGTTTGCCTTATGCTTTCATTACAGACCATGGCACACAGTTTGACAACGAGGAGTTTGATGCCTATTGTGCCCAGTCAAACATTCAAAAGCTTCATTCTTCTCCAGGACATCCTGAAAGCAATGGGAAAACCGAAGTAACAAATATGGCTCAGCTCAATGGGCTGAAGAAAACACTTGACGATGCCAAGGGGAACTGGATCATTGAACTACACTCCGTTTTGTGAGCATACCAAACAACTTTGAGGACTACTATAGGAGAATCCCCATACATGTTGGCATTTGGACCTGAAGCAGTAATACCAACTGAATTGGGTATGCCCACTCATATAGTGTTAAACTTTAATTATTTTGTTAGTGATTTAATGAGAAGATTAGATTTGGATATACTGGAGGAAGTACACGAAGATGTATCCTTTAGAAATGATGCTTATCAGCATAGGACGACACAATGTTACAACAAAAGGATGAAGTCGACAACTTAAATGAAGGATATTATGTGCTCAAGAAAGTAATCTATAATAATGATAAACTTGAAGCCAATTGTCACGGGCCATATCTTATTTCAGTAGTTGTCTGACCAGGTACCTATAGAATTGAGACTTGGTAAGGGGAAGAGTTCAAAAATCCTTGGCATGCTGAATATCTTAGAAACTACTACTAGTAATGTAATGAAACAAATTGTAGTCATGACATTTTCGTATCAATAAAATGATGATTTCCTCCACTTTTTTTTTTTTGGGGGGGGGGGGGGGGGGGGGAGGGGGGGGGGAGTACTAGTGTTATGCACTACATACTTGATGCACTTTCTTCAAAAGTTGTTATACATGGTCTGAAAAACTTTCAAAAGTTATTCGAAAATATTGATCCTTTGAAAAAACAACCACATAGTTGGTCGAAGCTCAGAACAACACCCACATAGTTGATTGATTGGTACTGAAGTTGGTAGTTACAAGTAAGAGTTGATAGGCGTCAAACAAAAACCCAAGTAAGGCAGGATCTCAAGTCCTCAAGAAACTTGGTCAATACGGTCAAGGGTAAAAGAATAGATTTTATCCAACTAGGAAACGTTTAAGACGAACATTGTGAAGATTCCTAAAAAGGAATGTAGACACATATTCCACATACACCTGGTCACCACTGGTAACTAATCCAAAACCTAAAAATTTAGGTGCATTAGTAAAACCTACGGAAATACATGGGTAACTTGTATTAAACTTAGATCTTAATATAAGTATACTGGTAGAACCTATGATGATCTTGACAATCCAACAAACCAAGATCATATTAGTTCCAAAGTCTACTATTTTGCTCTACCTTCATAACTGTCAAGCAGTTGGTCCAGCCCCACTTGTAATCTTCACGTTGGGCTTGCTTAAATAGTTTATCAAAATTACCAAGGGCCTCATTATATACCTCCATTCAGACCTCCCTAGGTTGTTTATTAAAATGGAAAGTCAATCTCTCAACCTGATGATGCAATTTATTCAGTACTCCATCTTTAGCTTGTAATTGGGAAGACTGAGTAGAAAGTTGCTCGGCTAGAGTCTAGAGTTTCTTGGATATTTTAGTAATGGACAAATTCTTTGCTTTCAATTGTGCAGCCTGTTTAGCAAGTGTTTGTTGGTTCCTAGCCTCATTTATAGTAGCTCAGTCAGGCTTAACTTTTTCTCGGGATAAAGAGGCAGGCTTAGCTTTCTTCACTGCTTCCACTTCTTCCCTTAGTCTGGAATTTCAGTCTCCAAGAAGGAAACCCCACATCAGCATCAATAGAAGTAGTAGAATAAACCTTCAATAAGTTCAATTCATAACTCAAACTGTTATTCTCTTCTTCCAACAGCTTATCGATGGCCCTAGCCTCCTTTATTTCATGACTTAGCAGAAATTCCTGCCTCCTGAAGAAAGCTACATGCTTTTCCAACTTCTTCTCAAAACCTTAACCTTCACTTTGAGCTTTATACTTCTGTTCGTAGTTGGTATGTAAAATATCTTTAGCCTCCTTGTGAACTTCTTGAAGCTCTTCTATCATTTCAAAGTATGCAACATTATTAGCTACCGTCCGATCAAGAAGACACTTCAAGTTTAGGTAAGCTTCTTTATCTTGATCTGGGCCCCGAGCAAGTTGGATAGGTCTTCCTTAGATAAATTCATATGACTAACCTTGAAGAGATCATTACATCTTCTGAGTAGCTCAGAGTCAGTAGAAGAGAATTGATCTAGTTTAGCCATGAACTATAAAGAGTAAGAAAAATCTCCAATCAACAACAAAATATAGAATTTAAAACAGATGAAGATAAGTTCTAATAAATGTTCAATTAAAATCCAGTTACTAGTACATTGATATAAATCATAAAGCAAAAATAAAGATAAAAACAAAAGTTGCTCGCCAATCAAGTTTACACCTTCATTATGTCAGAAGTGGCCTCAGCTTAAGAAGGGGAAGAGATAGGTGGAGTGACTTGCTAAGAAGAAGGGGGAGTGATGACCCAACTACTGTAGCTTTTTTTTGGTCGAAAGAGTCCAAGATAATAGTGGAATCCCTTGATCCACCATTATCCTCAATCTCATCATCCAAGTTAGGAGGAGAACCCGAATCATGCTTGAGTAATAACTCAGAGTCCCGTGATGTGCCGACCTCCGTGAGTGTTGACGACTAGTTGTCCTTGAAGCACTTATTATTTGCAAATTCAAACTGAGCAGAGGCAGGGTTAATAGCCTTATCCTAGCTTCTGTTCAGTGCAAACTCCTTGGCTTTCAATTTTTTGTCCTTCTCAGCAGCTAGACTCTTTTATAGCTCGACAACCTACCCTCGAGAAACTGCAGGATCACTCTTAACAGTCTTTATTTTGGTTTCCCATTTCTTCTATTCATTTGTCAATGTCTATTGGGATTCAGGTAAAGACTTCTTCAGTCATTCAAATTACTCCTCCACTTCGTCTGAAGAAAAATGGGGGATGTCATCCTTCTTCAACATCTGGTTGAAATTAACCAGAACTGTAAAAGGAAATTAGAGCAAGTCAGTACAAGAGAAGTTGTTAAACATATGAATATGAAAAAATAACAACTCTTACTAAAGCAAGGCTTTTTGCAGCCCTCTTAGAGATTTTGGAAAGGGGCATTGCAGAACCAGCACCCCTATAGTCTGGAAGAGTACCAGACTTTGTTAATTGTCTGGCCAAACTAGGGTCAATAGCTAGTGGAGAGCCAGTATCAAACAACTCGACAAGTCTCATTGGATGGCACCAGAAGTAGTTCCTTCAGCCTGCCTAGAAGGAAGACTCTTCTTCAAGCGCTTGAGCTGGGCTTCATCATTATTCTTAGTTAGGGGCTTCTTACCAACCTCATACTTATTGCTAACCCCACAAATAACAAATTTTATGGAGCCAGCAGTAGTAATATCTCCCATAATATTGGGGAATTTTATCTTTACCATGGCAGTGGTAAGAGGCAAATATGAGTCAATTGAAGATGAGGGGCCAGTAGCAGCTTCACTACTGTCAGATATAGTGGCAGAAGAAGTGGAGAATAGGTGTTAGTCAAGCTCAATCACAAAGGAAGGAGCAACAGAATTTGGGCGAGCAATAAAGGAAGTAATGGAGTTTTTATACTCTAACATATATGATGTCGACCTAGTGTGTTCCTCTCTAATTTCTGGTGAATACACTAAAGAAATTACAGCTGGGTAAGTTTGATGTCACTCTCATTTAAACACTTTCTCTTCTAATCAACTGCAATCAAGAGAAAATAAATGCATTTAGTATTATAACCAATGAAATTATCAAGAAAATCTATACAATAGTGTCGCAACCTATCCCATGGCTATATTAAGGGCATCTGGGCCCCTGGTATACTGCATCCCTTATCATGGGTGCATATTGCCAATTCTTGGCAAACATTCAATGATCAATAAAGTCTCTATTGGAGTCTGGGAGATTAACTACTAAAGCCCTAATTATAGCCCTAGTTTTTAAATAGTAAGTGCTATCACTAGTGACCCATTTATAGGAAAACATAATTTATGGGATGCCTATATGGGTCCCATGGAGCTGATTCAATATATAAACCCCATTTATAGCTCTCCAAGTGTTAGGGGCTGTTCTAGCCGGTACAACGTCAAAATATTGACAAAACTTAAGACAAAAAGGGTTTGGGGGAAAAGTAAAACCCACATTCAGCAATGAAAAGAGGAGGAACAATGGCCCTCAGATAAAGAAGAAAGATCTACAGGCGGATTAAGGAGCTCCAAATCCACCCATGAAGGAATATTCCATTCGTTCCTAAATTCATCTAGAGAAACTACTAAATAAACCATGATTGAAGATGAAGAAAAGGAGAAAGAGAAAGGATTATTATAAAGACTTAAGGATTCATTAAGAAATGAAGGATAAAAAGAACGATTGCACGAAAAGCTCAAGAGCTAGCAGAAAAAACCAAAAATTTTGAGGTAAAAGACAACTATAATTTTATCGCCTTTATAGATTGCCTCAAAAATCGGTGAAAGTAATGATTAAAGTGAAAACGAGGATTGAAATTTTGGCGGCTAAGCTAAAAAAGACATATTTGCCCTAAAAATGATTCGTTATAATTATGGGAAATTGCAAAAATTCCATCCATGTTATACATTATCAGCCAAGTTGATAATTTTATAAATATGGGAAGTTGGCATGCAACTAAGTATCAGAAAGTTTGCCCAAGAAACTATCAGAAACTAAATGCTCCATACTTTCAAGCAAACATCAAGCATGGAACATTGGGGCTTCTGTTGATACCAAAATTTACCCACTTACGTGGACCAATTAGAAATAGACATGTGTCATCCACTGTGGTAATAATCCCAGTCGGCAAGGCGTAAATCTCCAACCAAGTCCAGGAATCCCAACCAACTGATTAAGAAGCCCGACCAACAGTAGGAAGACAGACCAACATGGTCAGTAAAGCGCCAACAGTCATATGCATTATGAATAATATGTACTGATGTAAATGACTAATTTATAAAGGCATTCCATCCTTTAACATTTCGACTCTTAATCCCCCTAGTGGGTTATAAATACATTGTAATTCCTAAAGCAAAAGGGACCAAAATAAAATCCAAGTGAAAAACAGGCAATACAAGATAGTGGACGTAGTCTTTTCCTTTCATCCGAACCACTTTAAAAATCTTAGTTGTCTCTTTTATTTACTTATTTATTTGTGATCAAATAATTAGATTTATTCTAGTTTTTTGCATCAACAAATATTATCCACTAAGCTCTCTAAAGTGCTACCTATGATTATTTCTCCTAATCAGAGTGGGTTCACCAAAGGCAGGGCCATTCAAGATAATTTTCTCCTAGCTAAAGAGATGGTTCAAAACTTGGGCAAGAAGTCTCATGGTGAAAATGTTCTAATCAATCTAGACATCAAAAGTGTTATGATAGATTCCATTTGGGATTTTTAATCAAAGTTCGTAGAGGTTTTGGATTTAGGGAGAGATTAATAGACTTTGTGTGGATAAGTGTGTCAAAAAATTGGTTCTCTATAGTTCTAAATGGCCCGAGTTGTGTTTTTTAAAATCTTCAAGAGGGTTAAGACAAGGGCACCCTCTTTCCCCGAGTCTTTTTTATCCTAGTTGTTGATTACTTTAGTAGAGGTTTGAACATATTGATGGATAAAGGTTTAATTAAACCTTTCTACTTTCCTAGTGGAAGACCTTTAGTTTCTCATCTAGCCTTTATTGATGATGTAATTATTTTTTATAAAGGAGATAGGAGAAGCCTTAGGAATTTAATGGAATTCCTTCTAAGGTACTATAATAATTCAGGACAAAACATAAACCTTCATAAGAGAAGCTACACAATGGATGGAAAATACTCTATCTAAATAAGGGCCAAGGTTGTTAAAGCCACTGGTTTAAAATTTAAAGATCTTCCAATTAAGTACATAGGATATCCATTGTTAAAAGGCAGAAATAAGGTAAAATACTATGATAGTTAATACTTTGAGATCCAAAATTGTAGGGTAGCAATCCATGATGCTCACAAGTGGAGGCAAATTAATTTTTATTAAACATGTACTTTAACCTATACCATTCTACCTTTTGGCCAAAATTTATACTCCTAATATAGTACTAAAGAGAATCTATAGCATGCTCAGCAAGTTTTTCTATTGGGGAAGTGATGATCAAGGTTGGAGACACTAGTGGAAAAATTGGGAGTTCTTGTGTAGAGAATTAAATAAGGGAGGGCTTGGTTTTATGGATTTTAGTATAATCTCTATGGCCTCTGCCATGAAATTGTTCAGGAAATTTATAATTAAAATCTTTGTAGGCTTTATTCATGTGTAATAGGTATAAGAATTGGAGAAATTAGTCATGGGGTGGCTCTCAAACATGGAAGAATTTGATGTGAGTGAAAAACCTGTGTAAATCTAGCATCCAGTGTTTTAAATGCCATTGGATTTGGAAACCAGATATTTCTGGAAATTTCTCTTTCTCAATTGCTTATGATTGTGTTAAAAGTCATTTTTAACCTCTAGAGTCATGTCTAACATATGGGATCAACACATCCTAAAGAAATGTTCAATCGATATGTGGAAAATCCTTAACAAATGTTTTCCCCTTGATGATAGTATAAAAAATCTAGGAATTAGAAAATGCTTAAGATGCAAGGCTTGTAAAAATCATGTTAAAGACATAGATCATGTGTTCCTAAACTGTCCAAAGATCTTGTCTATTTGGAAGTTCTTTTTTAATCTCATGGGAATCCAAATTGATAATGCCAATCATGCTTCTGTGTATGTGGATCAAATTAGGGCCACAAGACTATGCGAAATTCTTTGGTAAGTGTATCCCTATTGTAGTGTGTTGGGAGATTTGGAAAATAAGAAAACAAACCTATTTGAAGACCCCTTTATTAATTAAAAGTCCATTATATTCGAATTTATTATGTTGATCTCTAGTATTTGTAAGGAGATTAGATTCAATAATACAATCACCTGCTTTGATAAGGGCATTTAAGAGGTTTTTAAACTTCCTTTTAATAGGAAACTCGAGATGTTTAAATCAGTCCAATAGAAATTTCCTAATTCACAGGGATTCAAGCTAAATATAGATGGTGCTTCCAAAAGCAATCCAAGCATCAATGGATATAAAGGGATAGTGAGAAACGATAGAGGGGATTTAATATTTGCTTATGCTAATTCAGAAGGTATTTTAGCTAATTCTATAGTATAGCTTAGAGGTTTGAGTATGGGAATTAAATTGTGCTTAAAATTTATTATGAAGGAGATTCAAATTGAATCAGTTGTGGTTAATTTGATTAATAGGGATTGGAAACCTTACTGGATTTTAAAGTCCTGTGTTGAAGATGTCAAGTCGGATTTAAAGCTCCTAAAATTCTCATTGATATTGGGAAACAAATATGGCTGCAGATACCCTATTAAACACTGGCATTACCCTCTCTTCTCTTAAACTTTTCCAAAGTTCTATGGATCTTCTTATGATGGTTAGAGGTGCTTTTAGGCTTGACAAGATGGGTTGAAATTACATTGGATCTTGTTTTAAATTGTCCTAGTTGTGCTTTGATTTGTTTTGTAATGAGTCTAAGATAAAGTCCCATATTTATTGCTTTTAAGTTCTCAAAATATTTAAGTTGTCTCTGAACTTGTAATGCCACTTTGAAGAGTATATTTCTCCATTAATTAATAATACGTGGGGGGTTTTTGTCCCTCTTCCATATAAAAAAATTGAATGAAAAAAAATTCCTTAAATTCTGTCGATAATAAGGAGTTAGAGCTCTTAATATCCTCTATATGGGAGTATATTGTACTAAAATTTGGTTTAAGACAAAAAAAAACCATAACACTTATCCCTAGTATCATGGACATGATAAACATTATTTGAACCAAAAAATATCACTAATTATAATCATCAATAGCAACGCATGAAAATGGAAAATAAATCGATGAAAAAGATTTAAATCAACAGTAACTAGCGGGAATAGTAAATTGCCTAAATTTCTAATTTAGTTTTCAAAAGATTTCCAAATTTATAGAAAATTTTCTTAATATCTCAATAACTTAAGGTACAAGAGTTTAATGATAAGAGGAAGTAGATGTTGATTGATTCCTTGCCTTACTGTATTGTAAATCAAAAGAACCCCTCGATTACCCCCATTTTTGGCCATCAAACAACACTAAGTTTGAAGCATCACTCGCTCCTAGTAACTTCATTATTAAAGTTTATCTTTCTAAAAATATTTATCAAAATGTCTGTCTATCTCCAAATTTGAGTTATACGCTTCTATTTGTATTTTTATATTTCCTCGGAGTTTCCAAAAATAGGCATCTTTTCGAAATAAAACCTTAACCTTGAATATCCTAGTTGCTTATACTCTTTCTCGCCAAGTCATTATCTGATTATTCCACATCACAACTCATTAAACATCACTTAATCATAAGTTTTTTTTGTCCCCTAAGTAAATATTGTCACTAGATGCCACAGTTTTCATTACATCCCCAAAAATAGGTGGAGATCATAACCCTATCCTTAGTTAAATTTGGCCTCATCTTACATCAAGAACTCCAGATAATATATTTTAATACGGTTTTATCCTTGTACTAATGGATTTTTTTTTGCCTCTCACTCTCTCCATAGCCTACCTAGTTCATCACTAAAATTGTTTTAAAGGGTTAGGGTTTGGGAATACACCCTCCATGTTTTAAGAAGTTATTGCCTCATAGAAAAGTTAAATAAAGTAAAGAATACATTGTTGAAAAATCTAAGGATATTTCTCTTTCATCATGAACTCTAATTAGTTCCCACATGGCCTCTTATCCATAACACCTCGGCTATTTGTATCGCCTTTGTTTGTAACCGTTGTTACTTTTATTCCAAGTTCAAAACTGTAAAACCAGCAGATTTTAAAAGAACAAACAAATGATTTTTTATTAAACAATCAAATTAAGAGTTAAATATGCCAATATATTTCTCTCTATTATCCTGTAATAAATAGATATCTTCTCAAGACATAATGGGAAGAATCACAAGGAAATTATACAACCAAAACAAGTCAATAGGAGAACTAATTCTTCAAATAGATTCAAAATTCTTCAATAGTGTCACACCCCGTAAAATCCGACAGATGGGGTGGCCAGCCACTGCCGCCGAACTATGCCAGGAGTGAACTAAATAAATACCATTCTTCGCATGAGACAGATATGAGACATAAATAATCAGTCCATAAGATAAATAATTGAATCAATCTCAAATGATCATAAACAACTAAGCGATAAAAGAGCCATCACATGCTAACTCCGAATAAATTCAATCTCCGAACTTGATTAAATAAAATCTGAATAATAAAGATCTGAATCATCCAACATAAATCCTCTAAAAAATTTTGGAACCGAATGGACCAATAAAACTCTGTAGGAGGGTAGTTTAGATCAGATGGAGGCGTAACCCCTTTGAAGTATGGCGATGATGAGTTAATTAGCTAAAACCTTGGATTAGTGATAGAACATGCAGACACAAACTCAATGAAGATAAGACTTAGTTTAAACTCACAAAATCTCTCGTGTATAACTCAGAAAAGATAGTAATGAACTTAGAGGTAACTTAACTAGAGGGAGAGATAAGTAAGCACCCTAGATACACCTTGGCAGGCAGCCAAACACACCAACCACCCTCAAGAATCTCTGTCAAGTATTAAAAGCTTCGTAATAAATGACAATGGTGAGTGAATAAGACCTCTGGTTTGTAATAACTCTCTCTCTCTCTCTGATGTGTATTCTCTCTAGTAATAACTTCTTAAACTCTCAAAAGATCATCCTCTCCTCAAAGGTGGTTGGGGTCCTTAAATATCCCCCCTCCCCCCCCCCCCCCACACACACCATCCCCGAGGCAACTCAGTCATTAAAGACTATGAAAGACATCCCTCATACTTTATGTCACAGCATTAAATGCCTGATGCACTAGTTATCTCTACGTCATAAATACTAAATGCCAAGACATGCCTTTTGCCTAACCACTGTGTGTTAGGGGGCTGTTGTCACAGAAGTGGCTCACCAACTGCCTGACAGCCCCAAATACCATGGTAGTTTACTCAAGTGTAGGTCTGACATTGTTTAGTTGGCTAGTGACATCACTTACAGTAGATGTGACATTAAGTAGAGGGTTGTTTGGTTCACAACTCAACGCCCGATGGAACTCCAAGCTGCTTCGCCCGAGGTTCCACGGTCAGTGTCCAACGGTGCCTCACTTCTCAATCCTCCAAACCAAGTCCCTCTAAAGTTCCCACGGCGAGGTCATTCGATAGAGCATGAAAGCTCTCCCAGGCCCTGCCAAGACTGGTCTCTCGCGAGTACCGTTTGACCTCACAATAAAACTCTTTATTATTCTCGTTAGATGATTACAAACTATATAGCTTATAGTCAATATAAACAAAGATACACTATAACTAATACAACAAGATAAAATACAGGTTATCACGTTGAGATGCCTCGTTTGAACTGCCACGCTGAGATGCCACGTCAAGCTGCCACGGTGACTTAATACCCAAAACACTCTAGCTAATATGGAATTACTTCTAATCTCAAAATTACCTTCAAGCCCCCTTTACATTTTCTCCTTTGTAGAGAGATTTGTTAGAGCAAGAAATGTCTGCACGAAACTTCTCAATCCGATGAACCTTCTCTGTGTGTAAAAATCTTGGCCTCCTTTACTTCATTAGAACCGCAGCGTTATAATCTCTAGAAAAAAGTAAAACCCTCCCCGATGTGCCTGAGCCGAAGCACTATGGATCGTTGGGGCTTTGACGAAGGGACATCGCCACTTTTTCCTTATACTGCATTTCAACCGTTCTAGCTTCATTATTCGAACTTCTCCCGAAAGGCCCTCTAACCTTCTCAAATACTCGTTCTGATTCTTGGTTAGTGAAATTATCCCTTGTAATGATTCGTTATGTTCAAAAAAGCATAAATTCTCACCGATGTAGCTGAGTCACCATTTGAACAACGTTTAAACTTGTGACGAGGGGACAACGTAGATTTTTTAAACCATTGGGGCGTCTGTTTCGTTGGTCGTTATTGGATATGTTTGACAAAAATTTTGGCGCCAAAACTTAAACTTGCTAGAGAAGGTAACCCCTTTTGTTCCCTAGGGGTCGCTTCGTAACTGAGGTGGCGCTGTCTTTTCAACTGTCAGAACACTTCCCGAAGTGCCACGTGTTCATTTGAAATGATTATATGCGACCTTGCACGTGCGGTGGTGGGAAATTCAAACGATAGGTTTAAGACGTTTAAAAGGTTTTGAACGTCTCTTTTTTCAAACCCTTATCTTTTCTTCATCTTTTTCAAGCTCCCGTATTCCTTTAGAGAGAGAAATCCGTAGGAATCAATAGAAAAGGCAAATCCCTTATGATACACCAGATCCGGCTCGGTTATTGATAGAGTGAATAAATCTGCCATTTCTTGAAATCTCTCTTCTGATTCAAAATCGTGGTGTAACGTGTATCCTCTCCTCTTCCGATCATGGAATAGATGAAATAAATCAAAAAAATGGATTTTTGTTCAAGAATGAAATCTTATTGGAACTTTCCATATCCGGTTCATCCGTTGGAACCATATCACATCCCGAATCTGATGAAATAGGATGAATTGAGACGGTATTTTGTAAATACGTAATTATCTTGAATATATTAACCATTTCTTGATTTTTCGATCGCCTGGAAGGGACAAAATAAAGATCTTGTTGTTTCTTCAACAATTTTTGATCTCTAGTGGACCTCTCAGTAGGATTCGAACCCAGATGAAGTTCTGACCATCTGTCAGAGAAAAAAGAACGAACGGATCTTGTAGGATTCCCAAGAAATTCTTCGATTTCTTCTGGAAGTAGATGATTAATCATTTGCTTCTCACGTTCCTTCAATAGCCGGGATATTGAGGAATACCCAGAAAGGAATTTTGAGAATCGATCTGATTCTATCTCTGTTCGTTCCGTTTGAAGAAAGGAAGGATCCCAAAGAATCGATCTTTCTTTTTGGTGTTTAATCTCTCTTTGATTGATCAATGGGTGATATTCCGAGTCCTCATTACTAATGAAATCCAAATGATCTCTGGATTGATCAGAAGATCCTTTCAATTGCAATTGGCTAGAATCCCTTACTTGAACGAAACTAGATCTTGTGGAATCATATTGAATATTTGACGATACATTCCGTACCTTGCTAAAAAAATGATCCTTGTTTACCAACAGTAACTAGCGGGAATAGTAAATTGCCTAAATTTCTAATTTAGTTTTCAAAAGATTTCCGAATTTATAGAAAATTTTCTTAATATATCAATAACTTAAGGTACAAGAGTTTAATGATAAGAGGAAGTAGATGTTGATTGATTCCTTGCCTTACTGTATTGTAAATAAAAAGAACCCCTCGATTACCTCCATTTTTGGCCATCAAACAACATTAAGTTTGAGGCCTCACTCGCTCCTAGTAACTTCATTATTAAATTTTATCTTTCTAAAAATATCTATCAAAATGTCTATCTATCTCCAAATTTGAGTTATACGCTTCTATTTGTATTTTTATATTTCCTCGGAGTTTCCAGAAAAAGGCATGTTCTCGAAATAAAACCTTAGCCTTAAATATCCTAGTTGCTTATACTCTTTCTCGCCAAGTCATAATCTGATTATTCCACATCACAACTCATTAAACATCACTTAATCATAAGTTTTTTTTGTCCCCTAAGTAAATCTTAACACTAGATGCCACAGTTTTCATTACATCCCCAAAAATAAGTGGAGATCATAACCCTATCCTCAGTTAAAATTGGTCTCATCTTAAATCAAGAACTCCAGATAATATGTTTTAATACGGTTTTATCCTTGTACTAATGGATTTTTTTTGGCCTCTCACTCTCTCCATAGCCTACCTAGTTTATCACTAAAAAAATTTTAAAGGGTTAGGGTTTGGGAATACACCCTCCCTGTTTTAAGAAGTTATTGTCTCATAATTACTAGCAAAGTTAAACAAAGTAAAGCATACATTGTTGAAAAATCTAAGGATATTTCTCTTTCATCATGAACTCTAATTAATTCTCACATGGCCTTTTATCCATAACACCTCGACTATTTGTATCGCCTTTGCTTGTAACCATTGTTACTTTTATTCCAAGTTCATAACTGTAAAACCAGCAGATTTTAGAAGAATAAACAAATGATTTTTTATTAAACAATTAAATTAAGAGTTAAATATTCCAATATATTTCTCTCTATTATCTTGTAATAAATAGAGATCTTCTCAAGACATGATGGGAAGAATCACAAGGAAATTATACAACCAAAACAAGTCAATAGGTGAACTAAATCTTCAAATAGATTCAAAATTCTTCAATATTGTCACACCCTGCAAAATCCGACCGATGGGGTGACCGGGTGTGAACTAAATAAATACCATTCTTAGCACGAGACAAATATGAGACATAAATAATCAGTCCATAAGATAAATAATTGAATCAATCTCAAAGGATCATAAACAACTAAGCGATAAAAGATCCATCACATGATAACTCCGAATAAATCCAATCTCCAAACATTATTAAATAAAATCTGAATAATAAAGATCTGAATCATCCATCATAAATCCTCTAAACAACTTTGGAACCGAATGTCCCAATAAAACTCCAATGAAGTCTCATAATTAAATACGACTGGAAAAGAAAGTCTAACTAAACTATGCCATAAAATAAATAACTCCAGCTGCACCTCCAAATGATAACTCCGATAAACATATGCAACTTCTCCAATTCTAATCTTGAAAAAGCACTACACCAAAATGCTAATTTTGTGACAGCTTTTTTGTGACTGCTAATAGGGGTGACAAACTTATAACTCTCGACAGCAGTCACAAAATCATTTATAACTCTCATTATGGGTGATAAAATCAAAGAGTAATGAAAAATTTGAGTCAATTGATTTGTCACTCCTAATGGGAGTCACAAATGTTGCCATTTAATTAATTCGTGACTCCTATCAGCAGTTATAAATTTATAACTGTCACAAGCAGCCACAAATTTATGAGTAGGCCTAACTTAAGACTCTTATGAGCAGTCACAAATTTATAACTACTGTGAGGAGTCACAAATTTTGATATAGTACTAAATTTGTAACCATTAATGATAGTCATAAATTTATGACTGCCGATAGCAGTCATAAGTTTTGGTATACGACATAATTTATAACTGTTATTGGCAGTCATAAATTTATAACAGCTCTCTACACTCATAAATATTGCCCTAGTTTAATTTGTAACTCCTACGAGCGGTCACAAATTTTTTGACCTATTGTAATTTCCCTCATCTCTCTCTTCACTCTTTTTCACAAGTCTCCCGCCCCTCACTCTCTTTTTTATGTTGTGAAGAGCTCCCTCCTTCCCTAACATTTCTCTGACGTTGTGAAGACGAATGAATTTTTGGTGAGTTTTCAAATTTTGATTCGTTTTGCTGTTTCTTATGTCATTTTCTACTATATTATTCACAAATGATGTGACTTGATGTTTTTTGTACAATAGCTATCAATTACTTATTAAAATGAATGAGATAGAACTAACTTCTTTCTTTACACGTGGCTCATTTTATAATCAAGTCTGCACTTTCATTTGTAACAGTCTTGGGATTTACATATGTACAATCAATGCGAATAATTGCCTTGAAAGTATGGGTCTTAACTAACCAAATGTTGTTTAGTGTGATTTTGTCCCCAATCAGATTTGTAAACATATTCAGCATGACATATTAGGGGATTTTATATGAGAAAAATCCTAGCAAATACAAGAATTAAATTGCTACCCGAAGCCCTGATCTTACCAAGCTTATTACCCAGTGTCCTAAATTGCAGCGTCTATGGGTATGCCTGATCTTATGTATTGTACTATTAGTTGATAAATTTTCTATTTATCTTGTTGACATTATTTCTGGTGCACATTTCTTTCTAATAGTTCACTATTTGCAGCCAAGTAATATGGTACTTCACCAAAGATATACGGAGGATTAAGATTATATCATGAGACATGATATGGTTTTCAATATTAGTGAGTATGAAATTGGCGAGCTCTGCAGATCAATTCCATTCTAGTATGGCACCATAGATGGATCCAACATTTTGGGTCGAGAACAGTTTGATATGTTCTGTTTTCTTGTCTATCAAGTTCAAGTAGGTAAACTACTTGTATAAAGCACACAATTATGAGTTCTTAACTGAGTTGGTGGAGGAGGAAAGCAGCATCCTTTGACTTCACCTAGTCAATCTCAAGCAAGCTCTCAATTCAGTAGGGAACTAGGTCACCTCTTCTACTCCTACTAGTACTGAACTTATCTTTTTCCATTTGAAATATTTATTTTATTAATTAATTAATTCCAAGCTCTGTTACTGCTAAATCAGTTTCTCTAGCTCTGTTAGCTTGTACTTTTTTTTAAATTCTTAATTTCAACTGTTGTCGTGTTTTTCTTTATACTAAACTTAGTAACTTACACTTTTGGTGAACTATCTACCCAGAAAATGAATTATACACTTTTGCTACTGTATTTTCTACATTTACTGTTTATATTTAATACCTAGATTTAGATTCATATAAAATTGCTTGTAAGAGATATTTGTTCTATAAGGCTTGTACTCAAATTTTGTATTCTTTAGTAAAATTTAGCTTATGTCTTGTTACGGGGGTGGCAATCTAGTTAGCTAATTCTATGGAAACAAATTCTTTGTTTGAGTTGTTGAATAAGGAAATTTTCGATCATCATGCAGGTTATGTATCCAAACATGATGGAATTCTTCGAGAGTCTTGGAGTTGATATGGAAGTTTCTGATATGTCATTTTCAGTGAGCTTAGAAAAAGGCCAAGGTTGTGAGTGAGGGAGTCGAAACGGTGGGCCGAGTTTATTTGCCCAAAAGAAGGACGTATCCAATCCGTACTTTTGGCAAATGCTTCGAGAAATTATGAAGTTCAAGGATGTATATATAAAAAATTTATTCAATTTAATTCAACTACCCTTAAAGGGTGACCTAACTAACTAATAGTTCATTCTTCATATATTTTACAGGTACCTAGAAGATCTCAAAAACAACCCTAACATTTGTCGCAATGAAACATTGGGTCATTTCATCAAGTCACGTGTCTCCTCTGAGTTATTTCAGAAGGTGTATCTTGTGAGAGTGCTGAGACATCATTTCTGTCATATTCCTGTGATTTAATAATAAAAATGTTATTAAATTTATTTCATGTTTTTTATTGCATCTTATCTTTAAAAACAATTCGACAGGTCCCAATGTGTTCTTTAATCTGGTCCTGCCCCTCAGAAGGAGTAATGAGCTTTTGTGCTTATTCTGTCCTCTCATTTTGCCGCAACCATCATCTACTTTACGTGAAACTCTTTATAAATGTCTCTCTTCAATAACAATATCCTAATATTTACCATCACTCTCTAGGTTTGGCATACAAATCGCGTTAGTAAACCCAATATACAAATGGCATACAAATTAAGTACATTATGTCCTCTCGTGCAAGAATTGAATGCACTGCATTTGCATTTTGAGCATTTCGATTAGAGAAACTGTTAGAATAGAAATCCTTCTAAAGAGTGACAATTTATAAAGTGCCTAGTTTCCGAGCTAATATGTCCTCTCTAGCCCTGATTGAATATGTAATTTAACTAATATATATTTAGCGCAATTAGTAATGCTATGTTACAACACTTTGTGTATATATAATAGTTGCATATGTAATATATTTAACTGTAATATATGCAATTGTTTAATAAGTGCAAGTAAGAGTTGAAAATAAAAATGTTGCATGTATACTAAATTCCACTCTTGGGCACTATACGTCGACATTATCTTCTAAGGCTATATCATGAGAATATTGTTTTACGATATTTCACAAAATTATTTGTGTGCCACCACCAAGTGAGAATTGGCATTTGATCTACAGTTGTTGATATCCTCTAACCAATTCTGTGTAAAATAAATAATGGTATCCTGTCCATAGGATTTATTATAGATTCGGTGATGTTTTACATCTTTAACTGTAATTCTACAATTTGTTTTGCATTTGAATGTTCGAAGCCTCGGAGGACAGAACTGTATATCTGTCATCTATTTCGACAGAGGTCACCGAGTGTTGAAAATTTCTTTTATAACCAGTCGATTTCATCTACAATTAGAATCTAGCCTAACTAGTTCAAAAGGCCTCAAATAGAGAATAAAACACTCCAATTCTTTGGCAACATTTCATTTCATTTCAGATAGAATAAAGACATGTCCTTCTTCTCAATTTGGACAGGTCTCTTGTGGCTTTCTATTTTCTTTATGGACAGAGATTGCTTCTAACTTTGATGTTTTTGCTGTCTGTGATGCTATGACAGAAGCAAAAACTTTGGCAATTTTTAGTTCAGATGCTTTTTTGGATTGTTCGTGACTAGAATCAGCATGTTATATAAAAACTTATTAACATAATTGTTATAATAGTTATGTTATATTAAAACTTATAACTGTTATATAAGTTATATAACATAGTTGTTATATGAGTTTTATAACTTATATAGCAGTTATGTTATATACCTTATATAACATAGTTGTTATAACAATTATGATATATTAGAACTTATAACATAACTGTTATATAAGTTATACAACTCATATAACAACTATGTTATATAACTTATATAACATAACTATTATATAAGTTTTATAACTTATATAACAGTTATGTTATATAAATTTACAAAAAATACGGCATTGCCGGCTAGTGAATTGTGGCTCAAGGCATTAGAGAATGTGAGAGGGGAGGAGTTGGGTAATTGGCTTGAAACGAGTACAATAAAATGATGATGGGTAATTGGCTTGAAATGAGTATTGTAAGTTGCGTTTGAAACCAATACTCGAATAGATAAAATACTGATGGTTTCCATTATAATGTGATAAGCTACACAGGTAAATATTTAGTAATTATTGTTTATGCACAAGTTCAACGAATGGTTTTCTTTATTACGTCTTAGTATAACACAGTGAATTACACGGACAACTTTATCTCATTTGGTGTTTGTCTTAATTGTCTCACACGTTGTCTTAATTATATCATTTGGTTTTCTTTATTATGTGGTATAACAGTCTTAATTATCTCATTTTGAATTCAATTATATTTTATTGTTTGCAGGCATACACATGGCATACCCGACATACAAAGTATTCAAAGGCCTAAATCTAGGTGTTTACACTTCGTGGAAAGCAACAAAAGTACAAGTCAATGGATACCGATGCGCCGTATTTAAAAAATTTGAGTCCATTGAACTTGATCAAAAGGCGTTCTCCGAGTACACGAGTGAGGATGTCACCGCAACAATACCCCCACTCCGAGTCCATTTTTTTAGTTTATTTTTTACTCTATGTTCATTTTGTACTTAGCACCCACGAACGGGTTGTTTGATGTTAAATTAAGCTTAAACAAGTTTTATGTGTACTGGATATTTAGAATATCATAAATATCAATGAAATGTTGTTAAAATTTTTAGACTTGTTATCATGATAATTATTTTACTTTCATTATTTCATCATTTTGTGAAAATGTAAAGATATTTTTAACAGCTCTTACCACATTTAACAAATTCAACTTTTGTAACTGCTAATAGCAGTCACAAATTTGTCACTACTATCAATTTTGTAACTGTTAACAGTAATGTCAAATATAAGATTCGTAATTGCTATCAGCAGTTATAAATACGAGATTCGTAACTGCTGACAGTAGTTATAAATATCAGATTCGTAACTGCTGACAGCAGTTACGAATAGCAGTTACAAATTGGGGTCACCAGTCATAACCCCGTACGAGTTATAAAAATTTGTGACTACTGGTAGGAGTTATAATTGTTCTTTTGTCACCCCCTAAATTATGACGGTAAATAGCAGTTATAAAGGTCATTTGTGACTGTTAGCAACACTCACAAATCTTTCATTTTGGTGTAGTGAAGATTAGTCAACGCATGGGTCAGAGCCAAAGCCCCGAGTAAGAATACAAACTATTCCCCTCAAATAGGATCCTTGAATCCAGACAGTAGCATTATACACAATAAATATCACAATAGAATATTTTAAATTAAACGGGATGATTAAACACGATAAATATAAATCACAAACTACCCGTAGAAATCCCCATTTATAAAGGCACACCAATATGATTTTAAATTCCCAAGTACCACGATATTAACTTAATTAAATTAACCAACTTTATTGTTCTCACTTTTTTTTTACTAAAGTGTCACACTTCCCCTTGTCAATCGTCCTCTGACCCGTTTAAACCAAGGTTCTAAAAAATGCGGGACATGATTGAGGCGTGGAGGCCAAGCCTTAAGCCTTAGAAGCCTAGGTGGGCCTAGGCGTAAAAAGGCGTTTAGCCTTCTTAATATAATTTAATATTTTTTAACCATAACAAGGCTATTAAAATATAAAAATTGCACATATCATAAAAATATGTCTGAATATATGCAAATTAAAATACTATTTGATTATTTTGGATGAGATAATGGTCGGTTTGTAAATAAATTCTTTAAAAGGCGACATCGTATCACTAAAGCATTGTTCTTTTTAGAAAAAAGTGCGCCTTAAGGGTTTCACCAAGAATAAGGCGTGAAAAGCGTAAGGCCGCCTAGGCGGGTTTTTTAGAACAGTGGTTTAAACTGTCAGCCCCGACACATGACAAGGTTCCACACATGACACGACATAAATCGTCCTCTGACCCTTTTAAACTATCGACCCCGACACATTATGTCACCACAAATTTCAATACCCGTTTTTATCTTAGTCATTAATTCTCAATTTCTTAATTTATAATCACCCCAACCTTTTAATCGATGTGAGATCCTAAGAATACCCCTTAGTCCCATAACTAAGGGTCCCCAAGTTATTATTACGTCCTACCCTATGCATAGGAAGAATTTATATCCTAAACTTTGACCTAGTCTCATGCCTAGGCTAGCGTAACGATGAAAAAGTACCAAAAATCAGCCCACCCCTAAGATGATAAAAATGTGATAATCTACCCTCACTAGTACCATACCTAGAAGGCGTAGATCATTAAAAGGCCTACCCACTAGTCTCATACCTAGAAGGAATCCTAAAGTATAGGGAGAGTAAAATTACCCAACAACTCGTCGTCACAAAGGCAATATAATACAAACAAATCACACAAACAAGCATAATTAATGAACGTATAAAACTACGCATGATAGTCCAATTTAATTGAATCTTAATTTAATTATCACCTCGTCAAAAAAACATCCAATTAATCTCATTTAATTATTTAAATTAAATATACCGCTATTTCATCATTTAAAACATCAAAATTCTAATTTCATTGTTTCAACACAAATTACATGAGTTATACGCCCCCAAATCCATTTATTTTAAAACTAGAGTTTTTCTACATGCAGCCAACACCAACAAAACTCAAAATTACTCACGAATCCTACGTACCCAAAGGGTTATGAATATTATTCAGATTAAAAGATTTTATAAAAACAGCCCCATAGTTAGTGTCCACTTTTTCTAATTAAGTTGCTAATTATTTTTAAGAAAACATGTAATTAAGTGTTTAGGCGACACTTAAAACGCATAATACTAAAGGAAAAGAATAGAGTATTCATGCCTGTGAAGATCGTTTTGAAAATCTGATTAGAAATCTGGATTCCTCTCTAAAAATTAGCAAAGAAGTGTTCTTGAATCAATCTTGATTAAGCCCCAATTAAGCCTCCCAAAACTTGTGATAAAAACTTGATTGTGTTGGAGGTTGATGATTATGTTTGAGAGAAAAATTATTTGAAAGTGTTCTCAAGAGAAAAACTTGAGAAAAGTGATTATAGAAGTCCCCCCACGATTAATGAAGCTTATATACTAATTAGGAGTCCTAATCCCATTCAAAGTCTACAAAGAAATCGACCCACCGCCTCAAATTTGGGCAGAGTCGATCGATCGATCAAACAGGTACGCCGCCACTCCCATTCTCCTTCGTTTAATAGCATTTAACTAAAAATAAATTTTTTTATTAGTCACGGACTAAATTCGTGACAAATATTTTTCCTTTTTTTTAAAGGCTAAACTTATAACTCTCATAAAAACTTCATTTTAAATCCGATTTTGATTCCACTTGAAGTTTTATTCTTTTAAAATTATAACCAACATATTTAACCAATAAAAATTATTAAATTCAAAATTTTATTTTTCTCGAATATTCCAATTAGTTAATTAAATTAATTACTAAAAATACGGGGTGTTACATACTTCCCCACTACCAAAGAATTTCTTCCTCGAAATTAGATGAAGCATACTCATCAACGCAAAAATCTCTCAAAATAAAATAAGGCTCACATATGCCTACCCATAGAATGCTATAATTGGGCGCCCATACATCCAATCCTACGCACACCTACCCCACGAACAACAAAATAATATATATCACTACACCAAAATGGGTAAATTGGCACCCTTCCAGCGGCTAGCCATGTCACGGTCATTGACCGTGATAAATGTCCCAGTAAAAAACCCTTTCCCCTTCTTTTTTTCCCATGTCGATTCTTCCCTCCTCTCTCTCTCTCTACTTTCAGGTTACTCTCTCTCTCTCTCTCTTCCATTTATATATATGTGTGTGTATATATATATGTGTGTGTGTGTGTGTATGTGTGTGTGTGCATATGTGGTGGGTGGTGGTGGCGAGGGGGTGGGGCAGGGTGGGGGGCTTTTTGTGTGTGTGTGTGTGGTGTGTGTGTAGTGGTGTGCGCGCGTGTGTGTGTGGTGGGGGAAGGGGGTGAGACAGGGTGGGGGGGAGGGGGCAGGGATGGGTGGGGGTGGGGGTAGGGGGTTGTGTGTGTGTATGTGAATGTGCGTGGGTGTGTGTTTGTATGTGCGCGTGTGTGTATATGTGTGTGTAGTGTGCGTGTTTGTGCATAATGTCCCTTGTAAACCAATTGATAGGTTATTAATTTTTTTAGTAAATTAATATATGATTGCCCCTCATTGTAAATTAGTAAATTAATATATGATTAATTATGAAAGTAGGATTGCCCCTTATTGTAAATTAGTAAATTAATAATTTTATACTTTAATTGTTAGTTTAATTGATGAAAATAATTAATTGAGTAGATAAATTAGAAGGAGTACGGGATACACATTTGTTGTTGACATTGTTGTTGGATTATAGTGGATCGATATTGGGTTGGCTAGTTTTAAAAGTGGCATGACCACTGGATTATTGTCCATATGGGGATGGGATTTTTCAATTTTTTTTGAAAATTACTTTATATATCGAACAATATATATATAGTATGATAATTAAATGAAACATACTTGAAATTACCTATAGTGAGCATAGATACTAGCCTTCTAGTTCTTATGCGTACACATTCAATAGCCCTTAGACCCGTTCGAGAGTCATTACCCCTGTAATGAGATCTCTCGAATTGTCCCATTTGGATAGTTTGGGACTGTATAATATTCTTAGTGGCATAATTTCAATTTGTAATAAATATTCCAATTTGTACCAAAACATCCATTTTTAATGCTTTCAATTGATTTGCACTTTATCATTTTCACTTTTATGTAGTGTGCGTGTGTGTGGGCAGTATGGGTGGGGTGGGAATGTTTCGGATTTTTAGTAATTGTACATATTATGAACTAGATGCTATTGTTTTGGAATTCAGAATTGAGGTGTTTGACAGTAGCAATTCATTTTAATTTGAAGTAGTTGTACATATTTGCATGTCTTCTTTTAATTCATTTTGATATGTACTAATAACATTTTTTTACAGCAAATGTCTCCTTCAAGTATTAAGGCGGGGATGATGATGCTTGTTATGATGCTATCGTATAGTCTCGGTGGTAGCGAAGGCGACGAGGGCTTCTCGGCCCCTAGGCTCCCCAAATATGGAAAATTAGGTATGGCCATCGAGAACAAGTCGAGACTATTAGCGAGATCCCTCGAGCTGGTAAAGACGATCATCGGCTCGGGGTACATTAGTTGGAAGGAGTGGCACTAGAGGTAGTGTATTTATATTTACATTTATATTCATGTGAATATTTCAATTTCATTTTATATTTATATTTATATTTATATTTATATTTATATTTATTTGCAACTAACATTGTATTTGTTGGATAGGAACAATTCAGCCTGGATCCAAAGCTACGCGATTCCGTCTTGGAGCAGTTGAGGGAGCAACACAAGACCTGGAAGAAAAATATATGGACCCGGTACTTTGGGAAGACACGAGAGTCCATTATCCAAAGGCGTGAATCCGTCCCGCCGAAGGAGCCGATCTCATTAGCACAATGGCAAAAGTTCGTTGACAATGAGATCGGGGAGCGACAATTGGCATCTCGCCAATCAGGGAGGGAAAATCGGGCAAAAAAGACGGACGTGCACTACTCCGGCGAAACGTCTTACGCCTAGGTGGAGCATAGGATGATGGTAAGATTTAATTTTTATATAAATACAGAAATATATTATTCTGCATTATTTTACTTTACGGGGTCGATACTAATTTTACTTTATTTTATTTCACGGGAAAGGGAGTGGCCCTGAGGGCAGGCCACATAGGCTCGATACTTATAAGGCTCTTCGAATGAAGAATGGGAAGGACAAGGAGGTTCCCCCCGAGCGTCGCGACAATGATTGTAAGTAATCCGACAGTTTACGTTTTGTTAATTACTTTATAATTTTTTTAATTTACTTATTTTATTAATCATGTGCTTTTTATTATTTCAGGCAAAGCTTAAGGAAGTGCATGAGTCGTAGTCTGATTCCAACAAGGCATATTTGTCCACAGACTCACTCAGCCAAGTGCTTGGCTCTGATCGCAAGGGGAGGATAAGGGGGTGAACTCACGGCTGGGAAAATCTAGGATCATCGGATTGGAGATGAGCGACACCAGGTTGGCTCGAACGGTGGATTCGCATGACGCGAAGCTGTCCCGTTTAGAGACGACGGTCCAAGATATGTTCTCATTCATGAAGCATTCATTGGGCGGTGGAAAATGCAAGGGGAAAGGGAAGGAGAAGGTGGGGGGATGAGGTGAGGGAGGACGAGGTACAGTATGTGGACCTCACTGCTTCATCGCCGACACGTGCAGACTTTGATGATCCACTTCCCTATTAGGCTCCTTTCGACCGACCGATGTCGACACTTGGTTGGCCGAGCGTGTTTATACTAGACATATTTGATGGCCAGCGGATAGGGTGGGGGTTGAGGGACCCGAATATCATCCAGGGTGGACTAGTTCATGGATGTGAGATTCAAGATATCGAGTCCAAGGTGCTCGTCACGCATGTGATACCCAGGAAGGAGAACTCCCCGTTGTGGTTGCGCGAACAATGCGGCACGATGTGTATCAGTGGGTGTGTCAATTCGTATACAGTGTGGACTAATCACCTCCTCGGATTTAACCTTACCCAAGACATTTAGTGACATTATTTGAATTGAATTATATTGTTTTTAAGTTGGTACATTTGAACTGTTTTTAAGTTGGTACATTTGAATTATATTTGGATTATATCGTGATGCATATTGTCTCTATTTTGAATGTATATTTACAATATCTCTATTTTATTTGGATATATAATGTTTGAATAGGTACAACATTGCTATAACAGGTACATATATACTGTTGGGCAGTGGCAGTGACTACACTGCCCAACATATTTTCTTCCAACTCTGCCCAGAACTGTCACTGTCATTGACCATGATAATGTTTTAAAGATTATCACGAGTTTGTCATGGTCCTTAACCGTGACAAAGCTTGTCACGGTCAAGGACCGTGACATGACCGTGACAAGTCTAGCAAAATTATCATGGTCAATGACCGTGACAAGTTCGTGACAAAAGACATTGTCACCCCCAGAATTGTTACGATCATTGACCTTGACAAGTCAAACTTGTCAAGGTCAATGACCGTGACAATTCGGCAGATTTGGTGTAGTGTATATTGCCTATATGCATACGCATAACTATGAAAATAATGGCGTACCATATGCTCTCACAAATCCCACACTCGATCCTATATCTGAAAGTCATCAAAATGCTAACGTCCTCAAATTAAATCTCAACATCAAAAATCAATACATACGATACCTAACATCTGTACTAAAATCTTCAAAATAATTATCGCCTCCAAAATCCATTTTAAGGACCCTCACATTAAGCTTACTATTTCTAAACTCAAAGCCTACGACGTTCTTAGCACAAAGCTTCACATCTCCAAGAAACACATCTAACATGTATGCTAGACCCTCTACCTTAAGAAGTACGAATCAACAAAGGGAATCAATGATTGTCAACTCGGAATCTAAACGGACTCATAACCTACGAGACCTAAGACCATGCTCTGATACCATCTGCCACACCCCGCAAAATCCGGCAGACGGGGTGGCCAACCATCGCCGCCGAACTATGCCGGGCGTGAACTAAATAAATATCATTCTTAGCATGAGATAGATATGAGACATAAATAATCAGTCCATAAGATAAATAATTGAATTAATCTAAAATTATCATAAACAACTAAGCGATAAAAGATCCATCACATGCTAACTCCGAATAATTCCAATCTCCAAACATGATTAAATAAAATCTGAATAATAAAGATCTGAATAATCAAACATAAATCCTCTAAACAACTTTGGAACCGAATGGCCCAATAAAACTCCAATGAAGTCTCATAATTAAATACGACTGGAAAAGAAAGTCTAACTAAACTATGCCATAAAATAAATAACTCCAGCTGCACCTCCAAATGATAACTCCGATAAACTTATGCAGCTTCTCCAACTCTAATCCACCAAAAGATTAGTCAACGCATAGGTCAGAGCCAAAGCCCCGAGCAAGAATACACACTACTCCCCTCAAATAGGATACTTGAATCCAGACAGTAACATTTATACGCAACAAATATCACAATAGAATATTTTCAATTAAACGGGATGATTAAACGCGATAAATATAAATCACTAACTACCCGCAGAAATCCCCATTTATAAAGGCGTACCAATATAATTTTAAATTTCCAAGTACCACGATGTTAACTTAATTAAATTAATCAACTTTATTGTTCTCACTTTTTTTTATTAAAGTGTCACACTTCCCCTTGTCAATCGTCCTCTGACTCGTTTAAACTGTCGGCCCCAACACATGACAAGGTTCCACGCACGACACGACATAAATGGTCCTCTGACCCGTTTAAACTGTCGGCCCCGACACATTATGTCGTCACAAATTTTAATACCCATTTTTATCTTAGGTATTAATTCTCAATTTCACAATTATAATCACCCCATCCTTTTAATCGATGTGAGATCCTAAAAATACCCCTTAGTCCCATAACTAAGGATCCCCAAGTTATTATTACGTCCTACCCTATGTATAGGAAGAATTTATATCCTAAACTTCGACCTAATCTCATGCCTAGGCTAGCGTAATGATGAAAAAGTATCAAAAATTAGCCCACTCCCAAGATGATAAAAACGCGATAATCTACCCTCACTAGTTCCATACCTAGAAGGCGTAAATCATTAAAAGGCCGACCCACTAGTCTCATATCTAGAAGGCATCCTAAAGTATAGGGAGAGCAAAATTACCCAATAACCCGTCGTCACAAAGGCAATATAATAATATCAAAAAGTCACACAAATAAGCATAATTAATTAACGTATAAAACTACGCATGATAGTCCAATTTAATTGAATCTTAATTTAATTATCACCTCGTTAAAAAAAATATCCAATTAATCTCATTTAGTTATTTAAATTAAATATACCGCTATTTCATCATTTAAAATATCAAAATTCTAATTTCATTATTTCAACACAAATTACATGAGTTATACGCCCCCAAATCCATTTATTTTAAAGCTAGGGTTTTTCTACATGCAACCTACACCAATAAAATCCAAAATTACTCACGAATCCTACGTACCCAAAGGGTTATGAATATTATTCAGATTAAAAGATTTTATAAAAATATCCGCGTAGTTAGTGTCCACTTTTTCTAATTAAGTTACTAATTATTTTTAAGAAAACATGTAATTAAGTGTTTAGGCGACACTAAAAACGCATAATACTAAAGGAAAAGAATAGAGTATTCATGCCTATGAAGATAATTTTGAAAATCTGATTAGAAATCTGGATTCCTCTCCAAAAATTAGCAAAGAAGTGTTCTTGAATCAATCTTGATTAAGCCCCAATTAAGCCTCCCAAAACTTGTGACAAAAACTTGATTGTGTTGGAGGTTGATGATTATGGTTGAGAGGAAAATTATTTGGAAGTGTTCTCTGGAGAAAAACTTGAGAAAAAGTGGTTATAAGAAGTCCCCCCACGATTGATGAAGCATATATACTAATTAGGAGTCCTAATCCCATTCAAAGTCTACAAAGAAATCGACCCACCGCCTCAAATTTGGTCAGAGTCGATCGATCGATTCCCTAGGTCGATCGATCAATCAAACAGGTACGCCGCCACTGCCATTCTCCTTCGTTTAATAGCATTTAACTAAAAATCAATTTTTTTATTAGTCACAGACTAAATCCGTGACAAATGTTTTCCCTTTTTTTTAAAGGCTAAACTTATAACTCTCATAAAAACTTCATTTTAAATCCGATTTCGCTTCTACTTGAAGCTTGATTCTTCTAAAATTATAACCAATATATTTAACCAACAAAAATTATTAAATTCAAAAATTTATTTTTCTCGAATATTCCAATTATTTAATTAAATTAATTAATAAAAAACGGGGTGTTACAAATATCATACAAACAAGATAAACTAATATTTATCATAAACAGTAAAAGAACAAGCAATGAAGGTCAATTTAATAAAATAAAAAAAATCCATTCATATATCAAATCTAGACTCAATTAAGGAACAAAAAGACATAAAGAAACTTTCAATCATCAACTATTGTTCTATGGAACATCAAAGCTTTGTCAACAAAGTCTCCAACGGCATACAAGTGATCAAGCTACAAAGAATAAAGATAGACTTGAGAATGTTAGGAATTATATACGGTGAAACACTTCAAAAAAATAATTACACTACTTGCGAAGACATTCACACACATTCAAAACAATTTATATCATTAAAACAGTTTTCAAATGTAAAATTAGCCAATTTTCAAATATATTATACTAACATTTGGGAGTTTATTGTGTTAGTGTTTCTCGGAATGACTAATTTTAGGTTCAAAAAAATGGGACAGAGTCAACTCTAAGTAAAAAAGCTTGACTATAACTAGGACTTTTTAGAACAATAACGACTAGTTTTGTGAAGACTAAAAAGAAACTTTTTCTACTTACCCCCAATGGCTATATTTTGTTCCAAGGTTATATATACCTCGTAAATATGTTTTTTAGATACACAAGATCTTACCAAAAACAACCAAAGACCAAATTAACTTTCCAACACTGAATCAAATGAATATTCATTGAGAATTCAAAACAAAAGAAAAAGGAAAGTTTCAAAGTCGCACTTGAACTTACAAAGCCATTAGGTAATCATCATCAATAGGAGTGTTATAGAATATAAAAAGAATATTTAATTCAAATAAAAAAATTAGCTCTTACACTTCAACAATCATTTTTAATTTATATTAACGGAGTAAAATTCAATGTGTATATATGGCAAGTAGTGTCGTAGTTACGAGAATTCAAGGAAAAAAGAAGTTGTCTTAAGCCTTTTAGGGTACGCTTTAGCAAGGAATAAGTTGATTATCTTATTAGTATCGACTGTAAGGTTTATAAATTCTTGTAAGGTATCAGTTCCACCATAATGAACCAGAAGACAAGGAAGTTCTCAAATCTTATCCTAATCGTAGATGTAGTTAAGGTCACACCACGTAAAAATATCAATTTTTTAAATATTATCTAACCCTATCTTTATTATTCATCTTGTTGCTTAAGTGTCATCACACACATCGAGTCGTCTTATTGCAAAGTAAAAGAAAAGTTTAATTTTCCATTTGTTTTATAAAAAAAACAATTCACCCCCGTCTCATGGTTATTTTTTTGCACTAACATGAATAGTACTTTCTTAATAATTAAATATGGGAAGAATTATATAGACCCGTGTTTGATTCCATGGAGGCAATTTCTGACATACTTTCGAAGTGTTCAAGTGTTGATACATGAAAAACATTATAAATGTGTGTTGAGTATGGGTAAAAAATGATTATATAAAAAGGCTTCCCACCTTTTCAGAGATATCAAATATCGAACATAATGTGAATGTGATTTCTGAAATTATATGCTCTGATACCACTTATTAGAACGTAGGTTCCCAAAAAATTTAAGTTTTTAATTTCAAAAGGGATGGTTCACGAAATATAAAAAATTATATAAAAAGGCTCCCCACCTTTTCAGCGATATCAAATATCGAACATAATGTGAATGTGATTTCTTAAATTATATGCTCTTATACCACTTATTAGAACGCAGGTTCCCAGAAAAATTAAGTTTTTAATCTCAAAAGGGATGGTTCACGAAATATACAAAATTTCAATTTCTTTCAAAATTAAATTATCTTCTTCTAAAGCACAACTTCAATTCAACTTCATATATACACAAGCCAAATTAAAACATGTTTAATTCAAGATTTATATTAATTTTTCCAAATTGATAATTCCAACTTGAATTATAAATTACCGAATTTAATTAAACACCAATTACACCATTGTGGTTAAACTAATTTTATCTTGTTAAACCTAAGAATGCATCTAGGTGATAATTTGCAAGATAAATAAACACAACCAAAATGTCGCAATGTACGAGGAAAATCCACAATGAGAAAAACCTCGAACAGCCTAGCGATAAGTCCACTAAGTATGAAATTACAAAGGACATGACAAAACACTTACACAATGACTCGACGCCCACACCATCCTTGACGATTTTCGTTCCTTCCACCTCCGCCTAGTGATAATGCAGGACTCCACCTACGTCTCGGAGTCCACCAATAGGGTAAATATATCGTCAAGCATACGGAGTCCATCGTATGTACACCACGAATACGAAATCCTCTGCAAGAAATAATCTCTATGGTGTAGAGAATAAAAACTGATGCCAAAATAATGATTTCAAACAAATATCGCCTTGAATCTTGGATCATACATACAATTGGGTGTAAACAAGTTTTTCTTTTGGAAATCAATTCATTATGGATCAATAAAAACTAAAGGACTTTTGGGGAAAAAAAATCTCTCAAAGGATTGGAAAAGTCTCAGAAAATGTTAACTACCGCATTACATAAATGGGTGGGAAAATTGTAGTGGGAAGTTAAGAAAAAACTGCCCATTTTTGCAAAGAAGTGCCCGGTCGAACGACATTCTAGGGTCGTTTGAATGACAAATCGAACGATAAAATGGCGATAAAAAAGTATCTCGTTTGAAGGTTCGTTCAAACTGCATTTGAATCTCGTTTGAATGAGGTTGTTCGAATGAAAAATCGAACAAATAAATAACAAATAAATCTCGTTTGAAGGGCCGTTCGAACGACATTTGAATCTCATTTGAATGAGGTTGTTCGAATGAGATTTTAGTCCATGAATCTACATAATTTTGATATGAACGTATAGTCTCTAATGTTGCATTTTTCTGATTTTTTGTTAATTAGTTATGATTTTTTTACTGAAAGGTGCCCGCGAACAAAATCTGTAGATAGTATGAATTCAAAAAAAAATTGACTAAAATTCTGACACTCAATAATAAATTTCCAAGTCTCAACATAATATAAGCATTCATACCTGAGAAATTCTTAGACTGTTGATGACGAACACAAGGCAAAAAACACGGCATATGATGTGGTCTTCTTTGACTTAGCCGCTACGTTTTCAACATTAATGTCGTAGGCTTGATATGTCACGAATAACTTTTGTCCTATGACTAAAAGAGTTTTGTCCAGAATTAATCCAACACATACAAATTGACTCAATTGAAAATTTGTCCTTGCAAATCTCCCCCTTTGGCTATTCCGAGAAAAAACCAAAATTAAAAATCTATGGGTCGTTAAGCTCATCTAAAAGACACAATCTCACCCAAAAATAAAAAATAGAGACGCTTGATCGACACATATGTTGAGAAGCTTTCCATTAAAAAACTTTGTCGCGTGGATAAAAACCTGCGCACTTACACACACCAATAAATGCATAAGGAATATAACAATATTAGATCCTCCCCCTTTGTCTAACATTATCTACCTAAGAAAGACGTCTCCCCCTGAGTTAGATCTCCCCAATTTTAAAGGTTTAGATACCATTTCTATGCCTTTTTGTCCTAGAATATACAAAGATTAAGGTACATATAATAAGCCATTTCTCCCTGATTAATTCAATTCTCCCCTAAATAAAACAAGGGATATGCATAATGGAAAAACACGTATATCGTGCAATGGTGTATAGTGATACAAGAGACCAAAAAAATCATGGCAACACAAGAACAACAAATTTATATGAGGAACAATATATACAAACTATGATGCGATAGCAAAATGACATCAACTATAATGAACTAAAATGAGTATGGGATACCAATAAAAAATCACAACAAGATAGATATTGATATGAATAAATAGCATAGAAGGATTAGATGTAAAAGTAAAGACTCAAAAAATATGATATTATATATATATATATATATATATATATATATATATATATATATATATATATATAAACACCACATAAGAGACTAAACAGGATAAGCTTTCCACACTCATATAGCATAAATGTGTATAAATAACCATGTGGTAAACGGAGTGAAGGGGTGTGAAATGGATACAAAAAAGTTGTGACCCAATCACTTAAACATATTCAAGGAGTTATATTTGATTGCAAAACTTTATCAAACTTCGTTTTAGCCTCATGTGACATGATAAAGTGAACTCAAAGAACAAACGAGTACAATTCACACAACCCTATAATTTAGATTAATTTACAAATCAGTAGCGTTATGACAAAATAACCATAACTAGGATTCATTGTCATTGTGAAAACCTCTTAACATATCCATCCAAACTCCTGCAAAAATAATAATTCTTTTCTTATCGTTTGAATGATCATAAAAAACTAAGTTATTTTGGCCTTGGATACTTTTGACAATGACGCTTTTTTCGGCTCTTTCAAACGGCGGCTTTCACACAAGGGATATTTGCTCCTTTCATAGCCCTTTCCCGTTCACCCTCATCTATTTTCTATACAATTCAAATAAATCTAACAAGAAATGGTTCTTACATGCACAAATCCTTTATAGTCACAAAACATGTAGATGACAAAATTGATGGGAGAACATCTCACAAAGCTCGAATGTACATGTGAAGTTAGCGTTCAAAAAATCTCGTGCATGTGTGTGAGGAGGCATATACAAAGAGATTCATTAAAATCAAAGTCAAACTTCTCCATTCAAGCATGATAAAGAATAATTTAAGAATTAAAATTCATCCAAAAGTTTTAGTCACATGGAAGCGAGGAATGATATAGGAGTCAAACACAAAAATATGCCACACAAAATGTGTAAAACTAAAATATAAAAAAAAATTGAGTTTTTAAAAAAAAATTAAAACAAGGACAACTCAAAAGAAAAACAAAATCTTTTTGTATTTTTAATAAGACCCAATAAATGAAAAAATTAAAATACAAAAGATATACTTGTCATAATTCTAGCAAAATATATATGATGAAGCATATACTAGAATATGACAAAGAAACATAGAACTAGCAGGAATGTATCATGAAGAACATCTAGTTTATGAAAACAAAACTAACACAATCAATCTTTAGATTTAGCATCAAAGGTATCATATGCAATAAAATGAGAATCATAAATCCTATCATGTAAAACCTCTTAATCGAATCTCTTAACCCACATAGGTGTAAAATGACGCTCTCGGGTATTGGTGACCTAGGTGGATATACACTTGGACTTCCTAGGGCCGTTTCTAAGATCGAAATAAAACCTCCTAAGGTGACCCTTCCTACCACAATATGTGCAAGTAAAAACATGGTGAGAAGTGTTGCCTAAAGGTTGACCTTTTATAGCAATCCTAGACGATTCTCTCAAAATCATGGTTTCGATTTTATTAGGGGAAGCATTTTGAGTATCAAAGCCAATACCACACTTACCATTTTTTATTTGTACGGTGCCTAATATTTTATCCAATTTTTCCGACCTAACCTCCAAATCAAACTTCACATGACTGGAGTCTATTGATTTCTCTTCAAGCTCCATTATCCTAGACTCAAACAAACTCCTACTCTCTTCAAACTCAAGAAGCTTTTTGTTCATAGCCTCCATTAAACCTCAAAGACTATCTCTATCACATTCAAAATATTCTAGATTCTCTCGAAGGGTTCTCTCACGTTACCTAATGTCTTCAATTAAAACAGTTTCATCACAACCTACAGCACGTTCTCTCATTCTAGCTTCTAACTTTGAGTTGCCTTTATCGATTTCAAGGATTCCTCATACACCTCATGAAAGGTAACTTTGATTTAACTTTTATCTTCCTCCTCTTCATTATCACTCTCTCTACCATCAAACACATGGAATTCACAAATAATGGACTCGAAAGTGTCATGTAAACAAATATCTTCATGGAAAGATTCATTATCAATGCACACATGACTAGTCAAGAATGCGGTGAAGTTGCTTTCAATGGGCGAATTGGGTCCCTCTACCGGTTCACTATCAGTAAGGGTGGCATCATATGAAATTGGTTTCTTGCCCTCTATCATTATTATAGTGGGACACTCGGCTTCCCTATGGCCATAATCCTCATAACCAAAACTTAAATTCGACTCTTCCCTATTAAGATCATCATTACGATTTTTAGGGACTTTCTTGGCTTTGTTATACTTAGACTTTTCAAATTTCTTATAATCACTTTTAAGATTCTCTTTATTAATCTTAAGAAATTTTCTAAACTTCTTAATAAACATAGCCATATCATCGGAGTCGATGTCAAACTCATCATCTGAAAAAGGTATTTCCTCCTTTCGAGCTTTCAAAGATATGCCCTTATATTTCTTCTTCACATCCTTGAAGGTAAGCAAGTCAAGTTCATAGGTTTGTAAGTCACCTACAAGATCATTAAATTTCGTAGAGTTTAAAGAGCCTAAAGAGTTTAAAATAATCACTTTTGGATTAAACCTCTCGGGTAATGACCTCAAAATTTTCTTTATGACACGGTTGTTAGGTATCTTTTCTCCTAAGTTAAAAGACGAATTCATAATATCAGACAATCTAGCATATAACTCATCAAAAGTCTCACTTTCTAACATCTTAATGGTTTTAAATTGAGTGGTGACGTTTTGGAGTTTAGAAGACTTAACGGAACTAGTACCTTCATATGTAAGTTAGAGTGTGTCTCGAGCCTCCTTAGACGTTCACACATCATAATTCGGAGGAACTCTTCTGGTCTTACCGCACTAAAAAAAGCATTTAAACCTCGAGAATTGAAATTTGTTAGCTTAAGGTCATCCTCACTTCATCTTTCTACGGGTTTAAGAACACGAGCTTCTCCTAAAAGACACGTTAGTGGGTACCACCCTTTAACAATCGAGTGCCAAACCCTCTCATCTAATTACTTAAGTGCCAACCACATACGTACTTTTTAGTATACGTAGTTAGAACCATCAAACATAGGAAACCTGAAAAATGATAAATTTTCCATATTCAAACAAAAAGGACCTAACATGATAAATTAGTGTTCCCTCTCTGATACCAATCTGTCAATTTGATTTCTTAATTTATATGCTCTGATACCACTTGTTGGAATGTAGGTTCTCAGAAAATTCAAGATTTTAATTTCAAAAGGGATGGTTCACGAAATATTCCAAATTTTAATTTCTTTCAAAATTAAATTATCTTCTTCTAAAGAATAACTCAAATTCAAGTTGAAATACACACAACCCAAATTGAAACATGTTTAATTCAAGATTAACATGAATTTTGCCAAATTGATAATTCCTACTTGAATTATAAATTACGCAAAAATTACACCATTGTGGTTAAACCAATTTTATCTTGTTAAACATAAGCATGCATCTAGGTCATAATTTTCAAGATAAATAAACACAACCACAACGTCCCGATGTACGAGGAAAACCCACAACGAGAAAAACCTCGACCGGCCCAGCCAAATGTCCACTAAATATGAAATTACAAAGGACACGACAGAACACTTACACAATGACTCGACTCCCTCACCAGCCTTGATGCTCTTCATTCCTTCCACCTCCGCCTAGTGACAACGCAGGAGTCCACCTACGTCTCGGAGTTCACCAATGGGTCAAATCTACCATCAAGCATACGGAGTCCACCGTATGTACACCAAGAATACGAAATCCTCTACAAGAAATAAGCTTTATGGTGTAGAGAATAAAACCTGATGCCAAAATAATGATCTCAAACAAATATCATGTTGAATCTTGGATCATACAAACAATTGGGTGTAAAGAAGTTTTTGTTTTGGAAATTAATTCATTATGGATCAACAAAAACTAAAGGACTTTTCGAAAATTGTTTTTTGCTATCAAAGGATTGGAAAAGTCTCTGAAAATTTTGACTCCCGCATTACATAAATGGGTGGGAAAAAAGTAGCTGGAAATTAAGAAAAAACTGCAGAAAAACTGTCCATTTTTGCAAAAAATTGCCCAGTCATTCGAACGACATTCCAAGGTCATTTAAACGACAAATCGAACGAGAAAACAACGATCAAAAAAGCATATCATTTGAAGGGTCATTCGAACTACATTTGAATCTCATTTGGACGAGGTTGTTCGAACGACAAGTCAAATGAGAAAACAAAAAAAATATCGTTTGAAAGATCGTTCGAACGACATTTGAATCTCATTTGAACGAGGTTGTTCGAATGAGATTTCAGGCCATGAATCTACATAATTTTGATACGAACGTGTAGCCTCTAATTTTTCATTTTTCTGATTTTTGTTTTAATTAGTTATGATTTTTTTTACTTAAAAATGTCATAGAACAAAATCTTTAGATATTATGAATTCAAAAAAATATTGATTAAAATTCTATCACCCAATAATAAATTTTCAAGTCTCAACATAATATAAGCATTCATACCTAAGAAATTCTTGGACTGTTGATGACGAACACAAGGCAAAAAACACGGCATATGATGTGGTCTTCTTTGACTTAGCCGCTACGTTTTCAACACTAATGTCATAGGCTTGAAAGGTCACAAATAACTTTTGTCTTATAACTCAAAGAGTTTTGTCCGGAATTAATCCAACACATACAAATTCACTCAATTGGAAATTTGTCCTTGCAAATCTCTCCCTTTGGCTATTCCGGGACAAAGCCAAAATTAAAAACCTGTGGGCCGTTAAGCTCATCTGAAAGACACAATCCCACCCAAAAATAAAAAATAGAGATGCTAGACCGATACATATGTTGAAAAGCTTTGCATTAAAAAACTTTGTCGCATGGATGAAAATCTACTCACTTACACACATCATTAAACGCATAGGGAATATAACAATATTAGATCCTCGACCTTTGTATAACATTATCTACCTAAGAAAGACGTCTCCCCCTAGGTTAGATATCCCCATTTTAAAAGGTTTAGACACCATTTCTTCCCCTTTTTTGTTCAGGAATATACAAAGATTAAGGTGTATAAAATAACCCATATATCCCCGATTAATTAAATTCTCCCCCTAAATGAAACAAGGGATAACCATAATTGAAAAACAAGTATATCATGCAATGGTGTATAGTGATACAAGAGACACAAAAATCATGCAACAAAAGAACAACTAATTTATTTGAGGAACAATATATACAAATTATGATGCAATAGCAAAATGATATCAACTATAATGAACTAAAATGAGCATGGGATACTAATGAAAAATCACAACAAGATGGATATGTACATGAATAAATTGCACACGGGGATTAGATGTATAAGCAAAGACTCAGAAAAAATGATACTATATATATATATAAGTGAAAGAGATATCAATGAAGCACAAGCACATATATATAGGTATAAACACCAAATAAGACACTAAACACGATAAACTTTCCACACTCATATAGCATAAATGTGTCTAAATAACCATGTGGTAAACGGAGTGAAGGGGTGTGAACCAGATACAAAAGAGTTGTGACCCAATCACTTAAACATATTCAAGCAGTTCTATTTGATTTTAAAACTTTATCAAACTTAATTTTAGCCTCATGTGACAAGATAAAGTGAACTCAAAGAACAAACGAGTACAATTAACACAACCCTAGAATTTAGATGATTTTACAAATCAATAGCGTCATGAAAAAATAACCATAACTAGGATTCATTGTCATTATGCAAACCTATTAACATATCAATCCAAACTCCCTCAAAAATAATAATTATTTTCTTTTCTTTTGAATGATCATATAAAACTAAGTTATTTTGGCCTTGGATACTTTTGACAATTCCACACTTTTTTAGGCTCTTTCGAACAGTGGCTTTCACACAAAGGAGATTTGTTCCTTTCGTAGCCCTTTCCCGTGAGCCCTCATCTATTTTCTACATAATTCAAATAAATCTCACGGGTAATGATTCTTACATGCACAAATCCTTTATAGTCATAAAATATGTAGATGACAAAATTGATGGGAGAACATCTCACAAAGCTCAAATGTACATGTGAAGTTAGCATTCAAAAGAGCTCGTGCATGTGTGCGAGGACGCATATACAAAGAGAATCCATCCAAATCAAAGTCAAATTTCTCCATGTACGCATGATAAAGAACAATTTAAGAATTGAAATTCATCCAAAAAGTTTAGCCACATGCAAGAGGGTAATGATATAGGATTCAAACAGAAGAATATGCCACACAAAAAGTGTAAAACTAAAATACAGTTTTTAATTTTTTTTTTAAATTAAAACAAAATATTTTTGTATTTTTAATAAGACCCAATAAATGAAAAAATTAAAATACAAAAGATAAACATGTTATAATTCTAGCAAAATATATATATGATGAAGCATAGACTAGAATATGACAAAGTAACATACAACTAGAAGGAATGTATCATGAAGCACGTCTAGTTTATGAAAACAAAGCTAACACAATCAACCTTTAGATTTAGATTGAGAAGTATCATATGCAAGAAAATGAGAATCATAAAGTCGATCATGTAAAGCCTCTTAATCATATCTCCTAACCCGCATAGGTGTAAAGTGAGCTCTTGGGTTTTGGTGACCTTGGTGGCTCTACCCTTGGACTTCCTAGGGCCATTTCTAAGATCAAAATAAAACCTCCTAAGGTGAACCTTCCTACCATAATATGTGCAAGTAAAAACATGGTGAGAAGTGTGGCCTAAGGGTTGACCTTTATACCATTCCAAAACAATTCTCTCAAAATCATGGTTTCGGGTTTATTAGGGGAAGCATTTTGAGTATCGAAGCCAATACCACTCTTATAATTTTTTATTTGGATGGTGCCTAATATTTTATCCAATTTTTTTTACCTAACCTCCAAATTAAACTTCACATAACTAGAGTCTATTAATTTCTCTTCACTATCACTAAGGGTGGCATTATATGAAATTGGTTTATTTTTCTATGTCCTTAGTATAGTGGGACACTTGTCTTACCTATGGCCATAATCCTCACAACCAAAACTTCTTCAACTCTTCCCTATTAAGATCATCATTACGATTATTAGGGAGTTTCTTGGCTTTATTGTACTTAGAATTTTCAAATTTCTTATATTAATTCTTACGATTCTCTTTATTAATTTTAAGAAATTTTCTAAACTTCTTAGTAAACATAGACATTGTAACAACCCTCACTTTTGGGAGCCTACTTTATATTTATCTGCCACATGGTGTATTTATATATAAAATGATTGGCTGGTGGAGTAAATATTAATTTCATAGATAAGTTAATATTTACTAAAATGTTGCATATTTACCATATGTGTGGGTGAATATTACCAGGTGGTGTTATTTTTTATTATAAGAATTAAAATGACATTATGGTTTAATATGAGACTGGAACTTAAAATGTGTTATAAAATTTCCAAATGATAATTTGGAGGGTGTAGTTAGTTCCGGGAGGTGCGAGACAGTCAAAATGTGTGCCATATTGTGTTTTGAGGTTTTGGGCACTTTTGACTGGTTTTGGTATATTGCGTAATAGAAATCATTTTATTACGGTATTGACATTTAAAGATTGGAGACTTTTTCTTAAGGCCACGATTTAGTCTTCTTAAGTCTTTCATTTTTCCCTAAGTGTATTTCTAGCCCTAGAGTGAGAGTGAGAGAGGAAGAGAACTTGTGGAGAAAAAGAGAGATTGAAGATTTGTGGATTGATCTTGCATTCTTCTTCATCAAAAATCTGAGATTGAATCCCCAAGGCAAGTTTTTTACTTGCTATTATATGGTTTAAGGTGAATAATTAGTATTGATAGTTATGTAATGGTTATGGTTTAATAAAGTTAGGTTTCTTTGTTAGATTTATGGGTTTGGAAATCTTTGGAAGAGATTTGAATATTGATTGGTATGGATCAATGTTGTTGGAAGCATTTATGATCATTTAGTATCATTAAATGAGGTTGGTTTGGTTTGGTTGAAGCTTAGCTTTGGGTTTAGCTTAAATGTAGGAAAACTTGGTCTAGGTCTGCAATGACCGGTCGACCGCGGTTCTCAGACCGGTCGACCGGGCCTTCGGGAGAGGGCACACTGCTTTCTTTCAAAGGCATGAAATTTGTGGCGCGGTCGACCGCGGTCCCCTCACCGGTCGACCGGCCCTACCGAAGTGAGCTTTCTGCTTTTCTTCTTAGGCAAAAACTTTAGACGCGGTCGACCGCGGTCTTAGGACCGGTCGACCGGTCCCCTGTTTTTTTTTCCCAAATCTTATTTTCACTTTTAAATCTTTCCTTTTAATAGGGACTTAGGAACCTTCTTGAATGAAGTCAACCTTGGCTTTTAGAGTCCTAGTTGAGTTTGGTTGTCACCCTAGAGTTGAATGGGTTCACTCGGGGTTAAGTCCGGGGGTGTTTAAAAGTGATGTTCAGGCATCACTCTTCTGTTTATGTCTTAATAGGAGGATAGGGGTTGTAGGCCCATGCTTGGAGATTTTAGGGGCTAAATTGAGGTATATAAGACCTTAAGACATGGAAATGATTGTGATCCCTTGGAGAATTATTCGAGGCATACCCTATAATGAATATCAATGAAATATTTTATGATTATGGTTTTAGATAAAATGAAACACACACATGTTAATGGAAATGAGAAAATATAATTTTTATAGTAAATGCTAATTTACTTAAACACACCTCTCTAAATGCTATCATAAGGGAAGCTCGCGCATGAGGTGATGTCCCCTGACTAGTGAATGCAAGGAGACTATAGTCCTCGGCCATATGCGGATTTGTTATATGTTTTATTCTCCGCTAGTGAGGTAATTCCGGGTGTGGTTATGACTCACTCGCAGGCATATGGCCACTTTCCGACGTGCATTAGGTGCCTAGGCTGCCTTGTTTGATAGGCCCCTGGAAGATGATAGTCATTTAGGGGCGCGCCCAGTGGGGAAACTCAGAGGGACAGTCTTAGAAGCGTTATATGTATAAGAATATAACCTTTCTAAACTCAAGTGGGACTTGAGATATGTTTATTGCCACCAAAAATATGATGGTAATTATATTCCTGCTAAGGAATGAGAATTGAAAAGAAATGAGAATAATGCTGATATCATATTCCTGTTAAGGAATGAAAATTGGATTTAAGTGGTAAATAATGATGGAGGCTTTTAAATTCATGTTGTCTAATTACATTCTTGGTTTAATTTAATAAAAGGCATATTATTTTAAACTGTCTCATTTATGCATCATGATTAGGATGTTAGATTTTCATCTTCATCATTTATGATTAACTGTTCATATCTATCATGCTTCTTATTCATCTGGGAATCATATATAAACCGGGCCCTGACCCGTTCATTCTCTGTGTTGTGCATGTTATTGTATCCGCCCAGGTGCTCCTCCGCAAGGACGCCCGTGTTGATAATCCCACTTTTATGTTTTCGAGGAGCTGTAAGAATTGCGGATATTACAGGATGTTTTGTTAGACGCCCTCACTTTTTGTATTCTAGTTATGATCGGGTCTGTCATTCCGGCGTGTGGCCCAAATCTTATAATTGTTTAATGGATGTAATATGTAGCATATTAATTCTGTTGTGATTCATTTTGTGTAGCTGTGGACCGACATCATATTCGGTCCTCTCCATGTAAATTCGTATGGAAGTATTATATATGTATTACTGGAATTCCACTATCTTTTAGAATGGGTTGCTTAAATTATTTTCTTAACTTAATCTTCTAATCGAATTAAATATTTTTGGCAACCCGTTTTATGAAATAATGGGTGGTTTTCCCATATACTTGTGTTATATTTGTGATGTTGAGAATGATTTCCATCCATGATTTCCGTAATTGTTGGAGTATCGGGCTGGCCACCCCTTATTTCGGAATGCGGGTTGTCACAGCCATATCATCGGACTCAGATGTCAAACTCATCATCCCAAACTGGTATTTCCTCCTTCCGAGCTTTCAAAGTTATGCCCTTATCTTTATTCTTCACATCCTGGGAGGTAAACAGGTCAAGTACACAGGTTTTTAAGTCACCTATAAGATCATTAAGTTTCGTAAAGTTTAAAGAGCCTAAAGAGTTTAAAACAATCACTTTTGGATTAAACCGGGCAATGACGTCAAAATTTTCTTTATGATACGATTGTTGGGTATCTTTTCTCCCAAATTAAAAGATAAATTCACAACATCGGACAATCTAGCATAGAACTCATCAAAAGTCTCACTTTCTAACATCTTAATGCTTTCAAATTGAGTGGTGAGATTTTGGATTTTAGAACCCTTAACGGCACTAGTACCTTCATGGGTGAGTTAGAGTGCATCCCGAGCCTCCTTAGACATTTCACACGTCATATTCCGGCGAAACTCTTCCGGTGTGACCGCACTAAAAAAAGCATTTAAACCTCAAGAATTGAAATTTTCTAGATTAATCTTACGGGTTTAAGAACATGAGCTTCTCCTACTATACACGTTGGTGGATACCACCCTTTAAGGATCGAGTGCCAAACCCGCTCATCTAATGACTTAAGTGCCAACCTCATACGCTCTTTTCCATATACATAATTAGAACCATAAACATAGGAAATCTCGAAAATGATAAATTATCCATATTCAAACCTAAAGGACCTAACACGGTAAATTAATGTTCCCTTTCTGATACCAACCTGTCAATTTGATTTCTTAAATTGTATGCTCTGATACCACTTGTTGGAGCGTAGGTTCCTGAAATATTCAAGTTTTTAATTTCAAAAGGGATGGTTCATGAAATATTCCAAATTTCAATTTCTTTCAAAATTAAATTATCTTCTTCTAGAGCATAACTTAAATTCAAGTTCAAATATACATAAACCAAATTAAGACATGTTGAATTCAAGATTAACATGAATTTTGCCGAATTGATAATTCTGACTTGAATTATAAATTATCCCATTTAATTAATCACCAGTTACACCATTTTTGTGGTTAAACCAATTTTATCTTGTTAAACCTAAGCATACATCTAGGTGATAATTTGCAAGATAAATAAACACAACCACAATGTCGCGATGTACGAGGAAAACCCACAACGGGAAAAACCTCGGACAACCTAGCCACAAGTCCACTAAGTATGGAATTTCAAAGGACACGACCGAACACTTACACAATGACTTGACACCCTCGCAAGCCTTGACGTTCCTCGTTCCTTCCACCTCCACCTAGTGACAACGCAGGAGTCCACATATATCTCAGAGTCCACCGATGGGGCAAAGCTACCGTCAAGAATACGGAGTCCACCTTATGTACACCACGAACACAGAATCCTCCGCAAGAAACAATCTCTATGGTGTAGAGAATAATACCCGATGCCAAAATAATGATCTCAAATAAATATTATGTTGAAACTTGGATCATACAAACAATTAGTTGTAAATATGTTTTTGTTTTGGAAATTAATTCATTAAGGATCAACAAAAACTAATGGACTTTTAGAAAAGTGTTTTTCGCTCTCAAAGGATTGGAAAAGTCTCTGAAAATGTTAACTCGCACACTACATAAATGGGTAGCAAAAATAGTAGTGGGAAGTTAAGAAAAAATTGTTGAAAAACTACCCCTTTTGCAAAAAATTCTCCGGTCGTTTGAATGACAAATCGAATGAGAAAACAGCGATGAAAAAAGCATCTCATTTGAAGGGTCGTTCACATGACATTTGAATCTCGTTTGAACGAGGTTGTTCGAACGACAAATCGATCAAGAAAACAGAGAAAAACATCTTATTTGAAGGGTCGTTCGAACGACCATTGAATCTCGTTTGAATGAGGTTTTTCGAACGAGATTCTAGTCCATGAATCTAGATAATTTCAATACGAACACGTGGCCGCCAGTTTTGCATTTTTTTTATTTTTTTTAATTAGTTATGATTGTTTTACTGAAAGGTATTCGAGAACAAAATCTTTAGATTGTATGAGTTAAAAAAATGACTAAAACTCTAACACCCAATAATAAATTTTCAAGTCTCAACATAATATAAGCATTCATACCTAAGAGATCCTTGGACTGTTGATGACAAACACAAGGCACAAAGCACGACATATGGCCTGATCTTCTTTGACTTGGCCGCTATGTCTTCAACATTAATGTCATAGGCTTGAAAGGTCACAAATAACATATATCCTATGACTCAAAGAGTTTTGTCACGGATTAAGCCAACACATACAAATTGACTCAACTGGAAATCTTCCCTTACACATATTGTGCAATTATCTTGGCCTCCATAAATCGAAAAACTCCCTTTCAACGGTGATAATCTACGAATGCATTTACCCCGACCTCAAACTAAATATCTTTCATTTTTGCACCAGCATATTTTTTATCAAATTTGATCCATCCATGGTCTTTCCTTTATGACTTCCACATTATTCTTAACCTCCTCAACTGATTTTGATCCCAACACCCCCTTACTCTAACCTCATTCCAACACAAAGGACTTTGACATTTTCTCTTTTATAAAACCTGAAAGGGTGAAATTTGGATATTGTCTTCATATTGTTAAAAACTCAACTATAAATAGGTGATAGTCCCAACTTATGGGAAAATTTAACACAAAGCATCGCATCATCTCTTTTAAAGCTTGGTTATTTTGCCTTATTTTTCCACATGTATGTGTTAAACTCTCCCTATAATTTTTGCTCCAAGAATAACTGCCTACACCCCACTAATCATTTCTTAACGTCTTTATAACTATATCCTTCATGGAGGATCCGCCGCTGGTAACGAAGCCTAAACCTCCTAATCTTGATCTTTTTGCTTCTAAAAGCTTCGCTTCTATGGTTTCTAGCCCTATTCACTCGGTTAATATCTCGTCGAAGACTGATACCTTATTCAAAGGTGAACCAGCGGTTATATTTTTTGATGAAGAAACAGATAATCTTGCTGAGCCTTTTAAATTCTCTTTTATTATTAGTCGTTTGGCCGTCCATCCATGGAAGCTAATAGCAAAGATTTCCAACACTTTTCTCTCAAATGCTCATTTTCTTTGGGCTTTCTTGATGATCATCACATACTTATTAAACTGACTTGTGAAGAATATTTCTTGCGTCTATGGTTACAAGAACAGTGCTATATTTTCAAGGCGCCAATGAAAGTGTTTAAATGGACAACCGATTTCTTTCCTAATGTTGATTGTTCTATTTTTTCCGATCTGGGTTTCTCTTCCTCACCTTCATGTTCATCTATATGCCAAACATGCTTTGTTTGCCATTTGCCAATGCTTTGGTAACCCTTTGATCATGGATGAAGCTACTACTCTGATTACACGACCTAGTATGGCTCGAGTTTGTGTGGAGATTGACGTTCTTCAATCACTTCCATAGAGAATTTGGATTTCATATGGTTCTAAAGGAAACTGGCAAAAACTTTATTATGAGAATGTTCCGCTTTTTGTAGTAGATGCTCTCTTGTAGGACATGCTGATGGTGAATGTAATTCTCTTGTTGATTCTCAAAAACTTTTTGTCCAAGATTCTCGTTCTTTACCTAAACCGCCATCAAGACCGCCCTCTGATATTAAAAAACCGTCCACTGATATTCTAAAACCATCTGTAATTCCTAAACTGTATTATGTTATCCCTAAACCATCTTCAAAAATTGTCTCTTCTATTCCCGCTCCTAAAACTAATTTCTCAAAAACTGACGCTGATATGGGAATTTCAAATCTATTACTAAAACTTGGTTACAGAAACCTTCTTCAGGTAGCATATTTATTCTTAAAAAGGATAATTATTGTGATGTTCGAAAATCGTCTGCTAATATAGAGGAGTTTAAGAAATTACTAAACATGGGCTTACTTCTTCTTCTAAGACTTCCACTGCTATCTATGGTAATCAGAATGGAGTTCATGATTCCATCAGTGATCTAAATAGTTCAAATCCTCCAGATGCTCACTATGATGTAGATGGTATTAACCTGCATAATTCGTTTTCAGCATTAATCTCAGATTCTGATGAAGGTGATTTCATTTATGAAACTGATGTGGTTCCTAATATTCTTATTCCTAACCATAAACAATTCCCTCGACCTCATACTTTGTCCCATCCTGAGTTTAACACTTATATCCAAACAAAAATTGAAACCTCTTTGGAACATTTTTTAAGATGCTGACTTTGTGTATGATACCCAGGATTCTTTGGCTAGTTTGAAGGAATTCTCATCTACTATTGATAAAAAATTAAAGTGGTTGTATCCATATGTTGATAAAGTTGATCAGTAGGTTTCTTTGGTTTCTTCTCATGCCAATAAATTATCTTCAGCTTCGAATCTTTCAATAGCTAAAAGAAAGAAGAAGAAAATCAGATTTGTTCCTGCTTCAAATATCAAGACTAGGCTTGCCCATGTTTCTCAAACTTCTTCCCTTACCAAATGCTCATGTTGAATCTTTTATTTTGGAATATTAGGGGGGTTGGGAATAATACTTCTTATCGTTGACTCAAAAGGATCATCAATAACTATCATATTAGTGTGGTTGCCATCCAAGAGCCAAAACATCCATTCTATTGCTCGTAAAATTGGTTTTGTGGGGGCTATTTCTAACTCCAGTGGGAAGATTTTGTGAAGTTACTCTTGTTAAGGATATGGATTAAATTCTTTCCATTTCTGTCCATTTTTCAAAATTTTCCTAAACCTTATTTATTTTCTTATGTTTATGCTAAATGAAATAAAGAAGATAAGAAACTCTTTGGGACGAAATTAGAACAATTGCTTCTTTTGGTTTTGATTCTTGGGTCATAGGGGTGATTTAATTATTGTGTCTAAACAAAAGGAGAAGTTAGGGGGAATTTGGTTGACAGTCAAGCCATTCTAGACTTTAATACTACAATGATGCATGCTTGTTTAAGTGAAATTCCTTTTTCTGGTTCGAATTATACTTGGTGTAATAATCGAGGTGGAGGTGATAGTATTTGGGAAAGAATTTATAGGGTGTTTGGTAACGATGGTTGGTTTAATAATTCTTTTTCATCTTTCGTTGAGCACCTTCATCGTACCAACTCGGATCATGCATCTCTTGTTCTTTCTTTGAAATTTTCGTCTGATTCTTTTTAAAAACCTTTTTGTTTCCAAAATATGTGGGTTTCTCATTGTTGTTTTTTTTAGGTTGTTAAAAAGTCTTGGGATGTTGCCGTTGGAGGGAGACCTATGGAGTTACTTTCTTCCAAACTTAAAAATGTCAAATTTTATTTTAAATCTTGGAATAAAGATGTTTTTAGTAATATCTTTTCCCGGGTGTAAAAAGCAAAAAATGATTTAATTTTGAAGGAGGCTACTTTTGATATTGATTCTACTCCAGAGAATAGAGAATCTTGGCATCGTGCCAAGGCTATTTTTAATAAGGAGTTGAAATTAGAGGAAATATTTTGGAGACAAAAATCTAGAGTTAAATGGGCTCATAGGGACTTTAATTCAAAAAAAATCATTATATGGTTAAGAAGAAGAAGAAGAAGAAGAAGAAGAAGAAACTTTTTATTCAGAAGCTCAAACATGTTGATGGGCATTTGGTATCGGATTCCAAGGATATTGAGGATTGTGTTATTTCTCATTTTCAAAACACTCTGGTGGAAAAATCTACTTGTGATGATAACCCTAGTATTTTCCAACATATCCCTAAATTGGTTGGCTCTTGTGATAACCAGTTACTTACAAAAATTTCATTAAGTGATGAAATAAAGAAGATTGTTTTTTCTTTGGATAAAGATAGTGAGGTGGGTCTGGATGGTTTCAATGGATACTTCTTTCAAAAGTGTTGGGAGATCATCAAAGAATATTTAACCCTTGTTAATCATTTTTTATTGAAACACGAGGCCCCCAATTTTAAATTTTACAACTAAAGTAATTTCAATTTCCTTTTAAAGATGCGGAATAGAGATGGTTCAATTAAACACTTACATAAACAAAAATTTAATTTTCTCATAATTAAAATTATACTCAAAATCAAATTTGTGAATTTTTACTTTAAGCCCAAAAATTCAATTTGATACAAGTCTTAGAAATTTGCCTAACAATTAATGAATTCAATTTTGTAAATTAGTCCAAACCAAATTTCATCCAATAAAATTAATGACTTGAACTAAATTAATTAAGCATTACCCAAATTAATTTTAGCACCAACTTAAGCATGAGTGGTGATTTAAACCAATTTTATCATTTTACCTAAGCATGCATCTAATCTGATTTTGAAAAAGATAAAATAAACAAATAACCACTATGCCGCGATGTACGAGGAAAAACCCACAATGGAAAAAAAACCTCGGATGGCCCTAGCCTCAAATCCACTAAGTACGATATTACAAGTACAAGACAGTAAGACTTACAACACTCGACTTTACTCCGCCCAAGCCCTGACGATCCTTCTTGTACACACCTCTGCCTAGCGAATAACCACGGAACTCCACCACGGTCTCGAAATTCACCGATCGTACTTTTAGGAACCCATCAACCACACACGGTGCCTTTCACTGTATGAGAATGCCGCAGCAACAAACAAGACTTCTTCTTTATAGGATGTAGAAGTAAATCCAAACGAACTCTTCAACTCGGCAGACTAACCCGGTGCCAAACACTCCAAGAAAGATATATATATATATATATATATATATATATATATATATATGGTAACTTGGAATAAACAAACTATGGATGTAAACAAAAGTGTTTTAGAATAATGTTCTTGAAAATGCAAACACTTAAAACATGAACTTTTGAACTTAGAAATTTTCTCTCTCAAAGTTTTCTCTCAAAAAGGTGTTTAGAAAATGTCAAAAGTTAGTTTTTCAAACTTGGTTCCCTCACATATAACTTTTGTCAAGAGTTAGTGGGTAAGGGTAAGTGGGAACAAGGGAAAAACTGCTTAAAACTGCCAGAAAAATTTCCCGCCTGAAATCTCGTTCGAACGAAGTCTCGTTCGAACGACACTTCTAACGAAGTTCCAGAGGCATATGGGGAAATCTCTTTGAAAAACTAATTCGAACGACATTCTCGTTCGAACGACAATATCGAACGAAGTTCCAGAATGTTCAAAATTTGATTTTTAGCCCAGAAACTTTATTTTAAAGTTTTAAACAAACTTTCTGAAAATAAACATAAGTTTAAAATAAAATTACACCCTTTATAAAATTATTCCAAGTCTCCCTATATATATATATATATATATGTATGTATGTATATATGTATGTATGTATATATGTATGTATGTATTCATACCTTTTGGAGACTATGGAAGATGATGTTGATGGCGTAGAAACATGGCACTTGTAACTCAGCAAATGATGAAGCTTTATAAGTCTTGATCGCTAGTCTTTAACTCTTGCATGTCATAGGCTTGGAGGATACTCACTCAATACTATCCTATGACACATATATTTTTGTCCGGAATTGAGCCAACACTACATTAAGACTCAATTGAAAATTTGTGTCCTTGCAAATCTCCCCCTTTGGCTATTTCGGGACAAAAACCAAAACAAAATCCTAAAGGTCCGTCAAGCTCACTAGACTCAAAAACACCCCACCCAACATAAAGAGTACAATGCTTGACTCGAACACAACTTTAGAATTAAACACTTTGCCACTTTAAATAGATGTCGCTTTACAATACCTGCATACTTAAGCAACACATTAAATGCATAGGGAATATTAAAATATTAAATGCAATTTAAATAAAGACTCCCCCTTAATTAATTCTCCCTCTTTATCAAATGATCTAATTAGAAAGACGTCTCCCGTAAAGTTAAATCTACCAAACTAAGATATGATTACAATAGGATTAGATACCATTTTCCCCCTATTATATTCAGGAATAGACAAAGGCTAAAGAATCAAAAATTAACTTATCTCCACCAATTAAAGCATATACGCCCCCTAAACTAAACAAGGGATAAATAGAATGGGATAATAGGTTAAACATGCAATAGTGCATAAAGTGATGCGAACATTAAAGCACGTGGGCAACTCAAATTCAACTAATCCACATAAAGATATGAATATCAATTATAATGCGATAACAAAAGATATCAGTTGATTTTAGTAATCTAAGCATGTGATATCAAAACAAAATTCGCAACAAGATAGATACCAAAAATGAATTGAAAGCATAAATGAACTAGCTAATCATGGCAAAGACTCAAAAACATACAAAATATCATATATATGTATACACGATAGATTCAAACTAAGCATAAGTACACACATAGATATAAACACCAAAATGATACAAAACTAAATAACATAAGTTTTTCCACACTCTTATAGCATAAATGTGTCATATGGAAACGGAAGTGAAGGGGTGTGGACTAGCAACAATTAAATGTAGACCCAATCACTTAAAATATGTTCACAGAGTTCTCATTTGATTACAAACTTCATCATATTTTAATATAACCTCATATGACAATATAGATTGAACTCAATGAACAAACATACACAATGCATACAAGCCTAGACTTTGGATGATTATACAAACCAATAGAGTCATGACATTGAAAGTACAACTAGGACAAACGGACATTGTGCAAACTGTTGATATACCATCCAAACTCCCTCAATTTAAGCATATTATTTTAATCTTTTGAATGAATAAATCAACTAAACAAAATAGGCCTTGGCAAATATTTTCTTTTAATGCCATTATTCTTTTAGGCCTTTTGACCACGTATTTCTTTTAGATCCATTCCAAACGGTGGCTTACTCGCAAAGGGTGATATTTCCTTTTGGATCCCTTCCCCGTGCACATTTATATACAACATTTTTATATCTCACACAAATCTCACGTGCAACGGATTTTAACATGCACTAGTCCTCCTAGATCATATAATATGTAGATAACTAGATTGGTAGGAGAACACCTGACAAAGCTCTAATATACATATGAAGTTAAAATTTCAAGTGAGCTCGTGCATGTGTGAATTGAGGCATATAAAAATAGAATCCATTATATCAACACAAAATCCAACTACTCCATGTATGCATGGTAAAGAACATAATAAGGATTGACAATCTAAACCAAAAGTTCTAGCCACATTGAACCGAAAAAGAAGGGATTCTAACACAAGTATATGCCACATAGAGTGTGTCAAACTAAAATACACAAAAAAAATTGAGTTTTTGAAATTTCTTAATCAAACAAACAAAAATGTTTACTCAAAAGACAAACAAAAATCATTTGTATTTTTCATTAATCTTAAATTACTAAAAAGATAAAACACAAATGATAAACAAAATCTTTTTGTCTTTTTCATTTAATGCAAACTAAAATGAAAGATGTATAATACAAAAGATAAACAAAAATCATTATTATAGCATGTGATTAAGCATGGAGCATAGACTAGAAAATGATTAAAACGAGCATACATTTAGCATGATAATATAGCATGTAGCACAAAAGCTAAAGTATTCAAATAAAACTAACACATTCAACCTTTAGATTTTGCAAAGGAGGAAGTATGTGAAAGTAAATGAGAATCAAAAACCCTATCTCATAAAGCTACCAAGTCGGATCTCCTAACCCAAATTAATGATGAATGACAATCTCGGGAAGTAGGAATCTTGGCTACCTCAGTTGCGTTACATAAGGATTTTCTACGACCTCATTTAAGATCAAAACAAAATTTCTTAAGATGACCTTTTCGACCACAATGTGAACAAATAAAAGCACGTTGAAAGGTGGAACCTAAGGATTAATATCTAAAGAATTTTCTAGGTGATTCTCTTAAAACATTGGTTTTGGCTTTATGAGTTGATTCATTATAAGTATCGAAGCCTAAACCACAAGTGTCATTTTTAATTTGGACCGTTCCTAATATTTTATCTAATTTCTCCGAACGACACTCCAAATCAAATTTGACTTTACTAGTATCTTTTAGTTTATTTTCTAAATCTAAAATGTGAGACTTTAATAAAACATTGCGCTCTTCAAACGCGAGAAGCTCCTTTTTCAAGGATTCCATTAAACCTTTAAGGCTATCTCTCTAGCCTTCTACATATTCAATCTTCTCACGAAGAGCTCTCTCACATGTTCTAAGGCCTTCCACTAACGCAATCTCATCAATGACCTTAACACGCTCTCTTAAACTAGCTTCTGACTTCAAATTTGTTCTTTTTAATTTAATAGATTCTTCAAACAATTCTTGAAACTCAATTTGAAGTTCACTCACATCAACCTCATTTTCACTTTCACTCTCTATTTCTTCTCCACTCTCACTACCATCAAAAACTAGGGAATCATAAACTTTGACCTTAGAAGTGTCATGTGTTAAAATTTAATCAACAGAGGAGTTCTCACTTTCACTCACATGACTTTCCATAAAAGTCACAATGTTGGGCTTAGTGGAGGAATCGAGTCCCTCTTCATTATCACTATCACTAAGGGTTTCATTAAAAGAAATTGGTTGCTTACCCTATCTCCTTAGTTTAGTGGGGAAATCTTTTCCCTATGACCATACCCTTCACAACCATAAGACCTATTTGACTCGTCCCTATTTAAATTTTCATTAAAAGTTTTAGGGATCTTCTCAACTTGGTCATGCTTAGATTTTTCAAATTTCTTAAAATCATTTTTTAATTTATCTTTGTTAAATTTAAGAAATTTTCGAAACTTCCTAGCAAACATAACCATATATTCTGAGTCACTCTCACTTTCACTCTCTACTACTTATTTTTCCTCCTTCTGGGCTTTCAAAGCAACGCCCTTATCTATTTTCTTTTCAGTTTTAGAGGGAAACATGTCTAGTTCATAGGTTTGTAAATCACCTACGAGCACTTCTAATTTCGTAGAGGCTAAAGTGGGTAAAGAATTTAACACGGTCACCTTAGGAATAAATCTATCGGGTAGGGACCTTAAATTTTCTTTACTACTCGATTATCGGGTATTTTCTCTCCCAAATTAAAATATGAATTAACTATATCGGAAAGTCTAGCATAAAATTCGTCAAATGTTTCTTTGCCATTCATTTTGATGGTTTCAAATTGAGTGATGAGGTTTTGGAGTTTCGAATCTTTTACGACACTAGCTCCTTCATGAGTGAGTTGTAAAATATCCCAAGTTTCTTTAGTGATTTCACACGTCATAATAAGACGGAATTCATCCAGTGTGGCCGCGCTAAACAAAGCATTTAAACCACGAGAATTAAAATTTGCAAGTTTAAATTCATTCTCACTCCATCTATCGGCGGGTTTGGGAACACGCTCATTATCTTCTAAATGTGTAGGTGGGGACCACCCGTTAACAATAGACAACCAAACCCTCTCATCTAAAGACCTGAGTGCCGAACGCATACGTGCTTTCCGATGTGCATAATTAGAACACCGTCGAACATAGGAAATTTTGAAAATGGGGAAAATTTCATTTTTGTCAAAAATATTTAAAAAGGATCTTAAACGCAATAAATTAGCGATCCCGCTCTGATACCACTTGTTGAAACACGAGGCCCCCAATTTTAAATTTTATAACTAAACTAATTTCAATTTCCTTTTAAAGATGCGGAATAGAGATGGTTCAATTAAACACTTACATAAACCAAAATTTAATTTTCTCAAAATTAAAATTATACTCAAAATCAAATTTGTGAATTTTTACTTAAAGCCCAAAAATTCAATTTGATACAAGTCCTAAAAATTTGGCTAACAATTAATGAATTCAATTTTGCAAATTAGGCCAAACCAAATTTTATCCAATAAAATTAATGACTTGAACTAAATTAATTAAACATTACCCAAATTAATTTTAGCACCAACATAAGCATGAGTGGTGATTTAAACAAATTTTATCTTTTTACCTAAGCATTCATCTAATGTGATTTTGCAAAAGATAAAATAAATAAATAACCACTACTCCGCAATGTACGAGGAAAAACCCACAACGGGAAAAAAAATCTCGGACGGCCCTAGCCTCAAATCCACTAAGTGCGGTATTACAAGTACAAGACAGTATGACTTACAAAACTCGACTTGACTCCGTCCAAGCCCCGACGCTCCTTCTTGTACACACATCTGCCCAGCGAATAACCACAGAACTCCACCGTGGTCTCGGAATTCACCGATCGAACTTTTAGGAACCCATCAACCACACACGGTGCCTTCACCTTATAAGAATGCCGCAGCAACAAACAAGGCTTCTTCTTTATGGGATGTAAAAGTAAACCCAAACGAACTCTTTAACTCGGTAGAGTAAACCCGATGCCAAACACTCCAAGCAAGATATATATATAGTAACTTGGAATAAACAAACTACGGGTGTAAACAAAAGTGTTTTAGAATAATGTTCTTGAATATGCAAACACTTGAAACATGAACTTTTGAACTTAGAAATTTTCTCTCTCAAAGTTTTCTCTCAAAAAGGTGTTTAGAAAATGTCAAAAGTTAGTTTTTCAAACTTGGTTACCGCACATATAACTTCTGTCAAGAGTTAGTGGGTAAGGGTATGTGAGAACATGGGAAAAACTACTTAAAACTGCCAGAAAAATTTTCCGCCTGAAATTTCGTTCGAACGACACTTCTAACAAAGTTCCAGAGGCATATGGGGAAATCTCTTTGGAAAACTAATTCGAACGACATTATTGTTCGAACGAAAAAACTCGTTCGAACGACAATATCGAACGAAGTTCCAGAATGTTCAAAATTCGACTTTTAGCCCAGAAACTTTATTTTAAAGTTTTAAAGAAACTATCAGATTAAAATAAAATTACACCATTTATAAGATTATTCCAAGTCTCCCTATATATATATATATATATATATATATATATATAAATGCATTCATACCTTTTGGAGACTATGGAATATGATGTTGATGACGTAAAAACATGGCACTTAAAACTCGGCAAATGATGAAGATTTATAAGTCTTGGTAGCTACGTCTTCAACTCTTGCATGTCATAGTCTTGGAGGATACTCACTCAATACTATCCTATGACACAATTGTTTTTGTCCGGAATTGAGCCAACACTATATTAAGACTCAATTGAAAATTTATGTCCTTACATTTTTCCATGGGGATATTCCTAAAAGTTGGTCCTCTACAAACATCGTCTTATTCCCAAAGTGGACTCCCCTTTAACTTCTTAGGAGTTTAGGCCCATTAGTCTTTGTAATTTTTCAAATAAAATTATTTCAAAAATTTTATCCAACCTCTTTGGCAATGTGCTTCCGAAGATTGTATCTTCATCTCAAGGAGGCTTTATTCAAGGATGTCTCATCACATACAATATTCTTATCGCTCGGGAATTAATTTCTAACCTCAACAAAAAGATTCATGGCTCCAATGTCGTCATCAAGGTTGATATGGCTAAGGCTTATGACAAAATTTTTTGGTTTTTTATTATGAAGGTGCTTCGTGGTTTTGGATTTTTAGAAATGTGTATTGATTTAGTTTGGAGGTTGCTTTCTAATTGTTGGTATTCCATCCTTATTAATGGAAAATCATATGGTTTTTTCAAGTCCACTCGTGGAGTTCGTCAAGGTGATCCACTTTCACCTGCATTATGTTTTATTGCAGCGAAGGTCTTAATAGAGGCATCCATAATTTGATGATTGCTGGTTCCATTAAACATTATTCCATGCTGAGTAGCTATCCACTTGCTTTATCTCTATCTTTTGTCGACGATATAATTTTCTTTCAGAATGTTAATATGCGTTCAGTTAAGAATTTCATGAGGTTTTTATTCAAATATCAGCTCCAATCCGGTCAGAGTTGCAACGCAACAAAGAGCTGTGTTATAACAGCCTCGAACTGTTCGTCTCTACATCGCAGAAAAATTCAGTCCGCGGTCGGGTTTACTTTTAAAGTTCTTCTGATTAATTATCTTGGAGTTCCTCTGTATCATAGTCAGAAAAAAACAACATTTTCGCTCCTATCATTGACAAAGCAGTGGATCATTTTAAGTAGTGGCAGTCTGATTTTTTAACCATGGCATGTTGGTTGATTTTAATCCAATTTGTTCTCATAATGTTGGGTTCTCATGTATTTTCTGTTATTTTTCCTACGAAGGCGTTTATTCAAGATTTCAATCGTATTTGTGCGAATTTGTTTTGGGGGGTTATTCGGAAGAAAATTTTAAACACCACTGGGTTTCTTGGGATATTATTTGTAGACCTAAATTTGAAGATGGTCTTGGTATTCGAAATTTTTTTTATGTGAGTTTGGCATTCTCTTGTAAACTTTGGTTCCATTTTCTTCATAACAATTCATTATGGGCTAATTTTATGAATTCAAAATACAAAAAATTAGTTCACTTGAATTTTAAAGTTACTCCCTCATTTGCTAGTGTTTCGTGGAAAAGGATGCAAGTGGTTTATGAGGTTGTTAATGATAATATTTTTTAAGATCCTAATCAAGGTTGGTTATCTAATGGATTTTCTTTCAAAAATACTTGGGATTTGGTGAGATCTAAACATGGTATTCAATTTTCATTTACCATGATTTGGAATCCTATACTTCCTCTAAAACTGTCTACGTTTATGTGGCGAATTCTTCATGATGCTATTCCTCTTGATCAAAATTTACAGATTATCAATATCATGTCAGTTTCGAGATGCCGTTGTTGTTTACATCCTAGTGAGGAGAACTCCCAACATTTATTTGGTTTGAGTGATATTGCTAATTAAGTTTGGCTTTATTTTAAAAAATTAATGGGTCTCAATTTTCAAAATTCGGGTTTTAGATCCCGACTTTTGCTTTGGTGGTTAAATTCTAATGGGAAGAACATCTGGGTTGTTCTTTGTAAGATGCTCCCAAGATTCATTTGCTGGAAAATATGGTGTGCTAGGAACAAAGCTACTTTTGAAGGAATTGATATGAATTCCAAGTCAATTATTGGTGTTATCCATAAAGAGATTAGTTTGTCTTTCAAATCTAGGCCTTATAAAGGTCCCATGTTTAGATTTATGATGTCATTTATTTCGAATTTTTCAATTTCTTTCTCTTTGTTGTAATCCCCGGGAGAAAGGTTATTTTTCTCTATTTTATGTTATTTTGGGTTTAATCCTCTTTTAAAAAAAAGGAAAGGTTGTTGTGTTAAAATCTAGTCATAATCCTATCACCTTTCGTATATCTTTTTAAACGCACTATATGAACCTAGTGTTACAGTAAAATAGTATATAATGGTAATCCATGAATTATAATGATCATAATGATATACAATCTAGCTAACCAGTCCTTAGATTACGAGGTATTAACATATATAAAGTGGGCAAACTTAGTCAATATATAAATAATCACCCAAATGGAGTTCATCACCCTTTGGGTCTGTAAGGATATGTTTTACACTCCCTTAGGTTTGGATTAATTTTGGAACAAACCTTTGAGTCATAGTATCCTCGTATCGAGTCTATTAAGTTGTAATGCAACATCAAGTGAAAATAAAGAGATAAAGCACCATGATAGAGATTACTGAACTAGATCAAATAGACTTATTCCATATTAGATATTTAGTAAAGTTAAGTATTTTCAAAAGCTTTGTATTTAATGTAGTGTACTTTATTTCTAGGAAGTGATAGGATGTGAATTTAATGAAAAATATATTGGAAAATATTTTTTAAATTAAAAAAATTGTCGAGGGACAAACTTAAGTGACCTCGTTCGAACTAGGTCACCCTAGATCGAAGAAGTCTTCAAATGAGAGTATGTTTTTTGAGACAATGGACATCGATCAAATTAAAATTTCAAACAATGATCTTTCAATAAAAGCCTATTTCGAATGAGGGCACATTATCTTAAAAAAAAGTCTCTTAAACGAAAAAAATTGACCGAGAACCCCTTGATCAAAAGCTCTCGTTCGAATGAGGACCTTTTTCTTGGAAAGTATGTATAGTTGGACCCCTTTCACTATTAAACTATTTAAATACCTTTAAATGTCTATTCCAATTGACGAAGCCTAATTTTTTCAAAACCTTGATTTTGTTATTCAATAGTCCTTTAATTTATGAGAGCTTGTCAACTCCATGCAATTAATATAAATTCTAGATTTATAAACCCTTGAGATATTTTCCTTTTAATAAGATACTAGGTTGGATTACGTGTGGATTGATCATCTCCAACTGAGATCGGTGGATACCATAGTCTTAAAGGGCGTAGAGTTAGTTCTTAAAATGAAGAAACTATTATCAATAAGGTAATAGGAGCGAAACATGAGAGAGCATCATCGTGGAGATTATCATTATCGTATATGTAAGTCGTGTATGAGTCCTTGCTAAGTATTTTAATTATAAATTCAATACTAGTGGACTTATTAGTGGGTTTATGCGATAGTGATTTTTCCCATGGGGGTTTACACTCTAAAATTCTTGTGTGGTTGGTCTTATTTTCTTCCTATGTTAGTCACCAACTTCATAGAATTTAGACTAATTAATTATATTTGGTAAAATTAAAATTTGGTTCAAATTAAAAAGAATTTAATTTTCTATACATGTTAATTAATTAATTAATTAATTAAAATTGGACCCTTAGGCAAATACCTATTTTTAAACAAATATCAGAGCCCACTTTATCATGAATTTGTATCTTTGTTGAGGGTTAGTCGGTCATGCATTTACCTAATTTTAACGGTTGTAACTTTGCATTCTGGAAGGCACATATAATTTTTGTCCTTAAGTCCTAAGATGAGAGGGAAGGGATGGACATGACCAACAATCTTACTAGGAGATACTGTTGTCTATAAACCAGAGGAGTCATGGTCTGAGGAAAACAATAAGGTGTTTAACTATAACTCTATAGGGATTAATGGTACTTTTTATGGTGTCACCATAGAAGATTTCACCCATATTTATAAAGGTACCACATCCACTGAGTCATGTGACATTCTCTATCTCACCCAGGAGGATACGGATATCATTCGGGTTGTTAAAGATCCAACCTCTCATCACACGATTTGAGTTGTTAAAGATGCAATAAAATCATACTTTCAATGATTTTATACAAAACTCTCCCATAACTTGAACTCTCGCTTCTATTTAGGTGATAATATTTTGGACTCTTTAAGAAAACCTTAGGTCAATAACAACTAGGTTCTTTCCACATGTCTCGGCCTTAAACTTTATATGAAGTATAGATAACATGAAGGTATAGTAGATATCCAAACCTTTGAGCTAAAAAATTATTCGCCTCCCAGGAAAGAGAGGGGCATCATGTTGAAGGCGCAAAAGAGTTCTCCCTTGATCTCGGATCCCTATTTCGATGAGAATGATATTGAGATTTACCTATTGACCAATTAATTTAAGAAATTTCTCAAATACAATCCTCAAAATTTCACGTTAATAAGAAAGTAAGAAATAATGGTAAGTCCAACAGAGTAAATAAGTCTTCTGGTTTATGTGATCGTAAGTCTAAAGGAGAAAAAAAATTGGATAATGACTCTGGGAGGTACTTTAACTGCCAAGTTTGGGGGCATTTAGCATGTGAGTGTCCTAGTAGGCTAAAAAGATCAAGTAATTATAAGGATATAGAGGCCACTCTTAGTGATAAACACACATACTCAGATGATGAGTCTCCCATTTAATGTTAATTCATCGCGTTCACTGCCATTGAGTATATGGTTGGTCCTCAAAACTCCCTTGATGTAGAAAATGTTGAAAAACATGGTGTTGAGTCTGATAGCAATGGAGAATAAATGGTAGAGAAAGGAGTTTTGCTAATGAGATTATAGAATAAATTCAAATGAAGTTCAATGAACTCCTTGAATTAAGTCGATACATAAAAAAAGGTGAATAAAAATCTTACTGAGAATGTTGATTTGTATGAGAGTGAGGTATGTGATTTAGGAAGAGTGTAGTATTAACGATTAACGTGAAGAATAGAGAAGCTATTATCATTGAGAAGTTGAGAGAGAGAGAGAGAGAGAGAGAGAGAGAGAGAGAGAGAGAGATTTATCTCTTGTGCAAAAATGTTGGTACCTTAAAGATGGATCGCCTTGAGTTATCGCGTGCACGTGAGGTGCTAGAGGAACAATCCAAAATCTCAATAAAGACTCTATAGAGTGTAAGAAGGTGAAGTTTAACCTTGAAGTGTGTTATGAGAAGTTAAATAATATGCTCAATTCACCATCTTAACCCTCGAAGGATAAAATGGGTCTCGACTATGACGGTGTGAGAGAGTCTAAGACAAATAATTTAATAAATTTTGTCAACGGGCCAACAAACAGACATCCTCATCCTTCTTTGAGAATTTGTCCTATCCGAAGAAGGTGGATCCTCCACATTCATAATTTTCCACCCATTACAAGAACAAGGGTCACCTTAGAGACTATTGACATTGGCTTGTGCAGAGTAGGTATGTCCTCCACAGCTTAATGGATATTTATACAAGCTTTAATAATATGTTGAGTACATGGTTCGAACATCCCAATTGCTCATGGGAGAATGAAAAAGGATTGTCTTTTTCCTTCCTAGTGATCAAGGTCAAAAGAAGAAAAGGAATAAGAATAAAAAGAAGCTTATTGAAGTAGAGTATGAGGGTGTCGACCCTCTTATATCTCACCCTTGCGAGTGACTCATCCTATAATTTCTAGGTTAGGATTTGTTTTGTCACAACTATTCAGTGTTATCCTCCCTAAGGTGTATCATATGTTTTGGTTTTTTGTTTTTGTTTTATATATTTGAGAAATAAAAAAGATTTCATTTTGAAAAAATTTGAGAAAAAATATATTTTTTATTTTAATGAATTCGATGATAATGGATATAGGAACAACACCATGTAATCTATTTCCCTTTTTTAGATATTTAGAATTTTGAAGGATAATGTAAGTTTATTGTAGACTTTACTTTGCCATTATCTTTGGAATTATACTAGAAACAACCTATTGCAATCATCTTATAGTCTTTACCATATTGGACACACTTTGACACAAGTTGAAATAGGATGCATCTTTGAATTGATCTGAAAAGTTTTTTTGCCATGCATTTTCATCCAATCGGGTCATATTTTCTTCGCTAGATTTTTTAGGTGTGATTGTAAGAACCACCAAAATAGTTATTGGGATTCTTCACATCATGTATTAGTCTCTTTCCAAACTCATTAAAAAATAGAACACTCCTTCTCGTTAAAGTTCATGGAAGGTCCTTGTCACATATTTGTCTCATGCTTATGAAATTGAATTTTAATTCTTTGACATAAAGCATGCTATCAAGATTTGGGAACTCAAAAAATCTATGGCACCGTGTCCTAAATTGGTAGATTGACTTTTTTATCCAACCGTTACTTTAAAACCTGTGTTGTCCTTATGGTGGATAAAAAAAGACTTGTAACATGCCATTTTCCTATAACACCCACTATCATGAAATATTTTACAGCCTTTAGAGTAGTTTGAAGAACAAGATGTTTAACACATTTACACTCATCCTTGTTGTTAACCTATTTAGGTACCTGAGTGTGTGTGTGTGCGTGAGCACACGTGCATGCGTGCGTGTGTCTTATTATTCATTATATATTCCTAGTTTTTCCACACGGTTCAACCATTTAAGTAGTCTTACTTTCTCATAGAGTTGGGTTTTCCCTTTCAAACACGACTTATTCTAAACTAATTTTAAAAAATAAATATTCACATTTGTACATACGATAATAGTAATTTATTTATAATGTCTTTTAAATATAAACCATATAAATTGCAAAATAAAAATGAAAAGGTCTTTTAAATGATTATATTTAGTGACAGTTAATTTGATGATTTAATTAGCGAATCGTTTTTAAATATTTAGTTAAATCCTTTTTTGTAAGAGTTCTTTTCTAAAATATCAAGTAAAAAAATAATTAAGAGAAAAATTATTAACTTATCAAACAAATTAAGCAAAAATGACTTGAAAACGTTTCCTTGATATTTCATAAATATGATGCAAAAATATTTCCTCTGGATTTAGTACTTATCATATTAAAGAAGCAAAAAAAAAATCCTTCAAGTGTGTGTGTGTGTGTGTGTGTGTGTGTGTACGTCCAAAATTATTCCATTTTGAGTTTGGTACCTGTTACTGATTTTTTTTACTTGAGTATATTTGTTATCGCTAAATATCACCAAAGATCACTTTTATGGATGAAAATTTCAAATTTAAGGACAAAAAAGTACTAAAGTCAAAACAAATTAATAACGGGTACCAAAATCAAAATGATGTCCATTTAAAAAAATATTTTGAAAGTCATTTAACTACATTTTAAAAAGACTTTTGTTATCACGCTAAAATGATTTACCTATATTTTTAAATAAACTTTTACTAAATATATGTTTTTTAACAAAAAATTGCGAACATGATTTTGCAACATATTTTTGAAGAAAGTTACTAATCTAATTAACTTTATATAAATATGATCTTAGGAAATTCATTTATTTTTCTATTTATATTGTTTTGTTTTTTAAACCTATTTTTTAAAATTAAGTTTCATTAAGTTTGGTGTTTAGGATTATAAAAATTGCCTTTTAAAAATCAAATGTACATTGCATATCCTTTAATTCATTAATTTTATTGATTAATTTAAATGGAGGGGCTTAATAAATGTCATATCAATCACTTGAGGGATCAATAGGTACAAAAAATATTTAAAAGGATTTATATAAATCTTCTGAATATTTCAAGAGATGCAAAGGTAATTCTATCTTTGAAATACATTAAACAATTAAGGCATTGGCTTCTTTAACGTGATGGTGAAAGATGATAAAATGATGAAAAGTTTAGTGAGAACGTTGTAGACACCCATGAAATATGGGTAGTAACTGTAATAAAAATCTTTAAATTTCAAAATTTGAACTACATTAATACCTTTTAGACTATAATTACCATGATTCCCCTTCTCAATATTTTTTTATCTTCTCAAATCTTACATGTCACACCAACACACACTATTGAGCTTTATTATTTAAATATGATTATGAAGAGATGGTTTATCGGGGTTCGCCACAATAGATTGTCGAAATCTTTCATCCTTGGCTACAGAAGCACCACACCACATCTAAGATCGATTTTCATATTTTTTTTATCGGTATGTCATATACACACAAGTAACATTCGGGAAATCCTTTTTCATGAAATTTTTTTTATTATCCGACTGATGTGTCAAACACATATTGAGTGGTATTAGTAATTCACATGGGTAAATTAGAACTCTGAGGTAAGTGGAGTAAACTAGAACTGTGACATAGCATCAATTGCGATGGAAATGTCTGTGGCCAAAGTTTGTAGGTTGCCCACCTTTACATTTCATAATTTACAATTGTCAATGTCAGTTAGAATTCCAATGGTTAGAAATGCCAATTAATTTATATGTTTATTTTTAAAAGAACGTATGATTTCATTGTGATTTGGAAAAGTAAGAACCATATCTATACTAATATTATGAAATGCAAAAAAAACAGTTAATGTGAGGATACTTTCAGCCCATCCTCGTGTCATTTGGTAATATTACTCTCATTTTATCTCTCTTTATCTCCGACTCCCCATTACCCATTTCCCCACCCCCTCCATTACCCATTTTCTCCCATCGATTAACCCCTCTTTTCCATGTCCTTCCCGATCCATCTAATCCTAATCACCCCTTCATTTTCCCTTCTCGGTAAACTCTTTAAAATGGAATCCCCTACATATTTCAATCGGTCCTCCATTTATCTTCCTTAGTCTCTCTATTTTTTTTTTTTTATATATATTGTGTGGTAGACAAATTCAAAGCTCACACAATGGCCCCAACCTCCATCTCCAGCCTCTCAAATTCCTGATTTTGCCTTGTATTCTTATAGAATTATTTGCACTTTTCAGATATTGATTTGGGTTTGTGTTGTTGAGGAGGGTGGAGTTCCGTTGAAGTCAAAGCGTAAGAGCAGTGGAGTATTTGCGTTGGCACTTGATCGACACCATGGATTACGAATAAGACAAATGTCGGAGCTTTCTTCCGTCCACATCGGCAACAACCATTAAACAACATTTATAGCTCTACAAAACATTAATGCAAATTCGTTATAGCCGGCATAGTAACCAATATCTTGTCCTGTTTTGGCCCCTTCAAAATCTTTTATCATGAAATAAAGGAAAGGCAACTTAATGTCCTTTCAAAACCAAGAGAGTTTTTTTTAGAGCAATTTACAATTAGGTCCCTTGATAACAATTTTTAAATATTTAAGAACAATTTATAATTAGGTCCACTTGTTATGCCACTAGCGTGGGCTTGTACAAGAAGAGAATTAATGGACCTAAGTGTTTAAAATTTGTCAAAATTCCTTTAACGTTTAAAATTTGTTTGTGAGGACCTAAGAGTACTTTCTCCTCTTTTTTTTATCACAAGGAAGAAGAGAAAACAGAGCACAACTACGACAACAAAACATAACAAACCACCAAAGTAATTGACAACTACAGCAAAAAGCGGGAACAACAATCTTTGTAACCCTAAATTTATATCTCTATATTTCACTTTCCAGTTGTTTAGAGTAAAATGGATTTTCATTTTGAGTCTATGTGAATGACACGCCACCATGACTCTGAATGACACAAGAACTAGGTTTTGATTGGGTGTTTTAGGATAAACCCACCGGTTCTTTCTACAGCGCCACAAAATTCTCACAGAGATATTAAATGAAAAGGCTTGTAAAATTACAAGCACACCCCTGTTAAGAGCCCCCAAACAATCCTCATCTTAAAAAAAACACGAACTCTGTGCAGTCCTAAAACCAGGAGACGAAGCATACCCCTGTTACCAACATTCCCTGTTCATTACTGGAATCAAGACAGAAAATAATATAGATCAAGAGATATAAAGCGGCGTTAAAAAAATGAAAGAAATATTTATGTAGATATCGAAAAAAGTCATACCCTTTATTCAACAAAACCTGTAAACCCAATGATTCAGTCTCAAAAAATTCAAACAAGGACTGTAATCGTAATGAAAACTTATGAATTTTTTAATTCTTTGAGTCCGATCAAACTCAGGGGTGAGTTCAAACCTTTTTTAATTCTTCATAAAATGGAACCAAACAAAAAATGGAGAACAAGAAACTTTTTTTATTTATTTCTCTAATGACGAGAGCGGACCGACTATAGCTCTACAGTTTCGATGGCAGCATAATATGGAATGGTTTACTGAACATGCTTCCATTGCGCGGATTTGGTACGGAAGAAGCGAGTGACATGTGGGTTAAGAAGACAGCAGCTTCGTTGCAGAAGAAATAAGTGTTGGGTATGGAATGAGAGAGAGGGGGTGGCTGAAATGTTTGAATCGGACGAGAGAGGGATGAGTTATGTTATGTCTGCACCTTTAATCCCATTTTGTTATTTTTTTGGGCATACCCCAAATGTGGGGGATGTTGAAAGGGTATCAGCCCATTACATGGGGGTTAAAAAAGTAGGGGCTTCAAAAAGAAAATGAGGGTTTGAACAAAAACACCCTTTTGATTTGGGTATTTTCATTTCACCTTGCCTTTTCATTTGAAGCAAATTTGTACAGGTAGTGAAAGTGTTTGTTTTTTCCCAAACTAAGTGGTAAACATTTGACTATTTGACACAAGAGGACTGAGTATTGTACTCATCACCACCCTCTAATTTTTTTTTTTTTTTTGGTTTATACCAAGGGTATCCACTAGCGACTTAGTGACTAATCCCTTCGCTGATTGTAGGCACCTCTATGGGTGGGACAGCTGGCCCAGAGATTTAAGGTTGCTCCATACCCAAGGCGGGAATCGAACCCCCGACACTTGGTTAAGGATGGAAGAGCCCCTACCGCTCTACCTCTACCACACCACCCTCTAATTAGATATGTAGATGTCTTCTCTCTCGCTCTCTTTCTCTTTCTGTCCGTGTGTGACTATATACTTAAAGGTGTTAAATTTTGTTTTATTTGTGTGTTTATGGCGTTAGAGTGTTTATTTTATATTCACTGTGCATTTTGAGGGATAAGCTTAAACAAGCTAATAGATTTGGGCTTTGCAGTTATGTGAAGAACACTCGTCATTTTATGTACTAGTTGTAAATCCACGCGATGCACGGACGTGATACATAAATATGCAAATTAAATTTATATAATTTTGGTTTACAATTGTGTGTAGTTAATTGGAAAAAAAATTATTTTCAAAACAAAATAAAATATAAAAAATTAATGGTAAAGACATTTTAATCGTTTTACTAAATTGAAAAGTTACTTATATTTAAAAGTTGTCACAAATTATATAATATTATATAAAAAAAAAGATACTTTTAAACATCCCATGCCCTTATTATTCTTTTTGGTTGGTCCAAAGTAAAATCTTAATTATGGTAAAATAACATTTCTATACAATAAAACATAAAACATAATGATAAATTATAAAGTGATAATTACAATTCAAATGTTGAATTGGTTCCCACTAAAATAATTAATATTTAATGATTAAATAAATATTATTATATATATTATCATATATTAAATGTATAGGAAATGTATTTTCTACCACTATTATAAATATTAGACATGATACAAAATCAAGAAGTTTGTAAAAATTTAATAAAAGGGATATGAAACTCCTAAAGCATTTAAATTAAATTTATACATTTTATTACTCAAAGTCTATTATAGAATAACATAATAAGGGTCCTGATAACATGTGTTCTAAGCGCACACATTAAGATCTCAAAAATAGTATACATTTAATTGCATACATATACTCATGTGTAGCTCTAATACTTACTATTTTGACGCTCATAACATGTGTTCTAAAGGCACCAGTTATCATTTTCCATGTAATAAAACTCACTTAAGCTATAACATATTAACACAATCACAATGTTAATCTAGAAAACCGGATAGTCTTGATCAATTATTAACTATGTAAATATACAAAATAAATCCCATCAAAATATCATCACCAAACCCTCAAAATTCCATCAAATAACAAAATCATTTTAGAATTGACACGATAAAACCGTTTTAGAATCAAAATGATAATTTTCAAATGAGAGAAGAGAGAAAATAAAACCATAAAAATACCCACACCAAAAACTCCATTTTAAATATAAAGTAAACAATATTACCTAAAATAAAATTCCAAACTATAATTTTGCGGGTTTAACCTTGGGTTTGTTGTTGCTGCCAATAATAATGGCGTTCTAATAAAATTGTATACAATATAATGCAAAACTTGTAAGAAAAATAAATTTTCTTTAGCCAAAGAGTAGTAAAAATAACATTAATTTATAATAAAGATCAATAGCAAAAAAGAGAAAGAAAGAAAATATAAACCGACCATATCAGCAAAAAAACTGTTCACCTCTTCTGGTACTAAGAGCTCAACCTCAAAAAATCCTCTTTCTAATTGCCTTCTTTTTTTTCTACTCTGGTGGTTATTTCGTATAAAGCTCTGTGATATGTAAAAATGGATACTTTGTGGTGGGTTCTTTACTTGTTTGTTGTCGTCCCACCGACGTGTTCCAACTTTGACGCCATTGTTGTTGACCTCGTTCAGTTCTCCCAACAAAAATATACTCATTCGTAAATGGGTTTTGCGATCTCTATTCATCAATGCTTGCTCAGATCTGGTGACCCATCCAATTTGGGTTTGGGTTTGACCCGATATGTTGATCTTATCTCGATTTGGGTTTCTTTCTTATATCTAGACGTTAATTGAAGAACAGAGGAGGGTGAAACCCACCTTCATCATTGCTGCTTGGCTCTCTCTCTCTTCGACATATGCCAGTTAGTGGGCGGGTAAGTGCACATAGACCCGCGTTGTATATGACCTATTGACGTGTTGCCACTCATCACTTCCGTTAAGTGCCTGTTGGCGTGTCCACATGATTGCATCAACGGCATCATCATACGCGGTGGGTAAACGATTTTCCGGTGCTAAACGATAGTCAATGGTTTTTCGATGCTATATGATTTACCGGTACTAAACTCTGTTAACCTCTTTTTCTTCAATAACATATGCAATCAAAGCTCATAGTGGTAAGAAAGAAAAGAAAATGTATAAAAATATTTTTAGAAGGAAACAAACTATTTACTTTGTTTGGGAAAACAACAATATACCTTCACTTTCTAAATAAAAGGTTTTTGTGAACCACTGTTGGTGGTATATGAGCTAGAAATGGCTAGAAAAATAGAGAACGGTGGGTGTTGATTAACGACATTTGAGGGAAGCTATTTAAAGGGAGACTTATTCGATTTAAGATATAGGGAGAAGAAGGGTTACTCAGAGAATTGAAAAGGCACGAATCAGTTCCAAATAAGAAAAATAGTTGCAGAGGAGTTATTGAGAAGAGAGAGAGAGGATGATAAATTTCCTTGGTCGTATGGGTTTCCTCATAAATAGTGAGTGAATATAGAGAACCGTGAGTCGTATGGGTTTCCTCATCTCTATACCGTGAGCTCATAGAATAACAAGAGATAATAAGAATGCCACGTGGATAGCTTTAGAGATTGAGGCTCTTAAATGCTTGTATAGCATTTTAGAGTATTATAGAGATACATCAATTTTGATCGACAGTGTTTATATCTTTTAGTTTTTTCTATTTTTATATATTTTAATTAAATCTTTTGATTACTAAATTTGTATCTTTTTAATTTAAATATGTTATTCGAAGTTTGATAGTCCTTTCGTCATTAACACAATTTATCTTACTCAACAATGGATAAAAGACAAATACGTCAAATCAATTATTTATATGTACTATACTTTCTTAAGGATTTCTTTTTAATAATTTTTTATGCAGGATGACTTGAAATTATTTTAGACCGAAAGTCAACACTACAAAAAAAACTGCTTTTTACTACGGTGCTCCAGCGGTCTCAAAAAGTCCTCTAACCGTCTCAAAAGCCTTTTGTGACGCTATTTGAGACGGCAAATGAGCGTTGTATTATACCCCCGTTTTAAAAGCTTTTTGAGATAAGAAATACGCCATCTCAAAAGGTCATTGCTTATAGGAAGCTTTTGAGACGGCTAAAAAACCGTCTTTTAAAGTTATTCTTAGAGGCGGCAACAACCGTCCCAAAAGAGTTTTTATAGACGGTAACTTAGCTGTCTCAAAAGGTCCTCGTTTATGGAACCCTTTTGAGACGGCAAAGAAGTCGTCTTTAATAATTTTTGGGCCAAAATTAAAATTTCATCCATTCCATAATATGCTCAATATACTTTTAAACAAAAACTCTTAAAAATAATATATGGCATATTTGACATCTCATTTCAACAAATATAATACACAATTTTCCATTCAACTAAAATTAGAGTTCATACAAAGATAAAATAGACAATTTCAACACTGTGACCACCAAACTAAATATCTCTACAAAATTTCACTTGTCACATTAGAAAAAAATATATAAAATCCCGTCTATTCCTAAAAAAAATAATGTAAGCAAAGTAAACTCGCAATCTTGAACCATACAACCTCCATCAAAACGACTTCAATGACTTACCTTGTCCACAAAAAATTTCGAGCTGCAATAAAATTTATATATTGTCAGTTACCTTAAACAAGGAAGTAATGTTTTTTAATAGTACCTATAGATGACAATCTTTAAAAACCTTAGCAAATTTATAAATCTTCATATTATTAACTTTTAAACACTTAATATTTCTAAAAAAAATCGACAGAGTCTCCTTTGTTTATTTATGAAAATCAACTTGTTTAAACATAAAAATTAACTCAAAAATGACAGAAATAGACACAACATTATAAAAAACTAAGGTCGGAATAGCCACAATATATATCTTACCTAACATGCCATCACATACATATAGAAAAACAGAATAAAGATGTGTTATTACCTAGTTGATATGTGTCGTTGACGTCTCAACCTGGGTGCCACTAGGGTCGTTGGTTGGGGTTGCAACACCTCACTCCAGTGGGATATCGATATATGTATCTCTAAATCGTCTTCCACTCGTGTTGTGAATGGTTGTTTCTCAAGTGATCTTTCCTTGACAATGATATCTCACATATTCAAACAACGCCGACGTTTTCTTGCCATGAATCTATGTAGGTATAACAAGTCCTCGTGGGATAGTAAACTTCCTACAACAAATGGGATATAAAATGCAGTTAGCTATGGGTCTGAAAAAGTCGAGAAACATTAACGTGATTTAGATACTTCGAAAATAATTGTTTAAAACCCAATACAAAAACCAGCACTAAAGATATCATGATTTTATAAATACTGGGTGCGCACACGTGCGTTGCACGTGTGACCAAATTCGAGTATTCAATTTAAGTACGCAAAGTAGGAAGAAAGGTATCTGAAGTTACCATGGGACTTCAATTGTCACCTTCAGAACATTCCTGCAATGACCGTTAAATGAAGTAGTAACATTTGTGGCTTACCCCTCTAATGCAGATTTTTCTCATGAATAATGACAGAAATATAAAAGGATTCCACAATTTTTTATACAAACTGACATGGTAATGAGACAGTGGATAAATTAAAGAGAAAACATTAAAGATGTAGGTTTCATTTATTATAGATAAGCTATCACAGCAGGTTGAACTAAAATTTGTATAATGCTTTTGTATGAGTAAACATTGTTCACACGATACTCATATTTCATGTCAATTAAGTGCGATGCACCACGCAAACATAACACGTTGTGTCCTTCGTGCACATAGCATAAAATAAGAAAATAAAAACATTTAGAAATATGCATAAAATAAGAAAATAAACTAAAAAAAAATTACCAATGAATGAAGATAAGAGCGGGAGGGGGAGGCAGGCATTGTCCTCACACACATAGGTCCGCCACTGGACGCAAGAGATGTCCAGGGGCAGCGCACTGGGAGGAGGCCGCGGCAAGGCTGTCCGTTGGCAAGGGAGGCATCAACAGCAGCAACAGGGGCAAGGGAGGGAGAGGAGAGGAGGGGAGGCAACAATAGTAACATCCGCAGCAGAGTTGTCCTCCCTTGGTTAGCTACCATAATTTATGGACGACATTGGACGCCAATACATGTATATCGCCATGGACAATACAGCCTTCAGATAGACATACGTGAACATAAGAGATCTAATGTTGAACTCAATTGATGTGCATAACATTAATTATTACACAGTTTACAACTCAATTGATGCGCATAACATCAATTCCAAGAAGAAAGTAAAAAGTGAAAGGAAAAAACATCATCATGATTAAATAAGCGAACTATATCCTAAAATATGTGCGCAATGTAAGGGGCGGGGAATGATTCTAAGTTTAATCCCACATATATAGTATGTATATCCACTATTGCAGATTTCAATCTGCAATATTTTCTCCATTACTATGATTGAGATCCTGTCCACTTAATCTTGAATAACCCAAGGAGGTTTACCTCTCTTCAAAATCAAATCAACCATTATTTTATTATGAGTCAAGTTATCTTCAAGGAGGTTTACCTCTCTTCAAGGAGATCTTCCTAACCCAAGGAGGTTTACCTCTCTTCAAGGAGATCTTCTCCACTATGAGCCAAGTTATCTTTCTTATTCTTGATGGACTTATTCTTCTAATAATTATTCCATTTCTCATCATAACTAGTTGAAAAAATTCCAGTTCTTCTATTATGGCGACTTGTTGCTTGTCTTTTTCAGTGTCTGATTGATATTTCTTTTAAAATTCTTGATTTTCCTCATAATTAGGAAGCTCTGTATATCTTGGAGAGATGTTGAAGTTATCAAGAACAAGAGCTTCATCAGCAATGATCTCACAACGCTTTATTTTATCTATATGATTCTGAATAACTGTAATCTTTTTAGGAAATTTTGGAATTATGGCCATATCAGACCTTTCTCGAGTGACTTCTTAGAGAATCAAGTTTTCTTGAGAAGGTTCTTCCTCTTTTTATTGATTGATGTTATTCTTCTTTTCTATATAAAATGCAATATTGGTATTCCCCTTTCATAGCATGTCCTTCTTAGGCTTGTTTTGAGTTAGATCTTTAAATATGCATTTGGTCTCTTCATGTCCTTGATTATTATAGAAAGGGCAGTAAGGAGGGATGTTTTCATAAGAGACTTGTTGCCAAAATCCATTTGTACCATATCATATCCATAATCTTGTTAGTTTTTTATCTAAAAGGTTGAGTTTGACACACACCCTTACAGTGCTTGGTCTAGTGATTTAGGATTTGGTAAATAATTTAAAACTAAACTAGTAAATTAGGATTTAGGATTTTGAATAACTTAAACTAGGTCCAGTTTAATTATGTCCTAGTATTTGTTTTATGATAAACTCCACAAAGCCCATCCACTTCTGTTGCACTTCCATCATTAAGGGAGTTCACTTTTAGGTCCCACAATATCTTCATAGATGATATAGTGCAAAACTTGATATCATTGTTAACTGATCTGAACAGATTTTGAACAGAAGTAGGTCATCTTCACCCTAGGACTAGAATACATAATGTTTGTTCTATGATAAATACTAACTAGCTATTGATGCACACATAATGCGTTTGTGGAGTACAAAATATAAAGAAAAAAGGTGTAATTTCTATGGAGTTATTAAAGCCATAAATCATGATCTTTTATTATGAGATAAATGCCAAGAGTCAATTCTTTAAAGTGAAATAATTATTAATTGATTAAATCATGAAAACTCACCCGGGCGATTTTGATCAAATTCACTACGTTTCAACGAGAAGGGATGGGGTAGAAGAAGCAGAATTGAAAGATGCATCAAGGAAGGGAGGGGTTAGAAACAACAGATACAAATAATTTCAAGGGGGTGGAAAGATTCCTTTTGGAGCATTACAGAGGGAGTAACAAATATTAGTTTCAGAAACTATAAGATTTCAATGTGAATGTCGACTCATATTTTGGGGTTTAAAGTTTAGTTAACAAGTGGATACCTTCAAATGGGAGGAACATTTAAAAGATGCAGAGCGTCTTAGATTAGTATAAATATATGAAAGACTGAAAGAGAGAGAGAATTGAAGACAAAGAGCCAAAAACCAAACTAGCCACTTACAAATTTAACGTTATGCAGAACTAAACTTGATGGTTAGAACACAAAGGTGTGCTCAATATCACATCCCGCGCATCGAAACAACATATGGGCTTTTAATTCGAAACTTGCAATTCAAAAATTACTCCACTAGTTGGTCAACCTCAACATAGGTAGTCTCGAGGTGGACTTGCTCGGCCACCCCCACCTCCTTCTCGTCCTTCCTCCCTTTCTTGGACTTCTAATACATGCTCATTAAGGTTCCCACAGCTCCGTACTTCCTCCTAGAATACCCATAAAGCTCATCATCAAGCATCCGACAGAAACTCTTCTCATTCAATTCGGATATGGCGTATTGAGGTTGGAGCTCATGGTTCTCAATCAACTAGCTCTCCATCTTATGGACTGCCTCAGACCCGTCAAATACCTCACCCATAAGGACAGGTCCTGGTGTATAGTAGACTCCCACATCTGTGTACATCTGAGTGTACGGTGTGATCCCTACTCGCGCTGGAGCACAAATCCTAGTTCAGGGTACACCATTCCGTGCAAATCATGAATATGCATGATTTGTACTAATTACGAAAGCCTTTCACAGCCACATTTCGTACAAATCATAAATATAAATTGATTGGATCCTCATATTCTTACCATCCCTAACACCATCTTCATCAGTTAGGGCCAAATGCTCAGACACAATAGCAAGCCAACAGTTAAATTTAAACTGAGTAAACTATCCGCTCCCTTCCTCACTTCTTGAAACACATTTTTAAAATGTCCTTATTTTGGACCCTTAGAACCGTTTTCACCTGCTTTAATTTTTGTGCAAACTGCAAAAACACACATTGATAGAGAGACATCAATCATAGCAATCCACAATTCCCATCTATCAAACCTATCACACTTAACATAAGTGGCCATTAAATGAATAGGAAAATGCAGTTTGCTATGACACATTGTTAACAACACATAATGGTCAAAAGATGATGTAACATAAACACTCCAGTGTGACTTTCAAATAATTTATATCGAGCTGCAATAATTTGAGAAACTAGACTGAATTTATTTATTTTTGCAAAAAGAGTCCAGTTGGGACGAATCCACCTTAGGCTAAAGAATAATTAAAACTTTAAGCTTATGGTAAGGAATTAATTTTTTTATTCTTCTAATGGTGGGATTTTTTACACGCCTTACATTCCAAAAAATAAGGACTACCACACGCGCATATATTATTGTTCCTCCAGGTAGCTGATAAGCACCCCTACACCCACTGACATCGATAGTATCATTTCAGTTGACTTATCAGATTGCTCAACTGATCCGATTAGCTTTGAAGCTGTGAGCCAATATACGATACATGGTCCATGTGAACATGTTAATCCAAAGGTACCCTATATGTCGAAATTCAGATTCTCCAAACGTTTTCCCAAAGATTTCTGCACCGATAAATAAAGGACCTAACAAGGCAAAATTTATTTTAAAAGAAAATATCTTCCATGATCAAAGTGGTGGAATAGAGAGAGCAATGGATATTGATGATTTTCATTCATTTTTAGATTGTCGTATTGATGGTTGCAATAAAAATGGGAAAGGCGGGCATTTTCTAGCTTCTGTCCGATCATATAATTTTATCATTTTCATCTGAAATCGTTCCTAATTTCCATCTATAAAACTGGATTTTTGTCAGATTTTATATTTGTTTACGTTTAGTTTTAAGATGCGAAACACTTGCTCTACGATGAGTTTGCTATTTTTATTACGATTTCATTTCAACTATCTCATTTTTATACCTCTCACCATTTGATCTAGATTCTTATGACTCTCTACATTTCTTTTTTCATTTATTGCGACTACATGACACTATGTATGCCTATACGGGAAACATTTACAATCACATTTACATTTACTTCTACATATAGCTCGAGCATCGTGCGGGGCTACAATCTAGTAAGGATATAATTCTCAATCTTGACTACTTCAATTCCATATCCAAGTAAAAATCAATGATACTAGCGAAAAATAGGACTCGTTATTTATCATAACACTCGAGACTAACAAAATAAACAAACACTCCCCGTCTACTGAGATTGCAACTGGCGGTTGAATTCCATAAATCCCAGATCCATCATATCCCTTCTTTCTTTCTTCCTTTTTATTTTCTTACATAGGCAAACGAATATGAATGCAAAAGAAGCATAATGACTAATTACATGATTTGAATTTTTAGACTGGGGATAATATACTTAAAAGAGTATTGAATTCACAATTCAACTTATTATGAATTAGTGATTAAAGTACAAAATTATATTTACATAAAAATTTAAATAATAATTTTGCATTTTAATATATAATTCACAATACACTGAAAATAATCGACTGCTATCAAGGGCTTTGAATTGACTAAGCCAAAGTATCAAATATGTTACACCAGTTAACAAGAAAAAATAAGTTGTTTCTTTTATCTATAATGGATGTTACCAGTAGTAGAGGACTCACATATAAGTTTATCATTGATTTACTAAAAATTGAAGCTTTATCTAAAGGATAAAATTATAGAGACGAGGAAAAGATTTGATGAAACAATCAGGTAACTTCCAAACACCATCAACTATAAGATCAGAGACGCGATTTGAGAGGAGTTGAATAGTTGATATTCATAGCATCTGGTAGAGGAGTACCAAGACAGTTATCAAGACATACATTGATTAAATTTTTATAATCAATAATCCATCTAGAAGGTCATCAACATATAGATAATTGGTAATGGGAATACAATCTCTAGTATGAGAAATGCATTTGATTCCCCCTGAAAAAAACTATTTGTTAAGCCTCTACTTAAACCCTTTTTAGCCAAATAAAAATGGATGGGGATAATAAAACCCACTACCTCAACCCTCTACTACAAGAAGAAAAAAAATCTCTAAGGAGCACCATTGACAATGACAGAAAGCTTGGCAGACTCTAAAAGAATGTGAATGAGATGAACAAACTTTTTGCTAAAACCAAATTTAGATAAAACACAAAGAAGGTAATCCCAATTGATAGTGTCAAATGCCTTAGTAATATCTGCTTTAATCCCCCAAAAAAATTTATTCTCCATCAGATTAAAACCTTCCGACACCACTCCAATCCAGTCCACAATACGGAGGCAGGGGAAAAGGCAGGTAATATCAGGCTTATGCCAATCGTGTTGCACATTTCAAATATATGTGTTAAGCTTTACTAAAATAAGGATTATGTTTCTTGATACGAATGAAAAGTTCACAGAAGTCATGAATGTGACTAAAGTTCAGAGAAGTAATGAATTCATTCAGATTTTATAAAAAATTCATAGAAGTTATGAATCTGACTAAGGACCTATTTGAAAAAAGTAACATAAAGAGTTTAAATGAAAGATGATCTAATGAGTAACATATATGAAGTAAAGTCTAAAATCAGAGGAGAAAAACCTATCTAACCGACGTTTGATTCTTTATCACATGTCGATTGACCGACATTTAGGATCAAATGTCGACCGACCGATGTCAGATTATTTATCAAAGTTCGGATGGTCGATGTTTAGGATCAAATGTCGAAATAACGACGCAAAATTCTTTATCATATGTCGGCTGACTGATGCGAGGTGTTGGTCGACTTTTTCAACCATTTTAACCACTGTGTAACTATGTATTTGTAAACAACATTATTTTAAGTCCCAAAAAAGCATAATCTATTTGTGGGATATGGAGATGAGAGTTGAATGACCCCAACCAATATTGTTTTTTGACAGGCCTAAACATAATTCAGTGGTTTTAGCACTACCAAGCATAACCAAGAACCAATCCAAAATCATTGGAACACTTGAACTTTCACAATCCATATAAAAACACCAATCCAATTAAAATCATCACTCTCAGTCTATTACCAAGCATAAGAAACAACCAAAAAGAAGAAGAACTAGAATTTTAACTAATGCTTATTTTTTTATTTATTACTTTGAGGTACCACGTCATATATTGGAGTTTGTGCTCCAATACTTAGTAATTTAAATGTTAAGATTTAGCATTTGATATGGTGTTGGATAACATTGGTGATTTACTCAACAATAATGCATGTTCGAATTAATATGGGTCCGTCACATATATCAGAAAATAAAATCATAATCGAATAGTAAATCATATTAATGGCATGAACTACTTGCGAAGGACATGAATTAATTAACACAAACAAATATATAAATAATTCTAACTAAAATTAACACAAACAAGTATACAAATATTTTCATAAATTAATTTTAAAACTATACTACAACAACCAATTGACAATCCGAGTTTTCAATTGGCTCACCCTCAACCTCCTATCACCACTACAAATCAATCGAGTACACAAAATAATGATATTAATCAAAGACCAAGAATTAAAATTACCTTTATCCGTGTCAATTCGACAATACTATAACTTTAATGTCCGGGACTAGTTTATCCTCCTAGAAAAAATCATGAATAAATAAATGACAATATAAAGAGAATAAAGAAGTTTCTAAACATCAATTGAAATAAACTAATAATCTCAAACATAAGTCTTCACTCCTAAACATGTCAAATCCTCAACAAAATTCGGGTATATACGTAACTCGAGTAATAAAAAAGACACAACGTAATACGACTTACCTAGGGTTTAACCAATGACAAGAGCGATGGCGAGGGCTGGTGACTAGGGTGTGCGACTAGGGCTAGAGAGCTAGGGCGACAAGGGTGTGTGCAGGTGAAAAAGAATAGAAGAACGGGAGTCTGGGTTTTTTTATGTCTTTTTACTTCTTTTTTATGTCTTTTTTTTTTTTAGACTCAAACAAACTCCTACTCTCTTCAAACTCAAGAAGCTTTTTGTTCATAGCCTCCATTAAACCTCAAAGACTATCTCTATCACATTCAAAATATTCTAGATTCTCTCGAAGGGTTCTCTCACGTTACCTAATGTCTTCAATTAAAACAGTTTCATCACAACCTACAGCACGTTCTCTCATTCTAGCTTCTAACTTTGAGTTGCCTTTATCGATTTCAAGGATTCCTCATACACCTCATGAAAGGTAACTTTGATTTAACTTTTATCTTCCTCCTCTTCATTATCACTCTCTCTACCATCAAACACATGGAATTCACAAATAATGGACTCGAAAGTGTCATGTAAACAAATATCTTCATGGAAAGATTCATTATCAATGCACACATGACTAGTCAAGAATGCGGTGAAGTTGCTTTCAATGGGCGAATTGGGTCCCTCTACCGGTTCACTATCAGTAAGGGTGGCATCATATGAAATTGGTTTCTTGCCCTCTATCATTATTATAGTGGGACACTCGGCTTCCCTATGGCCATAATCCTCATAACCAAAACTTAAATTCGACTCTTCCCTATTAAGATCATCATTACGATTTTTAGGGACTTTCTTGGCTTTGTTATACTTAGACTTTTCAAATTTCTTATAATCACTTTTAAGATTCTCTTTATTAATCTTAAGAAATTTTCTAAACTTCTTAATAAACATAGCCATATCATCGGAGTCGATGTCAAACTCATCATCTGAAAAAGGTATTTCCTCCTTTCGAGCTTTCAAAGATATGCCCTTATATTTCTTCTTCACATCCTTGAAGGTAAGCAAGTCAAGTTCATAGGTTTGTAAGTCACCTACAAGATCATTAAATTTCGTAGAGTTTAAAGAGCCTAAATAGTTTAAAATAATCACTTTTGGATTAAACCTCTCGGGTAATGACCTCAAAATTTTCTTTATGACACGGTTGTTAGGTATCTTTTCTCCTAAGTTAAAAGACGAATTCATAATATCAGACAATCTAGCATATAACTCATCAAAAGTCTCACTTTCTAACATCTTAATGGTTTTAAATTGAGTGGTGACGTTTTGGAGTTTAGAAGACTTAACGGAACTAGTACCTTCATATGTAAGTTAGAGTGTGTCTCGAGCCTCCTTAGACGTTCACACATCATAATTCGGAGGAACTCTTCTGGTCTTACCGCACTAAAAAAAGCATTTAAACCTCGAGAATTGAAATTTGTTAGCTTAAGGTCATCCTCACTTCATCTTTCTACGGGTTTAAGAACACGAGCTTCTCCTAAAAGACACGTTAGTGGGTACCACCCTTTAACAATCGAGTGCCAAACCCTCTCATCTAATTACTTAAGTGCCAACCACATACGTACTTTTTAGTATACGTAGTTAGAACCATCAAACATAGGAAACCTGAAAAACGATAAATTTTCCATATTCAAACAAAAAGGACCTAACATGATAAATTAGTGTTCCCTCTCTGATACCAATCTGTCAATTTGATTTCTTAATTTATATGCTCTGATACCACTTGTTGGAATGTAGGTTCTCAGAAAATTCAAGATTTTAATTTCAAAAGGGATGGTTCACGAAATATTCCAAATTTTAATTTCTTTCAAAATTAAATTATCTTCTTCTAAAGAATAACTCAAATTCAAGTTGAAATACACACAACCCAAATTGAAACATGTTTAATTCAAGATTAACATGAATTTTGCCAAATTGATAATTCCTACTTGAATTATAAATTACGCAAAAATTACACCATTGTGGTTAAACCAATTTTATCTTGTTAAACATAAGCATGCATCTAGGTCATAATTTTCAAGATAAATAAACACAACCACAACGTCCCGATGTACGAGGAAAACCCACAACGAGAAAAACCTCGACCGGCCCAGCCAAATGTCCACTAAATATGAAATTACAAAGGACACGACAGAACACTTACACAATGACTCGACTCCCTCACCAGCCTTGATGCTCTTCATTCCTTCCACCTCCGCCTAGTGACAACGCAGGAGTCCACCTACGTCTCGGAGTTCACCAATGGGTCAAATCTACCATCAAGCATACGGAGTCCACCGTATGTACACCAAGAATACGAAATCCTCTACAAGAAATAAGCTTTATGGTGTAGAGAATAAAACCTGATGCCAAAATAATGATCTCAAACAAATATCATGTTGAATCTTGGATCATACAAACAATTGGGTGTAAAGAAGTTTTTGTTTTGGAAATTAATTCATTATGGATCAACAAAAACTAAAGGACTTTTCGAAAATTGTTTTTTGCTATCAAAGGATTGGAAAAGTCTCTGAAAATTTTGACTCCCGCATTACATAAATGGGTGGGAAAAAAGTAGCTGGAAATTAAGAAAAAACTGCAGAAAAACTGTCCATTTTTGCAAAAAATTGCCCAGTCATTCGAACGACATTCCAAGGTCATTTAAACGACAAATCGAACGAGAAAACAACGATCAAAAAAGCATATCATTTGAAGGGTCATTCGAACTACATTTGAATCTCATTTGGACGAGGTTGTTCGAACGACAAGTCAAATGAGAAAACAAAAAAAATATCGTTTGAAAGATCGTTCGAACGACATTTGAATCTCATTTGAACGAGGTTGTTCGAATGAGATTTCAGGCCATGAATCTACATAATTTTGATACGAACGTGTAGCCTCTAATTTTTCATTTTTCTGATTTTTGTTTTAATTAGTTATGATTTTTTTTACTTAAAAATGTCATAGAACAAAATCTTTAGATATTATGAATTCAAAAAAATATTGATTAAAATTCTATCACCCAATAATAAATTTTCAAGTCTCAACATAATATAAGCATTCATACCTAAGAAATTCTTGGACTGTTGATGACGAACACAAGGCAAAAAACACGGCATATGATGTGGTCTTCTTTGACTTAGCCGCTACGTTTTCAACACTAATGTCATAGGCTTGAAAGGTCACAAATAACTTTTGTCTTATAACTCAAAGAGTTTTGTCCGGAATTAATCCAACACATACAAATTCACTCAATTGGAAATTTGTCCTTGCAAATCTCTCCCTTTGGCTATTCCGGGACAAAGCCAAAATTAAAAACCTGTGGGCCGTTAAGCTGATCTGAAAGACACAATCCCACCCAAAAATAAAAAATAGAGATGCTAGACCGATACATATGTTGAAAAGCTTTGCATTAAAAAACTTTGTCGCATGGATGAAAATCTACTCACTTACACACATCATTAAACGCATAGGGAATATAACAATATTAGATCCTCGACCTTTGTATAACATTATCTACCTAAGAAAGACGTCTCCCCCTAGGTTAGATATCCCCATTTTAAAAGGTTTAGACACCATTTCTTCCCCTTTTTTGTTCAGGAATATACAAAGATTAAGGTGTATAAAATAACCCATATATCCCCGATTAATTAAATTCTCCCCCTAAATGAAACAAGGGATAACCATAATTGAAAAACAAGTATATCATGCAATGGTGTATAGTGATACAAGAGACACAAAAATCATGCAACAAAAGAACAACTAATTTATTTGAGGAACAATATATACAAATTATGATGCAATAGCAAAATGATATCAACTATAATGAACTAAAATGAGCATGGGATACTAATGAAAAATCACAACAAGATGGATATTGACATGAATAAATTGCACACGGGGATTAGATGTATAAGCAAAGACTCAGAAAAAATGATACTATATATATATATAAGTGAAAGAGATATCAATGAAGCACAAGCACATATATATAGGTATAAACACCAAATAAGACACTAAACACGATAAACTTTCCACACTCATATATCATAAATGTGTCTAAATAACCATGTGGTAAACGGAGTGAAGGGGTGTGAACCAAATACAAAAGAGTTGTGACCCAATCACTTAAACATATTCAAGCAGTTCTATTTGATTTTAAAACTTTATCAAACTTAATTTTAGCCTCATGTGACAAGATAAAGTGAACTCAAAGAACAAACGAGTACAATTAACACAACCCTAGAATTTAGATGATTTTACAAATCAATAGCGTCATGAAAAAATAACCATAACTAGGATTCATTGTCATTATGCAAACCTATTAACATATCAATCCAAACTCCCTCAAAAATAATAATTATTTTCTTTTCTTTTGAATGATCATATAAAACTAAGTTATTTTGGCCTTGGATACTTTTGACAATTCCACACTTTTTTAGGCTCTTTCGAACAGTGGCTTTCACACAAAGGAGATTTGTTCCTTTCGTAGCCCTTTCCCGTGAGCCCTCATCTATTTTCTACATAATTCAAATAAATCTCACGGGTAATGATTCTTACATGCACAAATCCTTTATAGTCATAAAATATGTAGATGACAAAATTGATGGGAGAACATCTCACAAAGCTCAAATGTACATGTGAAGTTAGCATTCAAAAGAGCTCGTGCATGTGTGCGAGGACGCATATACAAAGAGAATCCATCCAAATCAAAGTCAAATTTCTCCATGTACGCATGATAAAGAACAATTTAAGAATTGAAATTCATCCAAAAAGTTTAGCCACATGCAAGAGGGTAATGATATAGGATTCAAACAGAAGAATATGCCACACAAAAAGTGTAAAACTAAAATACAGTTTTTAATTTTTTTTTTAAATTAAAACAAAATATTTTTGTATTTTTAATAAGACCCAATAAATGAAAAAATTAAAATACAAAAGATAAACATGTTATAATTCTAGCAAAATATATATATGATGAAGCATAGACTAGAATATGACAAAGTAACATACAACTAGAAGGAATGTATCATGAAGCACGTCTAGTTTATGAAAACAAAGCTAACACAATCAACCTTTAGATTTAGATTGAGAAGTATCATATGCAAGAAAATGAGAATCATAAAGTCGATCATGTAAAGCCTCTTAATCATATCTCCTAACCCGCATAGGTGTAAAGTGAGCTCTTGGGTTTTGGTGACCTTGGTGGCTCTACCCTTGGACTTCCTAGGGCCATTTCTAAGATCAAAATAAAACCTCCTAAGGTGAACCTTCCTACCATAATATGTGCAAGTAAAAACATGGTGAGAAGTGTGGCCTAAGGGTTGACCTTTATACCATTCCAAGACAATTCTCTCAAAATCATGGTTTCGGGTTTATTAGGGGAAGCATTTTGAGTATCGAAGCCAATACCACTCTTATAATTTTTTATTTGGATGGTGCCTAATATTTTATCCAATTTTTTTTACCTAACCTCCAAATTAAACTTCACATAACTAGAGTCTATTAATTTCTCTTCACTATCACTAAGGGTGGCATTATATGAAATTGGTTTATTTTTCTATGTCCTTAGTATAGTGGGACACTTGTCTTACCTATGGCCATAATCCTCACAACCAAAACTTCTTCAACTCTTCCCTATTAAGATCATCATTACGATTATTAGGGAGTTTCTTGGCTTTATTGTACTTAGAATTTTCAAATTTCTTATATTAATTCTTACGATTCTCTTTATTAATTTTAAGAAATTTTCTAAACTTCTTAGTAAACATAGACATTGTAACAACCCTCACTTTTGGGAGCCTACTTTATATTTATCTGCCACATGGTGTATTTATATATAAAATGATTGGCTGGTGGAGTAAATATTAATTTCATAGATAAGTTAATATTTACTAAAATGTTGCATATTTACCATATGTGTGGGTGAATATTACCAGGTGGTGTTATTTTTTATTATAAGAATTAAAATGACATTATGGTTTAATATGAGACTGGAACTTAAAATGTGTTATAAAATTTCCAAATGATAATTTGGAGGGTGTAGTTAGTTCCGGGAGGTGCGAGACAGTCAAAATGTGTGCCATATTGTGTTTTGAGGTTTTGGGCACTTTTGACTGGTTTTGGTATATTGCGTAATAGAAATCATTTTATTACGGTATTGACATTTAAAGATTGGAGACTTTTTCTTAAGGCCACGATTTAGTCTTCTTAAGTCTTTCATTTTTCCCTAAGTGTATTTCTAGCCCTAGAGTGAGAGTGAGAGAGGAAGAGAACTTGTGGAGAAAAAGAGAGATTGAAGATTTGTGGATTGATCTTGCATTCTTCTTCATCAAAAATCTGAGATTGAATCCCCAAGGCAAGTTTTTTACTTGCTATTATATGGTTTAAGGTGAATAATTAGTATTGATAGTTATGTAATGGTTATGGTTTAATAAAGTTAGGTTTCTTTGTTAGATTTATGGGTTTGGAAATTTTTGGAAGAGATTTGAATATTGATTGGTATGGATCAATGTTGTTGGAAGCATTTATGATCATTTAGTATCATTAAATGAGGTTGGTTTGGTTTGGTTGAAGCTTAGCTTTGGGTTTAGCTTAAATGTAGGAAAACTTGGTCTAGGTCTGCAATGACCGGTCGACCGCGGTTCTCAGACCGGTCGACCGGGCCTTCGGGAGAGGGCACACTGCTTTCTTTCAAAGGCATGAAATTTGTGGCGCGGTCGACCGCGGTCCCCTCACCGGTCGACCGGCCCTACCGAAGTGAGCTTTCTGCTTTTCTTCTTACGCAAAAACTTTAGACGCGGTCGACCGCGGTCTTAGGACCGGTCCCCTGTTTTTTTTTCCCAAATCTTATTTTCACTTTTAAATCTTTCCTTTTAATAGGGACTTAGGAACCTTCTTGAATGAAGTCAACCTTGGCTTTTAGAGTCCTAGTTGAGTTTGGTTGTCACCCTAGAGTTGAATGGGTTCACTCGGGGTTAAGTCCGGGGGTGTTTAAAAGTGATGTTCAGGCATCACTCTTCTGTTTATGTCTTAATAGGAGGATAGGGGTTGTAGGCCCATGCTTGGAGATTTTAGGGGCTAAATTGAGGTATATAAGACCTTAAGACATGGAAATGATTGTGATCCCTTGGAGAATTATTCGAGGCATACCCTATAATGAATATCAATGAAATATTTTATGATTATGGTTTTAGATAAAATGAAACACACACATGTTAATGGAAATGAGAAAATATAATTTTTATAGTAAATGCTAATTTACTTAAACACACCTCTCTAAATGCTATCATAAGGGAAGCTCGCGCATGAGGTGATGTCCCCTGACTAGTGAATGCAAGGAGACTATAGTCCTCGGCCATATGCGGATTTGTTATATGTTTTATTCTCCGCTAGTGAGGTAATTCCGGGTGTGGTTATGACTCACTCGCAGGAATATGGTCACTTTCCGACGTGCATTAGGTGCCTAGGCTGCCTTGTTTGATAGGCCCCTGGAAGATGATAGTCATTTAGGGGCGCGCCCAGTGGGGAAACTCAGAGGGACAGTCTTAGAAGCGTTATATGTATAAGAATATAACCTTTCTAAACTCAAGTGGGACTTGAGATATGTTTATTGCCACCAAAAATATGATGGTAATTATATTCCTGCTAAGGAATGAGAATTGAAAAGAAATGAGAATAATGCTGATATCATATTCCTGTTAAGGAATGAAAATTGGATTTAAGTGGTAAATAATGATGGAGGCTTTTAAATTCATGTTGTCTAATTACATTCTTGGTTTAATTTAATAAAAGGCATATTATTTTAAACTGTCTCATTTATGCATCATGATTAGGATGTTAGATTTTCATCTTCATCATTTATGATTAACTGTTCATATCTATCATGCTTCTTATTCATCTGGGAATCATATATAAACCGGGCCCTGACCCGTTCATTCTCTGTGTTGTGCATGTTATTGTATCCGCCCAGGTGCTCCTCCGCAAGGACGCCCGTGTTGATAATCCCACTTTTATGTTTTCGAGGAGCTGTAAGAATTGCGGATATTACAGGATGTTTTGTTAGACGCCCTCACTTTTTGTATTCTAGTTATGATCGGGTCTGTCATTCCGGCGTGTGGCCCAAATCTTATAATTGTTTAATGGATGTAATATGTAGCATATTAATTCTGTTGTGATTCATTTTGTGTAGCTGTGGACCGACATCATATTCGGTCCTCTCCATGTAAATTCGTATGGAAGTATTATATATGTATTACTGGAATTCCACTATCTTTTAGAATGGGTTGCTTAAATTATTTTCTTAACTTAATCTTCTAATCGAATTAAATATTTTTGGCAACCCGTTTTATGAAATAATGGGTGGTTTTCCCATATACTTGTGTTATATTTGTGATGTTGAGAATGATTTCCATCCATGATTTCCGTAATTGTTGGAGTATCGGGCTGGCCACCCCTTATTTCGGAATGCGGGTTGTCACAGCCATATCATCGGACTCAGATGTCAAACTCATCATCCCAAACTGGTATTTCCTCCTTCCGAGCTTTCAAAGTTATGCCCTTATCTTTATTCTTCACATCCTGGGAGGTAAACAGGTCAAGTACACAGGTTTTTAAGTCACCTATAAGATCATTAAGTTTCGTAAAGTTTAAAGAGCCTAAAGAGTTTAAAACAATCACTTTTGGATTAAACCGGGCAATGACGTCAAAATTTTCTTTATGATACGATTGTTGGGTATCTTTTCTCCCAAATTAAAAGATAAATTCACAACATCGGACAATCTAGCATAGAACTCATCAAAAGTCTCACTTTCTAACATCTTAATGCTTTCAAATTGAGTGGTGAGATTTTGGATTTTAGAACCCTTAACGGCACTAGTACCTTCATGGGTGAGTTAGAGTGCATCCCGAGCCTCCTTAGACATTTCACACGTCATATTCCGGCGAAACTCTTCCGGTGTGACCGCACTAAAAAAAGCATTTAAACCTCAAGAATTGAAATTTTCTAGATTAATCTTACGGGTTTAAGAACATGAGCTTCTCCTACTATACACGTTGGTGGATACCACCCTTTAAGGATCGAGTGCCAAACCCGCTCATCTAATGACTTAAGTGCCAACCTCATACGCTCTTTTCCATATACATAATTAGAACCATAAACATAGGAAATCTCGAAAATGATAAATTATCCATATTCAAACCTAAAGGACCTAACACGGTAAATTAATGTTCCCTTTCTGATACCAACCTGTCAATTTGATTTCTTAAATTGTATGCTCTGATACCACTTGTTGGAGCGTAGGTTCCTGAAATATTCAAGTTTTTAATTTCAAAAGGGATGGTTCATGAAATATTCCAAATTTCAATTTCTTTCAAAATTAAATTATCTTCTTCTAGAGCATAACTTAAATTCAAGTTCAAATATACATAAACCAAATTAAGACATGTTGAATTCAAGATTAACATGAATTTTGCCGAATTGATAATTCTGACTTGAATTATAAATTATCCCATTTAATTAATCACCAGTTACACCATTTTTGTGGTTAAACCAATTTTATCTTGTTAAACCTAAGCATACATCTAGGTGATAATTTGCAAGATAAATAAACACAACCACAATGTCGCGATGTACGAGGAAAACCCACAACGGGAAAAACCTCGGACAACCTAGCCACAAGTCCACTAAGTATGGAATTTCAAAGGACACGACCGAACACTTACACAATGACTTGACACCCTCGCAAGCCTTGACGTTCCTCGTTCCTTCCACCTCCACCTAGTGACAACGCAGGAGTCCACATATATCTCAGAGTCCACCGATGGGGCAAAGCTACCGTCAAGAATACGGAGTCCACCTTATGTACACCACGAACACAGAATCCTCCGCAAGAAACAATCTCTATGGTGTAGAGAATAATACCCGATGCCAAAATAATGATCTCAAATAAATATTATGTTGAAACTTGGATCATACAAACAATTAGTTGTAAATATGTTTTTGTTTTGGAAATTAATTCATTAAGGATCAACAAAAACTAATGGACTTTTAGAAAAGTGTTTTTCGCTCTCAAAGGATTGGAAAAGTCTCTGAAAATGTTAACTCGCACACTACATAAATGGGTAGCAAAAATAGTAGTGGGAAGTTAAGAAAAAATTGTTGAAAAACTACCCCTTTTGCAAAAAATTCTCCGGTCGTTTGAATGACAAATCGAATGAGAAAACAGCGATGAAAAAAGCATCTCATTTGAAGGGTCGTTCACATGACATTTGAATCTCGTTTGAACGAGGTTGTTCGAACGACAAATCGATCAAGAAAACAGAGAAAAACATCTTATTTGAAGGGTCGTTCGAACGACCATTGAATCTCGTTTGAATGAGGTTTTTCGAACGAGATTCTAGTCCATGAATCTAGATAATTTCAATACGAACACGTGGCCGCCAGTTTTGCATTTTTTTTATTTTTTTTAATTAGTTATGATTGTTTTACTGAAAGGTATTCGAGAACAAAATCTTTAGATTGTATGAGTTAAAAAAATGACTAAAACTCTAACACCCAATAATAAATTTTCAAGTCTCAACATAATATAAGCATTCATACCTAAGAGATCCTTGGACTGTTGATGACAAACACAAGGCACAAAGCACGACATATGGCCTGATCTTCTTTGACTTGGCCGCTATGTCTTCAACATTAATGTCATAGGCTTGAAAGGTCACAAATAACATATATCCTATGACTCAAAGAGTTTTGTCACGGATTAAGCCAACACATACAAATTGACTCAACTGGAAATCTTCCCTTACACATATTGTGCAATTATCTTGGCCTCCATAAATCGAAAAACTCCCTTTCAACGGTGATAATCTACGAATGCATTTACCCCGACCTCAAACTAAATATCTTTCATTTTTGCACCAGCATATTTTTTATCAAATTTGATCCATCCATGGTCTTTCCTTTATGACTTCCACATTATTCTTAACCTCCTCAACTGATTTTGATCCCAACACCCCCTTACTCTAACCTCATTCCAACACAAAGGACTTTGACATTTTCTCTTTTATAAAACCTGAAAGGGTGAAATTTGGATATTGTCTTCATATTGTTAAAAACTCAACTATAAATAGGTGATAGTCCCAACTTATGGGAAAATTTAACACAAAGCATCGCATCATCTCTTTTAAAGCTTGGTTATTTTGCCTTATTTTTCCACATGTATGTGTTAAACTCTCCCTATAATTTTTGCTCCAAGAATAACTGCCTACACCCCACTAATCATTTCTTAACGTCTTTATAACTATATCCTTCATGGAGGATCCGCCGCTGGTAACGAAGCCTAAACCTCCTAATCTTGATCTTTTTGCTTCTAAAAGCTTCGCTTCTATGGTTTCTAGCCCTATTCACTCGGTTAATATCTCGTCGAAGACTGATACCTTATTCAAAGGTGAACCAGCGGTTATATTTTTTGATGAAGAAACAGATAATCTTGCTGAGCCTTTTAAATTCTCTTTTATTATTAGTCGTTTGGCCGTCCATCCATGGAAGCTAATAGCAAAGATTTCCAACACTTTTCTCTCAAATGCTCATTTTCTTTGGGCTTTCTTGATGATCATCACATACTTATTAAACTGACTTGTGAAGAATATTTCTTGCGTCTATGGTTACAAGAACAGTGCTATATTTTCAAGGCGCCAATGAAAGTGTTTAAATGGACAACCGATTTCTTTCCTAATGTTGATTGTTCTATTTTTTCCGATCTGGGTTTCTCTTCCTCACCTTCATGTTCATCTATATGCCAAACATGCTTTGTTTGCCATTTGCCAATGCTTTGGTAACCCTTTGATCATGGATGAAGCTACTACTCTGATTACACGACCTAGTATGGCTCGAGTTTGTGTGGAGATTGACGTTCTTCAATCACTTCCATAGAGAATTTGGATTTCATATGGTTCTAAAGGAAACTGGCAAAAACTTTATTATGAGAATGTTCCGCTTTTTGTAGTAGATGCTCTCTTGTAGGACATGCTGATGGTGAATGTAATTCTCTTGTTGATTCTCAAAAACTTTTTGTCCAAGATTCTCGTTCTTTACCTAAACCGCCATCAAGACCGCCCTCTGATATTAAAAAACCGTCCACTGATATTCTAAAACCATCTGTAATTCCTAAACTGTATTATGTTATCCCTAAACCATCTTCAAAAATTGTCTCTTCTATTCCCGCTCCTAAAACTAATTTCTCAAAAACTGACGCTGATATGGGAATTTCAAATCTATTACTAAAACTTGGTTACAGAAACCTTCTTCAGGTAGCATATTTATTCTTAAAAAGGATAATTATTGTGATGTTCGAAAATCGTCTGCTAATATAGAGGAGTTTAAGAAATTACTAAACATGGGCTTACTTCTTCTTCTAAGACTTCCACTGCTATCTATGGTAATCAGAATGGAGTTCATGATTCCATCAGTGATCTAAATAGTTCAAATCCTCCAGATGCTCACTATGATGTAGATGGTATTAACCTGCATAATTCGTTTTCAGCATTAATCTCAGATTCTGATGAAGGTGATTTCATTTATGAAACTGATGTGGTTCCTAATATTCTTATTCCTAACCATAAACAATTCCCTCGACCTCATACTTTGTCCCATCCTGAGTTTAACACTTATATCCAAACAAAAATTGAAACCTCTTTGGAACATTTTTTAAGATGCTGACTTTGTGTATGATACCCAGGATTCTTTGGCTAGTTTGAAGGAATTCTCATCTACTATTGATAAAAAATTAAAGTGGTTGTATCCATATGTTGATAAAGTTGATCAGTAGGTTTCTTTGGTTTCTTCTCATGCCAATAAATTATCTTCAGCTTCGAATCTTTCAATAGCTAAAAGAAAGAAGAAGAAAATCAGATTTGTTCCTGCTTCAAATATCAAGACTAGGCTTGCCCATGTTTCTCAAACTTCTTCCCTTACCAAATGCTCATGTTGAATCTTTTATTTTGGAATATTAGGGGGGTTGGGAATAATACTTCTTATCGTTGACTCAAAAGGATCATCAATAACTATCATATTAGTGTGGTTGCCATCCAAGAGCCAAAACATCCATTCTATTCCTCGTAAAATTGGTTTTGTGGGGGCTATTTCTAACTCCAGTGGGAAGATTTTGTGAAGTTACTCTTGTTAAGGATATGGATTAAATTCTTTCCATTTCTGTCCATTTTTCAAAATTTTCCTAAACCTTATTTATTTTCTTATGTTTATGCTAAATGAAATAAAGAAGATAAGAAACTCTTTGGGACGAAATTAGAACAATTGCTTCTTTTGGTTTTGATTCTTGGGTCATAGGGGTGATTTAATTATTGTGTCTAAACAAAAGGAGAAGTTAGGGGGAATTTGGTTGACAGTCAAGCCATTCTAGACTTTAATACTACAATGATGCATGCTTGTTTAAGTGAAATTCCTTTTTCTGGTTCGAATTATACTTGGTGTAATAATCGAGGTGGAGGTGATAGTATTTGGGAAAGAATTTATAGGGTGTTTGGTAACGATGGTTGGTTTAATAATTCTTTTTCATCTTTCGTTGAGCACCTTCATCGTACTAACTCGGATCATGCATCTCTTGTTCTTTCTTTGAAATTTTCGTCTGATTCTTTTTAAAAACCTTTTTGTTTCCAAAATATGTGGGTTTCTCATTGTTGTTTTTTTTAGGTTGTTAAAAAGTCTTGGGATGTTGCCGTTGGAGGGAGACCTATGGAGTTACTTTCTTCCAAACTTAAAAATGTCAAATTTTATTTTAAATCTTGGAATAAAGATGTTTTTAGTAATATCTTTTCCCGGGTGTAAAAAGCAAAAAATGATTTAATTTTGAAGGAGGCTACTTTTGATATTGATTCTACTCCAGAGAATAGAGAATCTTGGCATCGTGCCAAGGCTATTTTTAATAAGGAGTTGAAATTAGAGGAAATATTTTGGAGACAAAAATCTAGAGTTAAATGGGCTCATAGGGACTTTAATTCAAAAAAAATCATTATATGGTTAAGAAGAAGAAGAAGAAGAAGAAGAAGAAGAAACTTTTTATTCAGAAGCTCAAACATGTTGATGGGCATTTGGTATCGGATTCCAAGGATATTGAGGATTGTGTTATTTCTCATTTTCAAAACACTCTGGTGGAAAAATCTACTTGTGATGATAACCCTAGTATTTTCCAACATATCCCTAAATTGGTTGGCTCTTGTGATAACCAGTTACTTACAAAAATTTCATTAAGTGATGAAATAAAGAAGATTGTTTTTTCTTTGGATAAAGATAGTGAGGTGGGTCTGGATGGTTTCAATGGATACTTCTTTCAAAAGTGTTGGGAGATCATCAAAGAATATTTAACCCTTGTTAATCATTTTTTATTGAAACACGAGGCCCCCAATTTTAAATTTTACAACTAAAGTAATTTCAATTTCCTTTTAAAGATGCGGAATAGAGATGGTTCAATTAAACACTTACATAAACAAAAATTTAATTTTCTCATAATTAAAATTATACTCAAAATCAAATTTGTGAATTTTTACTTTAAGCCCAAAAATTCAATTTGATACAAGTCTTAGAAATTTGCCTAACAATTAATGAATTCAATTTTGTAAATTAGTCCAAACCAAATTTCATCCAATAAAATTAATGACTTGAACTAAATTAATTAAGCATTACCCAAATTAATTTTAGCACCAACTTAAGCATGAGTGGTGATTTAAACCAATTTTATCATTTTACCTAAGCATGCATCTAATCTGATTTTGAAAAAGATAAAATAAACAAATAACCACTATGCCGCGATGTACGAGGAAAAACCCACAATGGAAAAAAAACCTCGGATGGCCCTAGCCTCAAATCCACTAAGTACGATATTACAAGTACAAGACAGTAAGACTTACAACACTCGACTTTACTCCGTCCAAGCCCTGACGATCCTTCTTGTACACACCTCTGCCTAGCGAATAACCACGGAACTCCACCACGGTCTCGAAATTCACCGATCGTACTTTTAGGAACCCATCAACCACACACGGTGCCTTTCACTGTATGAGAATGCCGCAGCAACAAACAAGACTTCTTCTTTATAGGATGTAGAAGTAAATCCAAACGAACTCTTCAACTCGGCAGACTAACCCGGTGCCAAACACTCCAAGAAAGATATATATATATATATATATATATATATATATATATATATATATATATATATATATATATATATATGGTAACTTGGAATAAACAAACTATGGATGTAAACAAAAGTGTTTTAGAATAATGTTCTTGAAAATGCAAACACTTAAAACATGAACTTTTGAACTTAGAAATTTTCTCTCTCAAAGTTTTCTCACAAAAAGGTGTTTAGAAAATGTCAAAAGTTAGTTTTTCAAACTTGGTTCCCTCACATATAACTTTTGTCAAGAGTTAGTGGGTAAGGGTAAGTGGGAACAAGGGAAAAACTGCTTAAAACTGCCAGAAAAATTTCCCGCCTGAAATCTCGTTCGAACGAAGTCTCGTTCGAACGACACTTCTAACGAAGTTCCAGAGGCATATGGGGAAATCTCTTTGAAAAACTAATTCGAACGACATTCTCGTTCGAACGACAATATCGAACGAAGTTCCAGAATGTTCAAAATTTGATTTTTAGCCCAGAAACTTTATTTTAAAGTTTTAAACAAACTTTCTGAAAATAAACATAAGTTTAAAATAAAATTACACCCTTTATAAAATTATTCCAAGTCTCCCTATATATATATATATATATATATGTATGTATGTATATATGTATGTATGTATATATGTATGTATGTATTCATACCTTTTGGAGACTATGGAAGATGATGTTGATGGCGTAGAAACATGGCACTTGTAACTCAGCAAATGATGAAGCTTTATAAGTCTTGATCGCTAGTCTTTAACTCTTGCATGTCATAGGCTTGGAGGATACTCACTCAATACTATCCTATGACACATATATTTTTGTCCGGAATTGAGCCAACACTACATTAAGACTCAATTGAAAATTTGTGTCCTTGCAAATCTCCCCCTTTGGCTATTTCGGGACAAAAACCAAAACAAAATCCTAAAGGTCCGTCAAGCTCACTAGACTCAAAAACACCCCACCCAACATAAAGAGTACAATGCTTGACTCGAACACAACTTTAGAATTAAACACTTTGCCACTTTAAATAGATGTCGCTTTACAATACCTGCATACTTAAGCAACACATTAAATGCATAGGGAATATTAAAATATTAAATGCAATTTAAATAAAGACTCCCCCTTAATTAATTCTCCCTCTTTATCAAATGATCTAATTAGAAAGACGTCTCCCGTAAAGTTAAATCTACCAAACTAAGATATGATTACAATAGGATTAGATACCATTTTCCCCCTATTATATTCAGGAATAGACAAAGGCTAAAGAATCAAAAATTAACTTATCTCCACCAATTAAAGCATATACGCCCCCTAAACTAAACAAGGGATAAATAGAATGGGATAATAGGTTAAACATGCAATAGTGCATAAAGTGATGCGAACATTAAAGCACGTGGGCAACTCAAATTCAACTAATCCACATAAAGATATGAATATCAATTATAATGCGATAACAAAAGATATCAGTTGATTTTAGTAATCTAAGCATGTGATATCAAAACAAAATTCGCAACAAGATAGATACCAAAAATGAATTGAAAGCATAAATGAACTAGCTAATCATGGCAAAGACTCAAAAACATACAAAATATCATATATATGTATACACGATAGATTCAAACTAAGCATAAGTACACACATAGATATAAACACCAAAATGATACAAAACTAAATAACATAAGTTTTTCCACACTCTTATAGCATAAATGTGTCATATGGAAACGGAAGTGAAGGGGTGTGGACTAGCAACAATTAAATGTAGACCCAATCACTTAAAATATGTTCACAGAGTTCTCATTTGATTACAAACTTCATCATATTTTAATATAACCTCATATGACAATATAGATTGAACTCAATGAACAAACATACACAATGCATACAAGCCTAGACTTTGGATGATTATACAAACCAATAGAGTCATGACATTGAAAGTACAACTAGGACAAACGGACATTGTGCAAACTGTTGATATACCATCCAAACTCCCTCAATTTAAGCATATTATTTTAATCTTTTGAATGAATAAATCAACTAAACAAAATAGGCCTTGGCAAATATTTTCTTTTAATGCCATTATTCTTTTAGGCCTTTTGACCACGTATTTCTTTTAGATCCATTCCAAACGGTGGCTTACTCGCAAAGGGTGATATTTCCTTTTGGATCCCTTCCCCGTGCACATTTATATACAACATTTTTATATCTCACACAAATATCACGTGCAACGGATTTTAACATGCACTAGTCCTCCTAGATCATATAATATGTAGATGACTAGATTGATAGGAGAACACCTGACAAAGCTCTAATATACATATGAAGTTAAAATTTCAAGTGAGCTCGTGCATGTGTGAATTGAGGCATATAAAAATAGAATCCATTATATCAACACAAAATCCAACTACTCCATGTATGCATGGTAAAGAACATAATAAGGATTGACAATCTAAACCAAAAGTTCTAGCCACATTGAACCGAAAAAGAAGGGATTCTAACACAAGTATATGCCACATAGAGTGTGTCAAACTAAAATACACAAAAAAATTTGAGTTTTTGAAATTTCTTAATCAAACAAACAAAAATGTTTACTCAAAAGACAAACAAAAATCATTTGTATTTTTCATTAATCTTAAATTACTAAAAAGATAAAACACAAATGATAAACAAAATCTTTTTGTCTTTTTCATTTAATGCAAACTAAAATGAAAGATGTATAATACAAAAGATAAACAAAAATCATTATTATAGCATGTGATTAAGCATGGAGCATAGACTAGAAAATGATTAAAACGAGCATACATTTAGCATGATAATATAGCATGTAGCACAAAAGCTAAAGTATTCAAATAAAACTAACACATTCAACCTTTAGATTTTGCAAAGGAGGAAGTATGTGAAAGTAAATGAGAATCAAAAACCCTATCTCATAAAGATACCAAGTCGGATCTCCTAACCCAAATTAATGATGAATGACAATCTCGGGAAGTAGGAATCTTGGCTACCTCAGTTGCGTTACATAAGGATTTTCTACGACCTCATTTAAGATCAAAACAAAATTTCTTAAGATGACCTTTTCGACCACAATGTGAACAAATAAAAGCACGTTGAAAGGTGGAACCTAAGGATTAATATCTAAAGAATTTTCTAGGTGATTCTCTTAAAACATTGGTTTTGGCTTTATGAGTTGATTCATTATAAGTATCGAAGCCTAAACCACAAGTGTCATTTTTAATTTGGACCGTTCCTAATATTTTATCTAATTTCTCCGAACGACACTCCAAATCAAATTTGACTTTACTAGTATCTTTTAGTTTATTTTCTAAATCTAAAATGTGAGACTTTAATAAAACATTGCGCTCTTCAAACGCGAGAAGCTCCTTTTTCAAGGATTCCATTAAACCTTTAAGGCTATCTCTCTAGCCTTCTACATATTCAATCTTCTCACGAAGAGCTCTCTCACATGTTCTAAGGCCTTCCACTAACGCAATCTCATCAATGACCTTAACACGCTCTCTTAAACTAGCTTCTGACTTCAAATTTGTTCTTTTTAATTTAATAGATTCTTCAAACAATTCTTGAAACTCAATTTGAAGTTCACTCACATCAACCTCATTTTCACTTTCACTCTCTATTTCTTCTCCACTCTCACTACCATCAAAAACTAGGGAATCATAAACTTTGACCTTAGAAGTGTCATGTGTTAAAATTTAATCAACAGAGGAGTTCTCACTTTCACTCACATGACTTTCCATAAAAGTCACAATGTTGGGCTTAGTGGAGGAATCGAGTCCCTCTTCATTATCACTATCACTAAGGGTTTCATTAAAAGAAATTGGTTGCTTACCCTATCTCCTTAGTTTAGTGGGGAAATCTTTTCCCTATGACCATACCCTTCACAACCATAAGACCTATTTGACTCGTCCCTATTTAAATTTTCATTAAAAGTTTTAGGGATCTTCTCAACTTGGTCATGCTTAGATTTTTCAAATTTCTTAAAATCATTTTTTAATTTATCTTTGTTAAATTTAAGAAATTTTCGAAACTTCCTAGCAAACATAACCATATATTCTGAGTCACTCTCACTTTCACTCTCTACTACTTATTTTTCCTCCTTCTGGGCTTTCAAAGCAACGCCCTTATCTATTTTCTTTTCAGTTTTAGAGGGAAACATGTCTAGTTCATAGGTTTGTAAATCACCTACGAGCACTTCTAATTTCGTAGAGGCTAAAGTGGGTAAAGAATTTAACACGGTCACCTTAGGAATAAATCTATCGGGTAGGGACCTTAAATTTTCTTTACTACTCGATTGTCGGGTATTTTCTCTCCCAAATTAAAATATGAATTAACTATATCGGAAAGTCTAGCATAAAATTCGTCAAATGTTTCTTTGCCATTCATTTTGATGGTTTCAAATTGAGTGATGAGGTTTTGGAGTTTCGAATCTTTTACGACACTAGCTCCTTCATGAGTGAGTTGTAAAATATCCCAAGTTTCTTTAGTGATTTCACACGTCATAATAAGACGGAATTCATCCAGTGTGGCCGCGCTAAACAAAGCATTTAAACCACGAGAATTAAAATTTGCAAGTTTAAATTCATTCTCACTCCATCTATCGGCGGGTTTGGGAACACGCTCATTATCTTCTAAATGTGTAGGTGGGGACCACCCGTTAACAATAGACAACCAAACCCTCTCATCTAAAGACCTGAGTGCCGAACGCATACGTGCTTTCCGATGTGCATAATTAGAACACCGTCGAACATAGGAAATTTTGAAAATGGGGAAAATTTCATTTTTGTCAAAAATATTTAAAAAGGATCTTAAACGCAATAAATTAGCGATCCCGCTCTGATACCACTTGTTGAAACACGAGGCCCCCAATTTTAAATTTTATAACTAAACTAATTTCAATTTCCTTTTAAAGATGCGGAATAGAGATGGTTCAATTAAACACTTACATAAACCAAAATTTAATTTTCTCAAAATTAAAATTATACTCAAAATCAAATTTGTGAATTTTTACTTAAAGCCCAAAAATTCAATTTGATACAAGTCCTAAAAATTTGGCTAACAATTAATGAATTCAATTTTGCAAATTAGGCCAAACCAAATTTTATCCAATAAAATTAATGACTTGAACTAAATTAATTAAACATTACCCAAATTAATTTTAGCACCAACTTAAGCATGAGTGGTGATTTAAACAAATTTTATCTTTTTACCTAAGCATTCATCTAATGTGATTTTGCAAAAGATAAAATAAATAAATAACCACTACTCCGCAATGTACGAGGAAAAACCCACAACGGGAAAAAAAATCTCGGACGGCCCTAGCCTCAAATCCACTAAGTACGATATTACAAGTACAAGACAGTATGACTTACAAAACTCGACTTGACTCCGTCCAAGCCCCGACGCTCCTTCTTGTACACACATCTGCCCAGCGAATAACCACAGAACTCCACCGTGGTCTCGGAATTCACCGATCGAACTTTTAGGAACCCATCAACCACACACGGTGCCTTCACCTTATAAGAATGCCGCAGCAACAAACAAGGCTTCTTCTTTATGGGATGTAAAAGTAAACCCAAACGAACTCTTTAACTCGGTAGAGTAAACCCGATGCCAAACACTCCAAGCAAGATATATATATAGTAACTTGGAATAAACAAACTACGGGTGTAAACAAAAGTGTTTTAGAATAATGTTCTTGAATATGCAAACACTTGAAACATGAACTTTTGAACTTAGAAATTTTCTCTCTCAAAGTTTTCTCTCAAAAAGGTGTTTAGAAAATGTCAAAAGTTAGTTTTTCAAACTTGGTTACCGCACATATAACTTCTGTCAAGAGTTAGTGGGTAAGGGTATGTGAGAACATGGGAAAAACTACTTAAAACTGCCAGAAAAATTTTCCGCCTGAAATTTCGTTCGAACGACACTTCTAACAAAGTTCCAGAGGCATATGGGGAAATCTCTTTGGAAAACTAATTCGAACGACATTATTGTTCGAACGAAAAAACTCGTTCGAACGACAATATCGAACGAAGTTCCAGAATGTTCAAAATTCGACTTTTAGCCCAGAAACTTTATTTTAAAGTTTTAAAGAAACTATCAGATTAAAATAAAATTACACCATTTATAAGATTATTCCAAGTCTCCCTATATATATATATATATATATATATATATATATATATATATATATATATATATATATATATATATATATATATATATATATATATATATATAAATGCATTCATACCTTTTGGAGACTATGGAATATGATGTTGATGACGTAAAAACATGGCACTTAAAACTCGGCAAATGATGAAGATTTATAAGTCTTGGTAGCTACGTCTTCAACTCTTGCATGTCATAGTCTTGGAGGATACTCACTCAATACTATCCTATGACACAATTGTTTTTGTCCGGAATTGAGCCAACACTATATTAAGACTCAATTGAAAATTTATGTCCTTACATTTTTCCATGGGGATATTCCTAAAAGTTGGTCCTCTACAAACATCGTCTTATTCCCAAAGTGGACTCCCCTTTAACTTCTTAGGAGTTTAGGCCCATTAGTCTTTGTAATTTTTCAAATAAAATTATTTCAAAAATTTTATCCAACCTCTTTGGCAATGTGCTTCCGAAGATTGTATCTTCATCTCAAGGAGGCTTTATTCAAGGATGTCTCATCACATACAATATTCTTCTCGCTCGGGAATTAATTTCTAACCTCAACAAAAAGATTCATGGCTCCAATGTCGTCATCAAGGTTGATATGGCTAAGGCTTATGACAAAATTTTTTGGTTTTTTATTATGAAGGTGCTTCGTGGTTTTGGATTTTTAGAAATGTGTATTGATTTAGTTTGGAGGTTGCTTTCTAATTGTTGGTATTCCATCCTTATTAATGGAAAATCATATGGTTTTTTCAAGTCCACTCGTGGAGTTCGTCAAGGTGATCCACTTTCACCTGCATTATGTTTTATTGCAGCGAAGGTCTTAATAGAGGCATCCATAATTTGATGATTGCTGGTTCCATTAAACATTATTCCATGCTGAGTAGCTATCCACTTGCTTTATCTCTATCTTTTGTCGACGATATAATTTTCTTTCAGAATGTTAATATGCGTTCAGTTAAGAATTTCATGAGGTTTTTATTCAAATATCAGCTCCAATCCGGTCAGAGTTGCAACGCAACAAAGAGCTGTGTTATAACAGCCTCGAACTGTTCGTCTCTCTACATCGCAGAAAAATTCAGTCCGCGGTCGGGTTTACTTTTAAAGTTCTTCTGATTAATTATCTTGGAGTTCCTCTGTATCATAGTCAGAAAAAAACAACATTTTCGCTCCTATCATTGACAAAGCAGTGGATCATTTTAAGTAGTGGCAGTCTGATTTTTTAACCATGGCATGTTGGTTGATTTTAATCCAATTTGTTCTCATAATGTTGGGTTCTCATGTATTTTCTGTTATTTTTCCTACGAAGGCGTTTATTCAAGATTTCAATCGTATTTGTGCGAATTTGTTTTGGGGGGTTATTCGGAAGAAAATTTTAAACACCACTGGGTTTCTTGGGATATTATTTGTAGACCTAAATTTGAAGATGGTCTTGGTATTCGAAATTTTTTTTATGTGAGTTTGGCATTCTCTTGTAAACTTTGGTTCCATTTTCTTCATAACAATTCATTATGGGCTAATTTTATGAATTCAAAATACAAAAAATTAGTTCACTTGAATTTTAAAGTTACTCCCTCATTTGCTAGTGTTTCGTGGAAAAGGATGCAAGTGGTTTATGAGGTTGTTAATGATAATATTTTTTAAGATCCTAATCAAGGTTGGTTATCTAATGGATTTTCTTTCAAAAATACTTGGGATTTGGTGAGATCTAAACATGGTATTCAATTTTCATTTACCATGATTTGGAATCCTATACTTCCTCTAAAACTGTCTACGTTTATGTGGCGAATTCTTCATGATGCTATTCCTCTTGATCAAAATTTACAGATTATCAATATCATGTCAGTTTCGAGATGCCGTTGTTGTTTACATCCTAGTGAGGAGAACTCCCAACATTTATTTGGTTTGAGTGATATTGCTAATTAAGTTTGGCTTTATTTTAAAAAATTAATGGGTCTCAATTTTCAAAATTCGGGTTTTAGATCCCGACTTTTGCTTTGGTGGTTAAATTCTAATGGGAAGAACATCTGGGTTGTTCTTTGTAAGATGCTCCCAAGATTCATTTGCTGGAAAATATGGTGTGCTAGGAACAAAGCTACTTTTGAAGGAATTGATATGAATTCCAAGTCAATTATTGGTGTTATCCATAAAGAGATTAGTTTGTCTTTCAAATCTAGGCCTTATAAAGGTCCCATGTTTAGATTTATGATGTCATTTATTTCGAATTTTTCAATTTCTTTCTCTTTGTTGTAATCCCCGGGAGAAAGGTTATTTTTCTCTATTTTATGTTATTTTGGGTTTAATCCTCTTTTAAAAAAAAGGAAAGGTTGTTGTGTTAAAATCTAGTCATAATCCTATCACCTTTCGTATATCTTTTTAAACGCACTATATGAACCTAGTGTTACAGTAAAATAGTATATAATGGTAATCCATGAATTATAATGATCATAATGATATACAATCTAGCTAACCAGTCCTTAGATTACGAGGTATTAACATATATAAAGTGGGCAAACTTAGTCAATATATAAATAATCACCCAAATGGAGTTCATCACCCTTTGGGTCTGTAAGGATATGTTTTACACTCCCTTAGGTTTGGATTAATTTTGGAACAAACCTTTGAGTCATAGTATCCTCGTATCGAGTCTATTAAGTTGTAATGCAACATCAAGTGAAAATAAAGAGATAAAGCACCATGATAGAGATTACTGAACTAGATCAAATAGACTTATTCCATATTAGATATTTAGTAAAGTTAAGTATTTTCAAAAGCTTTGTATTTAATGTAGTGTACTTTATTTCTAGGAAGTGATAGGATGTGAATTTAATGAAAAATATATTGGAAAATATTTTTTAAATTAAAAAAATTGTCGAGGGACAAACTTAAGTGACCTCGTTCGAACTAGGTCACCCTAGATCGAAGAAGTCTTCAAATGAGAGTATGTTTTTTGAGACAATGGACATCGATCAAATTAAAATTTCAAACAATGATCTTTCAATAAAAGCCTATTTCGAATGAGGGCACATTATCTTAAAAAAAAAGTCTCTTAAACGAAAAAAATTGACCGAGAACCCCTTGATCAAAAGCTCTCGTTCGAATGAGGACCTTTTTCTTGGAAAGTATGTATAGTTGGACCCCTTTCACTATTAAACTATTTAAATACCTTTAAATGTCTATTCCAATTGACGAAGCCTAATTTTTTCAAAACCTTGATTTTGTTATTCAATAGTCCTTTAATTTATGAGAGCTTGTCAACTCCATGCAATTAATATAAATTCTAGATTTATAAACCCTTGAGATATTTTCCTTTTAATAAGATACTAGGTTGGATTACGTGTGGATTGATCATCTCCAACTGAGATCGGTGGATACCATAGTCTTAAAGGGCGTAGAGTTAGTTCTTAAAATGAAGAAACTATTATCAATAAGGTAATAGGAGCGAAACATGAGAGAGCATCATCGTGGAGATTATCATTATCGTATATGTAAGTCGTGTATGAGTCCTTGCTAAGTATTTTAATTATAAATTCAATACTAGTGGACTTATTAGTGGGTTTATGCGATAGTGATTTTTCCCATGGGGGTTTACACTCTAAAATTCTTGTGTGGTTGGTCTTATTTTCTTCCTATGTTAGTCACCAACTTCATAGAATTTAGACTAATTAATTATATTTGGTAAAATTAAAATTTGGTTCAAATTAAAAAGAATTTAATTTTCTATACATGTTAATTAATTAATTAATTAATTAAAATTGGACCCTTAGGCAAATACCTATTTTTAAACAAATATCAGAGCCCACTTTATCATGAATTTGTATCTTTGTTGAGGGTTAGTCGGTCATGCATTTACCTAATTTTAACGGTTGTAACTTTGCATTCTGGAAGGAACATATAATTTTTGTCCTTAAGTCCTAAGATGAGAGGGAAGGGATGGACATGACCAACAATCTTACTAGGAGATACTGTTGTCTATAAACCAGAGGAGTCATGGTCTGAGGAAAACAATAAGGTGTTTAACTATAACTCTATAGGGATTAATGGTACTTTTTATGGTGTCACCATAGAAGATTTCACCCATATTTATAAAGGTACCACATCCACTGAGTCATGTGACATTCTCTATCTCACCCAGGAGGATACGGATATCATTCGGGTTGTTAAAGATCCAACCTCTCATCACACGATTTGAGTTGTTAAAGATGCAATAAAATCATACTTTCAATGATTTTATACAAAACTCTCCCATAACTTGAACTCTCGCTTCTATTTAGGTGATAATATTTTGGACTCTTTAAGAAAACCTTAGGTCAATAACAACTAGGTTCTTTCCACATGTCTCGGCCTTAAACTTTATATGAAGTATAGATAACATGAAGGTATAGTAGATATCCAAACCTTTGAGCTAAAAAATTATTCGCCTCCCAGGAAAGAGAGGGGCATCATGTTGAAGGCGCAAAAGAGTTCTCCCTTGATCTCGGATCCCTATTTCGATGAGAATGATATTGAGATTTACCTATTGACCAATTAATTTAAGAAATTTCTCAAATACAATCCTCAAAATTTCACGTTAATAAGAAAGTAAGAAATAATGGTAAGTCCAACAGAGTAAATAAGTCTTCTGGTTTATGTGATCGTAAGTCTAAAGGAGAAAAAAAATTGGATAATGACTCTGGGAGGTACTTTAACTGCCAAGTTTGGGGGCATTTAGCATGTGAGTGTCCTAGTAGGCTAAAAAGATCAAGTAATTATAAGGATATAGAGGCCACTCTTAGTGATAAACACACATACTCAGATGATGAGTCTCCCATTTAATGTTAATTCATCGCGTTCACTGCCATTGAGTATATGGTTGGTCCTCAAAACTCCCTTGATGTAGAAAATGTTGAAAAACATGGTGTTGAGTCTGATAACAATGGAGAATAAATGGTAGAGAAAGGAGTTTTGCTAATGAGATTATAGAATAAATTCAAATGAAGTTCAATGAACTCCTTGAATTAAGTCGATACATAAAAAAAGGTGAATAAAAATCTTACTGAGAATGTTGATTTGTATGAGAGTGAGGTATGTGATTTAGGAAGAGTGTAGTATTAACGATTAACGTGAAGAATAGAGAAGCTATTATCATTGAGAAGTTGAGAGAGAGAGAGAGAGAGAGAGAGAGAGAGAGAGAGAGAGAGATTTATCTCTTGTGCAAAAATGTTGGTACCTTAAAGATGGATCGCCTTGAGTTATCGCGTGCACGTGAGGTGCTAGAGGAACAATCCAAAATCTCAATAAAGACTCTATAGAGTGTAAGAAGGTGAAGTTTAACCTTGAAGTGTGTTATGAGAAGTTAAATAATATGCTCAATTCACCATCTTAACCCTCGAAGGATAAAATGGGTCTCGACTATGACGGTGTGAGAGAGTCTAAGACAAATAATTTAATAAATTTTGTCAACGGGCCAACAAACAGACATCCTCATCCTTCTTTGAGAATTTGTCCTATCCGAAGAAGGTGGATCCTCCACATTCATAATTTTCCACCCATTACAAGAACAAGGGTCACCTTAGAGACTATTGACATTGGCTTGTGCAGAGTAGGTATGTCCTCCACAGCTTAATGGATATTTATACAAGCTTTAATAATATGTTGAGTACATGGTTCGAACATCCCAATTGCTCATGGGAGAATGAAAAAGGATTGTCTTTTTCCTTCCTAGTGATCAAGGTCAAAAGAAGAAAAGGAATAAGAATAAAAAGAAGCTTATTGAAGTAGAGTATGAGGGTGTCGACCCTCTTATATCTCACCCTTGCGAGTGACTCATCCTATAATTTCTAGGTTAGGATTTGTTTTGTCACAACTATTCAGTGTTATCCTCCCTAAGGTGTATCATATGTTTTGGTTTTTTGTTTTTGTTTTATATATTTGAGAAATAAAAAAGATTTCATTTTGAAAAAATTTGAGAAAAAATATATTTTTTATTTTAATGAATTCGATGATAATGGATATAGGAACAACACCATGTAATCTATTTCCCTTTTTTAGATATTTAGAATTTTGAAGGATAATGTAAGTTTATTGTAGACTTTACTTTGCCATTATCTTTGGAATTATACTAGAAACAACCTATTGCAATCATCTTATAGTCTTTACCATATTGGACACACTTTGACACAAGTTGAAATAGGATGCATCTTTGAATTGATCTGAAAAGTTTTTTTGCCATGCATTTTCATCCAATCGGGTCATATTTTCTTCGCTAGATTTTTTAGGTGTGATTGTAAGAACCACCAAAATAGTTATTGGGATTCTTCACATCATGTATTAGTCTCTTTCCAAACTCATTAAAAAATAGAACACTCCTTCTCGTTAAAGTTCATGGAAGGTCCTTGTCACATATTTGTCTCATGCTTATGAAATTGAATTTTAATTCTTTGACATAAAGCATGCTATCAAGATTTGGGAACTCAAAAAATCTATGGCACCGTGTCCTAAATTGGTAGATTGACTTTTTTATCCAACCGTTACTTTAAAACCTGTGTTGTCCTTATGGTGGATAAAAAAAGACTTGTAACATGCCATTTTCCTATAACACCCACTATCATGAAATATTTTACAGCCTTTAGAGTAGTTTGAAGAACAAGATGTTTAACACATTTACACTCATCCTTGTTGTTAACCTATTTAGGTACCTGAGTGTGTGTGTGTGCGTGAGCACACGTGCATGCGTGCGTGTGTCTTATTATTCATTATATATTCCTAGTTTTTCCACACGGTTCAACCATTTAAGTAGTCTTACTTTCTCATAGAGTTGGGTTTTCCCTTTCAAACACGACTTATTCTAAACTAATTTTAAAAAATAAATATTCACATTTGTACATACGATAATAGTAATTTATTTATAATGTCTTTTAAATATAAACCATATAAATTGCAAAATAAAAATGAAAAGGTCTTTTAAATGATTATATTTAGTGACAGTTAATTTGATGATTTAATTAGCGAATCGTTTTTAAATATTTAGTTAAATCCTTTTTTGTAAGAGTTCTTTTCTAAAATATCAAGTAAAAAAATAATTAAGAGAAAAATTATTAACTTATCAAACAAATTAAGCAAAAATGACTTGAAAACGTTTCCTTGATATTTCATAAATATGATGCAAAAATATTTCCTCTGGATTTAGTACTTATCATATTAAAGAAGCAAAAAAAAAATCCTTCAAGTGTGTGTGTGTGTGTGTGTGTGTGTGTGTGTGTGTGTGTGTGTACGTCCAAAATTATTCCATTTTGAGTTTGGTACCTGTTACTGATTTTTTTTACTTGAGTATATTTGTTATCGCTAAATATCACCAAAGATCACTTTTATGGATGAAAATTTCAAATTTAAGGACAAAAAAGTACTAAAGTCAAAACAAATTAATAACGGGTACCAAAATCAAAATGATGTCCATTTAAAAAAATATTTTGAAAGTCATTTAACTACATTTTAAAAAGACTTTTGTTATCACGCTAAAATGATTTACCTATATTTTTAAATAAACTTTTACTAAATATATGTTTTTTAACAAAAAATTGCGAACATGATTTTGCAACATATTTTTGAAGAAAGTTACTAATCTAATTAACTTTATATAAATATGATCTTAGGAAATTCATTTATTTTTCTATTTATATTGTTTTGTTTTTTAAACCTATTTTTTAAAATTAAGTTTCATTAAGTTTGGTGTTTAGGATTATAAAAATTGCCTTTTAAAAATCAAATGTACATTGCATATCCTTTAATTCATTAATTTTATTGATTAATTTAAATGGAGGGGCTTAATAAATGTCATATCAATCACTTGAGGGATCAATAGGTACAAAAAATATTTAAAAGGATTTATATAAATCTTCTGAATATTTCAAGAGATGCAAAGGTAATTCTATCTTTGAAATACATTAAACAATTAAGGCATTGGCTTCTTTAACGTGATGGTGAAAGATGATAAAATGATGAAAAGTTTAGTGAGAACGTTGTAGACACCCATGAAATATGGGTAGTAACTGTAATAAAAATCTTTAAATTTCAAAATTTGAACTACATTAATACCTTTTAGACTATAATTACCATGATTCCCCTTCTCAATATTTTTTTATCTTCTCAAATCTTACATGTCACACCAACACACACTATTGAGCTTTATTATTTAAATATGATTATGAAGAGATGGTTTATCGGGGTTCGCCACAATAGATTGTCGAAATCTTTCATCCTTGGCTACAGAAGCACCACATCACATCTAAGATCGATTTTCATATTTTTTTTATCGGTATGTCATATACACACAAGTAACATTCGGGAAATCCTTTTTCATGAAATTTTTTTTATTATCCGACTGATGTGTCAAACACATATTGAGTGGTATTAGTAATTCACATGGGTAAATTAGAACTCTGAGGTAAGTGGAGTAAACTAGAACTGTGACATAGCATCAATTGCGATGGAAATGTCTGTGGCCAAAGTTTGTAGGTTGCCCACCTTTACATTTCATAATTTACAATTGTCAATGTCAGTTAGAATTCCAATGGTTAGAAATGCCAATTAATTTATATGTTTATTTTTAAAAGAACGTATGATTTCATTGTGATTTGGAAAAGTAAGAACCATATCTATACTAATATTATGAAATGCAAAAAAAACAGTTAATGTGAGGATACTTTCAGCCCATCCTCGTGTCATTTGGTAATATTACTCTCATTTTATCTCTCTTTATCTCCGACTCCCCATTACCCATTTCCCCACCCCCTCCATTACCCATTTTCTCCCATCGATTAACCCCTCTTTTCCATGTCCTTCCCGATCCATCTAATCCTAATCACCCCTTCATTTTCCCTTCTCGGTAAACTCTTTAAAATGGAATCCCCTACATATTTCAATCGGTCCTCCATTTATCTTCCTTAGTCTCTCTATTTTTTTTTTTTTATATATATTGTGTGGTAGACAAATTCAAAGCTCACACAATGGCCCCAACCTCCATCTCCAGCCTCTCAAATTCCTGATTTTGCCTTGTATTCTTATAGAATTATTTGCACTTTTCAGATATTGATTTGGGTTTGTGTTGTTGAGGAGGGTGGAGTTCCGTTGAAGTCAAAGCGTAAGAGCAGTGGAGTATTTGCGTTGGCACTTGATCGACACCATGGATTACGAATAAGACAAATGTCGGAGCTTTCTTCCGTCCACATCGGCAACAACCATTAAACAACATTTATAGCTCTACAAAACATTAATGCAAATTCGTTATAGCCGGCATAGTAACCAATATCTTGTCCTGTTTTGGCCCCTTCAAAATCTTTTATCATGAAATAAAGGAAAGGCAACTTAATGTCCTTTCAAAACCAAGAGAGTTTTTTTTAGAGCAATTTACAATTAGGTCCCTTGATAATAATTTTTAAATATTTAAGAACAATTTATAATTAGGTCCACTTGTTATGCCACTAGCGTGGGCTTGTACAAGAAGAGAATTAATGGACCTAAGTGTTTAAAATTTGTCAAAATTCCTTTAACGTTTAAAATTTGTTTGTGAGGACCTAAGAGTACTTTCTCCTCTTTTTTTTATCACAAGGAAGAAGAGAAAACAGAGCACAACTACGACAACAAAACATAACAAACCACCAAAGTAATTGACAACTACAGCAAAAAGCGGGAACAACAATCTTTGTAACCCTAAATTTATATCTCTATATTTCACTTTCCAGTTGTTTAGAGTAAAATGGATTTTCATTTTGAGTCTATGTGAATGACACGCCACCATGACTCTGAATGACACAAGAACTAGGTTTTGATTGGGTGTTTTAGGATAAACCCACCGGTTCTTTCTACAGCGCCACAAAATTCTCACAGAGATATTAAATGAAAAGGCTTGTAAAATTACAAGCATACCCCTGTTAAGAGCCCCCAAACAATCCTCATCTTAAAAAAAACACGAACTCTGTGCAGTCCTAAAACCAGGAGACGAAGCATACCCCTGTTACCAACATTCCCTGTTCATTACTGGAATCAAGACAGAAAATAATATAGATCAAGAGATATAAAGCGGCGTTAAAAAAATGAAAGAAATATTTATGTAGATATAGAAAAAAGTCATACCCTTTATTCAACAAAACCTGTAAACCCAATGATTCAGTCTCAAAAAATTCAAACAAGGACTGTAATCGTAATGAAAACTTATGAATTTTTTAATTCTTTGAGTCCGATCAAACTCAGGGGTGAGTTCAAACCTTTTTTAATTCTTCATAAAATGGAACCAAACAAAAAATGGAGAACAAGAAACTTTTTTTATTTATTTCTCTAATGACGAGAGCGGACCGACTATAGCTCTACAGTTTCGATGGCAGCATAATATGGAATGGTTTACTGAACATGCTTCCATTGCGCGGATTTGGTACGGAAGAAGCGAGTGACATGTGGGTTAAGAAGACAGCAGCTTCGTTGCAGAAGAAATAAGTGTTGGGTATGGAATGAGAGAGAGGGGGTGGCTGAAATGTTTGAATCGGACGAGAGAGGGATGAGTTATGTTATGTCTGCACCTTTAATCCCATTTTGTTATTTTTTTGGGCATACCCCAAATGTGGGGGATGTTGAAAGGGTATCAGCCCATTACATGGGGGTTAAAAAAGTAGGGGCTTCAAAAAGAAAATGAGGGTTTGAACAAAAACACCCTTTTGATTTGGGTATTTTCATTTCACCTTGCCTTTTCATTTGAAGCAAATTTGTACAGGTAGTGAAAGTGTTTGTTTTTTCCCAAACTAAGTGGTAAACATTTGACTATTTGACACAAGAGGACTGAGTATTGTACTCATCACCACCCTCTAATTTTTTTTTTTTTTTTTGGTTTATACCAAGGGTATCCACTAGCGACTTAGTGACTAATCCCTTCGCTGATTGTAGGCACCTCTATGGGTGGGACAGCTGGCCCAGAGATTTAAGGTTGCTCCATACCCAAGGCGGGAATCGAACCCCCGACACTTGGTTAAGGATGGAAGAGCCCCTACCGCTCTACCTCTACCACACCACCCTCTAATTAGATATGTAGATGTCTTCTCTCTCGCTCTCTTTCTCTTTCTGTCCGTGTGTGACTATATACTTAAAGGTGTTAGATTTTGTTCTATTTGTGTGTTTATGGCGTTAGAGTGTTTATTTTATATTCACTGTGCATTTTGAGGGATAAGCTTAAACAAGCTAATAGATTTGGGCTTTGCAGTTATGTGAAGAACACTCGTCATTTTATGTACTAGTTGTAAATCCACGCGATGCACGGACGTGATACATAAATATGCAAATTAAATTTATATAATTTTGGTTTACAATTGTGTGTAGTTAATTGGAAAAAAAATTATTTTCAAAACAAAATAAAATATAAAAAATTAATGGTAAAGACATTTTAATCGTTTTACTAAATTGAAAAGTTACTTATATTTAAAAGTTGTCACAAATTATATAATATTATATAAAAAAAAAGATACTTTTAAACATCCCATGCCCTTATTATTCTTTTTGGTTGGTCCAAAGTAAAATCTTAATTATGGTAAAATAACATTTCTATACAATAAAACATAAAACATAATGATAAATTATAAAGTGATAATTACAATTCAAATGTTGAATTGGTTCCCACTAAAATAATTAATATTTAATGATTAAATAAATATTATTATATATATTATCATATATTAAATGTATAGGAAATGTATTTTCTACCACTATTATAAATATTAGACATGATACAAAATCAAGAAGTTTGTAAAAATTTAATAAAAGGGATATGAAACTCCTAAAGCATTTAAATTAAATTTATACATTTTATTACTCAAAGTCTATTATAGAATAACATAATAAGGGTCCTGATAACATGTGTTCTAAGCGCACACATTAAGATCTCAAAAATAGTATACATTTAATTGCATACATATACTCATGTGTAGCTCTAATACTTACTATTTTGACGCTCATAACATGTGTTCTAAAGGCACCAGTTATCATTTTCCATGTAATAAAACTCACTTAAGCTATAACATATTAACACAATCACAATGTTAATCTAGAAAACCGGATAGTCTTGATCAATTATTAACTATGTAAATATACAAAATAAATCCCATCAAAATATCATCACCAAACCCTCAAAATTCCATCAAATAACAAAATCATTTTAGAATTGACACGATAAAACCGTTTTAGAATCAAAATGATAATTTTCAAATGAGAGAAGAGAGAAAATAAAACCATAAAAATACCCACACCAAAAACTCCATTTTAAATATAAAGTAAACAGTATTACCTAAAATAAAATTCCAAACTATAATTTTGCGGGTTTAACCTTGGGTTTGTTGTTGCTGCCTATAATAATGGCGTTCTAATAAAATTGTATACAATATAATGCAAAACTTGTAAGAAAAATAAATTTTCTTTAGCCAAAGAGTAGTAAAAATAACATTAATTTATAATAAAGATCAATAGCAAAAAAGAGAAAGAAAGAAAATATAAACCGACCATATCAGCAAAAAAACTGTTCACCTCTTCTGGTACTAAGAGCTCAACCTCAAAAAATCCTCTTTCTAATTGCCTTCTTTTTTTTCTACTCTGGTGGTTATTTCGTATAAAGCTCTGTGATATGTAAAAATGGATACTTTGTGGTGGGTTCTTTACTTGTTTGTTGTCGTCCCACTGACGTGTTCCAACTTTGACGCCATTGTTGTTGACCTCGTTCAGTTCTCCCAACAAAAATATACTCATTCGTAAATGGGTTTTGCGATCTCTATTCATCAATGCTTGCTCAGATCTGGTGACCCATCCAATTTGGGTTTGGGTTTGACCCGATATGTTGATCTTATCTCGATTTGGGTTTCTTTCTTATATCTAGACGTTAATTGAAGAACAGAGGAGGGTGAAACCCACCTTCATCATTGCTGCTTGGCTCTCTCTCTCTTCGACATATGCCAGTTAGTGGGCGGGTAAGTGCACATAGACCCGCGTTGTATATGACCTATTGACGTGTTGCCACTCATCACTTCCGTTAAGTGCCTGTTGGCGTGTCCACATGATTGCATCAACGGCATCATCATACGCGGTGGGTAAACGATTTTCCGGTGCTAAACGATAGTCAATGGTTTTTCGATGCTATATGATTTACCGGTACTAAACTCTGTTAACCTCTTTTTCTTCAATAACATATGCAATCAAAGCTCATAGTGGTAAGAAAGAAAAGAAAATGTATAAAAATATTTTTAGAAGGAAACAAACTATTTACTTTGTTTGGGAAAACAACAATATACCTTCACTTTCTAAATAAAAGGTTTTTGTGAACCACTGTTGGTGGTATATGAGCTAGAAATGGCTAGAAAAATAGAGAACGGTGGGTGTTGATTAACGACATTTGAGGGAAGCTATTTAAAGGGAGACTTATTCGATTTAAGATATAGGGAGAAGAAGGGTTACTCAGAGAATTGAAAAGGCACGAATCAGTTCCAAATAAGAAAAATAGTTGCAGAGGAGTTATTGAGAAGAGAGAGAGAGGATGATAAATTTCCTTGGTCGTATGGGTTTCCTCATAAATAGTGAGTGAATATAGAGAACCGTGAGTCGTATGGGTTTCCTCATCTCTATACCGTGAGCTCATAGAATAACAAGAGATAATAAGAATGCCACGTGGATAGCTTTAGAGATTGAGGCTCTTAAATGCTTGTATAGCATTTTAGAGTATTATAGAGATACGTCAATTTTGATCGACAGTGTTTATATCTTTTAGTTTTTTCTATTTTTATATATTTTAATTAAATCTTTTGATTACTAAATTTGTATCTTTTTAATTTAAATATGTTATTCGAAGTTTGATAGTCCTTTCGTCATTAACACAATTTATCTTACTCAACAATGGATAAAAGACAAATACGTCAAATCAATTATTTATATGTACTATACTTTCTTAAGGATTTCTTTTTAATAATTTTTTATGCAGGATGACTTGAAATTATTTTAGACCGAAAGTCAACACTACAAAAAAAACTGCTTTTTACTACGGTGCTCCAGCGGTCTCAAAAAGTCCTCTAACCGTCTCAAAAGCCTTTTGTGACGCTATTTGAGACGGCAAATGAGCGTAGTATTATACCCCCGTTTTAAAAGCTTTTTGAGATAAGAAATACGCCATCTCAAAAGGTCATTGCTTATAGGAAGCTTTTGAGACGGCTAAAAAACCGTCTTTTAAAGTTATTCTTAGAGGCGGCAACAACCGTCCCAAAAGAGTTTTTATAGACGGTAACTTAGCTGTCTCAAAAGGTCCTCGTTTATGGAACCCTTTTGAGACGGCAAAGAAGTCGTCTTTAATAATTTTTGGGCCAAAATTAAAATTTCATCCATTCCATAATATGCTCAATATACTTTTAAACAAAAACTCTTAAAAATAATATATGGCATATTTGACATCTCATTTCAACAAATATAATACACAATTTTCCATTCAACTAAAATTAGAGTTCATACAAAGATAAAATAGACAATTTCAACACTGTGACCACCAAACTAAATATCTCTACAAAATTTCACTTGTCACATTAGAAAAAAATATATAAAATCCCGTCTATTCCTAAAAAAAATAATGTAAGCAAAGTAAACTCGCAATCTTGAACCATACAACCTCCATCAAAACGACTTCAATGACTTACCTTGTCCACAAAAAATTTCGAGCTGCAATAAAATTTATATATTGTCAGTTACCTTAAACAAGGAAGTAATGTTTTTTAATAGTACCTATAGATGACAATCTTTAAAAACCTTAGCAAATTTATAAATCTTCATATTATTAACTTTTAAACACTTAATATTTCTAAAAAAAATCGACAGAGTCTCCTTTGTTTATTTATGAAAATCAACTTGTTTAAACATAAAAATTAACTCAAAAATGACAGAAATAGACACAACATTATAAAAAACTAAGGTCGGAATAGCCACAATATATATCTTACCTAACACGCCATCACATACATATAGAAAAACAGAATAAAGATGTGTTATTACCTAGTTGATATGTGTCGTTGACGTCTCAACCTGGGTGCCACTAGGGTCGTTGGTTGGGGTTGCAACACCTCACTCCGGTGGGATATCGATATATGTATCTCTAAATCGTCTTCCACTCGTGTTGTGAATGGTTGTTTCTCAAGTGATCTTTCCTTGACAATGATATCTCACATATTCAAACAACGCCGACGTTTTCTTGCCATGAATCTATGTAGGTATAACAAGTCCTCGTGGGATAGTAAACTTCCTACAACAAATGGGATATAAAATGCAGTTAGCTATGGGTCTGAAAAAGTCGAGAAACATTAACGTGATTTAGATACTTCGAAAATAATTGTTTAAAACCCAATACAAAAACCAGCACTAAAGATATCATGATTTTATAAATACTGGGTGCGCACACGTGCGTTGCACGTGTGACCAAATTCGAGTATTCAATTTAAGTACGCAAAGTAGGAAGAAAGGTATCTGAAGTTACCATGGGACTTCAATTGTCACCTTCAGAACATTCCTGCAATGACCGTTAAATGAAGTAGTAACATTTGTGGCTTACCCCTCTAATGCAGATTTTTCTCATGAATAATGACAGAAATACAAAAGGATTCCACAATTTTTTATACAAACTGACATGGTAATGAGACAGTGGATAAATTAAAGAGAAAACATTAAAGATGTAGGTTTCATTTATTATAGATAAGCTATCACAGCAGGTTGAACTAAAATTTGTATAATGCTTTTGTATGAGTAAACATTGTTCACACGATACTCATATTTCATGTCAATTAAGTGCGATGCACCACGCAAACATAACACGTTGTGTCCTTCGTGCACATAGCATAAAATAAGAAAATAAAAACATTTAGAAATATGCATAAAATAAGAAAATAAACTAAAAAAAAATTACCAATGAATGAAGATAAGAGCGGGAGGGGGAGGCAGGCATTGTCCTCACACACATAGGTCCGCCACTGGATGCAAGAGATGTCCAGGGGCAGCGCACTGGGAGGAGGCCGCGGCAAGGCTGTCCGTTGGCAAGGGAGGCATCAACAGCAGCAACAGGGGCAAGGGAGGGAGAGGAGAGGAGGGGAGGCAACAATAGTAACATCCGCAGCAGAGTTGTCCTCCCTTGGTTAGCTACCATAATTTATGGACGACATTGGACGCCAATACATGTATATCGCCATGGACAATACAGCCTTCAGATAGACATACGTGAACATAAGAGATCTAATGTTGAACTCAATTGATGTGCATAACATTAATTATTACACAGTTTACAACTCAATTGATGCGCATAACATCAATTCCAAGAAGAAAGTAAAAAGTGAAAGGAAAAAACATCATCATGATTAAATAAGCGAACTATATCCTAAAATATGTGCGCAATGTAAGGGGCGGGGAATGATTCTAAGTTTAATCCCACATATATAGTATGTATATCCACTATTGCAGATTTCAATCTGCAATATTTTCTCCATTACTATGATTGAGATCCTGTCCACTTAATCTTGAATAACCCAAGGAGGTTTACCTCTCTTCAAAATCAAATCAACCATTATTTTATTATGAGTCAAGTTATCTTCAAGGAGGTTTACCTCTCTTCAAGGAGATCTTCCTAACCCAAGGAGGTTTACCTCTCTTCAAGGAGATCTTCTCCACTATGAGCCAAGTTATCTTTCTTATTCTTGATGGACTTATTCTTCTAATAATTATTCCATTTCTCATCATAACTAGTTGAAAAAATTCCAGTTCTTCTATTATGGCGACTTGTTGCTTGTCTTTTTCAGTGTCTGATTGATATTTCTTTTAAAATTCTTGATTTTCCTCATAATTAGGAAGCTCTGTATATCTTGGAGAGATGTTGAAGTTATCAAGAACAAGAGCTTCATCAGCAATGATCTCACAACGCTTTATTTTATCTATATGATTCTGAATAACTGTAATCTTTTTAGGAAATTTTGGAATTATGGCCATATCAGACCTTTCTCGAGTGACTTCTTAGAGAATCAAGTTTTCTTGAGAAGGTTCTTCCTCTTTTTATTGATTGATGTTATTCTTCTTTTCTATATAAAATGCAATATTGGTATTCCCCTTTCATAGCATGTCCTTCTTAGGCTTGTTTTGAGTTAGATCTTTAAATATGCATTTGGTCTCTTCATGTCCTTGATTCTTATAGAAAGGGCAGTAAGGAGGGATGTTTTCATAAGAGACTTGTTGCCAAAATCCATTTGTACCATATCATATCCATAATCTTGTTAGTTTTTTATCTAAAAGGTTGAGTTTGACACACACCCTTACAGTGCTTGGTCTAGTGATTTAGGATTTGGTAAATAATTTAAAACTAAACTAGTAAATTAGGATTTAGGATTTTGAATAACTTAAACTAGGTCCAGTTTAATTATGTCCTAGTATTTGTTTTATGATAAACTCCACAAAGCCCATCCACTTCTGTTGCACTTCCATCATTAAGGGAGTTCACTTTTAGGTCCCACAATATCTTCATAGATGATATAGTGCAAAACTTGATATCATTGTTAACTGATCTGAACAGATTTTGAACAGAAGTAGGTCATCTTCACCCTAGGACTAGAATACATAATGTTTGTTCTATGATAAATACTAACTAGCTATTGATGCACACATAATGCGTTTGTGGAGTACAAAATATAAAGAAAAAAGGTGTAATTTCTATGGAGTTATTAAAGCCATAAATCATGATCTTTTATTATGAGATAAATGCCAAGAGTCAATTCTTTAAAGTGAAATAATTATTAATTGATTAAATCATGAAAACTCACCCGGGCGATTTTGATCAAATTCACTACGTTTCAACGAGAAGGGATGGGGTAGAAGAAGCAGAATTGAAAGATGCATCAAGGAAGGGAGGGGTTAGAAACAACAGATACAAATAATTTCAAGGGGGTGGAAAGATTCCTTTTGGAGCATTTTTTTTTATACACCTGTTGGAGCATTACAGAGGGAGTAACAAATATTAGTTTCAGAAACTATAAGATTTCAATGTGAATGTCGACTCATATTTTGGGGTTTAAAGTTTAGTTAACAAGTGGATACCTTCAAATGGGAGGAACATTTAAAAGATGCAGAGCGTCTTAGATTAGTATAAATATATGAAAGACTGAAAGAGAGAGAGAATTGAAGACAAAGAGCCAAAAACCAAACTAGCCACTTACAAATTTAACGTTATGCAGAACTAAACTTGATGGTTAGAACACAAAGGTGTGCTCAATATCACATCCCGCGCATCGAAACAACATATGGGCTTTTAATTCGAAACTTGCAATTCAAAAATTACTCCACTAGTTGGTCAACCTCAACATAGGTAGTCTCGAGGTGGACTTGCTCGGCCACCCCCACCTCCTTCTCGTCCTTCCTCCCTTTCTTGGACTTCTAATACATGCTCATTAAGGTTCCCACAGCTCCGTACTTCCTCCTAGAATACCCATAAAGCTCATCATCAAGCATCCGACAGAAACTCTTCTCATTCAATTCGGATATGGCGTATTGAGGTTGGAGCTCATGGTTCTCAATCAACTAGCTCTCCATCTTATGGACTGCCTCAGACCCGTCAAATACCTCACCCATAAGGACAGGTCCTGGTGTATAGTAGACTCCCACATCTGTGTACATCTGAGTGTACGGTGTGATCCCTACTCGCGCTGGAGCACAAATCCTAGTTCAGGGTACACCATTCCGTGCAAATCATGAATATGCATGATTTGTACTAATTACGAAAGCCTTTCACAGCCACATTTCGTACAAATCATAAATATAAATTGATTGGATCCTCATATTCTTACCATCCCTAACACCATCTTCATCAGTTAGGGCCAAATGCTCAGACACAATAGCAAGCCAACAGTTAAATTTAAACTGAGTAAACTATCCGCTCCCTTCCTCACTTCTTGAAACACATTTTTAAAATGTCCTTATTTTGGACCCTTAGAACCGTTTTCACCTGCTTTAATTTTTGTGCAAACTGCAAAAACACACATTGATAGAGAGACATCAATCATAGCAATCCACAATTCCCATCTATCAAACCTATCACACTTAACATAAGTGGCCATTAAATGAATAGGAAAATGCAGTTTGCTATGACACATTGTTAACAACACATAATGGTCAAAAGATGATGTAACATAAACACTCCAGTGTGACTTTCAAATAATTTATATCGAGCTGCAATAATTTGAGAAACTAGACTGAATTTATTTATTTTTGCAAAAAGAGTCCAGTTGGGACGAATCCACCTTAGGCTAAAGAATAATTAAAACTTTAAGCTTATGGTAAGGAATTAATTTTTTTATTCTTCTAATGGTGGGATTTTTTACACGCCTTACATTCCAAAAAATAAGGACTACCACACGCGCATATATTATTGTTCCTCCAGGTAGCTGATAAGCACCCCTACACCCACTGACATCGATAGTATCATTTCAGTTGACTTATCAGATTGCTCAACTGATCCGATTAGCTTTGAAGCTGTGAGCCAATATACGATACATGGTCCATGTGAACATGTTAATCCAAAGGTACCCTATATGTCGAAATTCAGATTCTCCAAACGTTTTCCCAAAGATTTCTGCACCGATAAATAAAGGACCTAACAAGGCAAAATTTATTTTAAAAGAAAATATCTTCCATGATCAAAGTGGTGGAATAGAGAGAGCAATGGATATTGATGATTTTCATTCATTTTTAGATTGTCGTATTGATGGTTGCAATAAAAATGGGAAAGGCGGGCATTTTCTAGCTTCTGTCCGATCATATAATTTTATCATTTTCATCTGAAATCGTTCCTAATTTCCATCTATAAAACTGGATTTTTGTCAGATTTTATATTTGTTTACGTTTAGTTTTAAGATGCGAAACACTTGCTCTACGATGAGTTTGCTATTTTTATTACGATTTCATTTCAACTATCTCATTTTTATACCTCTCACCATTTGATCTAGATTCTTATGACTCTCTACATTTCTTTTTTCATTTATTGCGACTACATGACACTATGTATGCCTATACGGGAAACATTTACAATCACATTTACATTTACTTCTACATATAGCTCGAGCATCGTGCGGGGCTACAATCTAGTAAGGATATAATTCTCAATCTTGACTACTTCAATTCCATATCCAAGTAAAAATCAATGATACTAGCGAAAAATAGGACTCGTTATTTATCATAACACTCGAGACTAACAAAATAAACAAACACTCCCCGTCTACTGAGATTGCAACTGGCGGTTGAATTCCATAAATCCCAGATCCATCATATCCCTTCTTTCTTTCTTCCCTTTTATTTTCTTACATAGGCAAACGAATATGAATGCAAAAGAAGCATAATGACTAATTACATGATTTGAATTTTTAGACTGGGGATAATATACTTAAAAGAGTATTGAATTCACAATTCAACTTATTATGAATTAGTGATTAAAGTACAAAATTATATTTACATAAAAATTTAAATAATAATTTTGCATTTTAATATATAATTCACAATACACTGAAAATAATCGACTGCTATCAAGGGCTTTGAATTGACTAAGCCAAAGTATCAAATATGTTACACCAGTTAACAAGAAAAAATAAGTTGTTTCTTTTATCTATAATGGATGTTACCAGTAGTAGAGGACTCACATATAAGTTTATCATTGATTTACTAAAAATTGAAGCTTTATCTAAAGGATAAAATTATAGAGACGAGGAAAAGATTTGATGAAACAATCAGGTAACTTCCAAACACCATCAACTATAAGATCAGAGACGCAATTTGAGAGGAGTTGAATAGTTGATATTCATAGCATCTGGTAGAGGAGTACCAAGACAGTTATCAAGACATACATTGATTAAATTTTTATAATCAATAATCCATCTAGAAGGTCATCAACATATAGATAATTGGTAATGGGAATACAATCTCTAGTATGAGAAATGCATTTGATTCCCCCTGAAAAAAACTATTTGTTAAGCCTCTACTTAAACCCTTTTTAGCCAAATAAAAATGGATGGGGATAATAAAACCCACTACCTCAACCCTCTACTACAAGAAGAAAAAAAATCTCTAAGGAGCACCATTGACAATGACAGAAAGCTTGGCAGACTCTAAAAGAATGTGAATGAGATGAACAAACTTTTTGCTAAAACCAAATTTAGATAAAACACAAAGAAGGTAATCCCAATTGATAGTGTCAAATGCCTTAGTAATATCTGCTTTAATCCCCCAAAAAAATTTATTCTCCATCAGATTAAAACCTTCCGACACCACTCCAATCCAGTCCACAATACGGAGGCAGGGGAAAAGGCAGGTAATATCAGGCTTATGCCAATCGTGTTGCACATTTCAAATATATGTGTTAAGCTTTACTAAAATAAGGATTATGTTTCTTGATACGAATGAAAAGTTCACAGAAGTCATGAATGTGACTAAAGTTCAGAGAAGTAATGAATTCATTCAGATTTTATAAAAAATTCATAGAAGTTATGAATCTGACTAAGGACCTATTTGAAAAAAGTAACATAAAGAGTTTAAATGAAAGATGATCTAATGAGTAACATATATGAAGTAAAGTCTAAAATCAGAGGAGAAAAACCTATCTAACCGACGTTTGATTCTTTATCACATGTCGATTGACCGACATTTAGGATCAAATGTCGACCGACCGATGTCAGATTATTTATCAAAGTTCGGATGGTCGATGTTTAGGATCAAATGTCGAAATAACGACGCAAAATTCTTTATCATATGTCGGCTGACTGATGCGAGGTGTTGGTCGACTTTTTCAACCATTTTAACCACTGTGTAACTATGTATTTGTAAACAACATTATTTTAAGTCCCAAAAAAGCATAATCTATTTGTGGGATATGGAGATGAGAGTTGAATGACCCCAACCAATATTGTTTTTTGACAGGCCTAAACATAATTCAGTGGTTTTAGCACTACCAAGCATAACCAAGAACCAATCCAAAATCATTGGAACACTTGAACTTTCACAATCCATATAAAAACACCAATCCAATTAAAATCATCACTCTCAGTCTATTACCAAGCATAAGAAACAACCAAAAAGAAGAAGAACTAGAATTTTAACTAATGCTTATTTTTTTATTTATTACTTTGAGGTACCACGTCATATATTGGAGTTTGTGCTCCAATACTTAGTAATTTAAATGTTAAGATTTAGCATTTGATATGGTGTTGGATAACATTGGTGATTTACTCAACAATAATGCATGTTCGAATTAATATGGGTCCGTCACATATATCAGAAAATAAAATCATAATCGAATAGTAAATCATATTAATGGCATGAACTACTTGCGAAGGACATGAATTAATTAACACAAACAAATATATAAATAATTCTAACTAAAATTAACACAAACAAGTATACAAATATTTTCATAAATTAATTTTAAAACTATACTACAACAACCAATTGACAATCCGAGTTTTCAATTGGCTCACCCTCAACCTCCTATCACCACTACAAATCAATCGAGTACACAAAATAATGATATTAATCAAAGACCAAGAATTAAAATTACCTTTATCCGTGTCAATTCGACAATACTATAACTTTAATGTCCGGGACTAGTTTATCCTCCTAGAAAAAATCATGAATAAATAAATGACAATATAAAGAGAATAAAGAAGTTTCTAAACATCAATTGAAATAAACTAATAATCTCAAACATAAGTCTTCACTCCTAAACATGTCAAATCCTCAACAAAATTCGGGTATATACGTAACTCGAGTAATAAAAAAGACACAACGCAATACGACTTACCTAGGGTTTAACCAATGACAAGAGCGATGGCGAGGGCTGGTGACTAGGGTGTGCGACTAGGGCTAGAGAGCTAGGGCGACAAGGGTGTGTGCAGGTGAAAAAGAATAGAAGAACGGGAGTCTGGGTTTTTTTATGTCTTTTTACTTCTTTTTTTTTATTCTCTTAGGCTTAAAAGAAGCGGGAGGTAAAAATTTAGAAGAGGGGAACCGAAATTTTTTTATAGCCATCATGTAAAGTATACTTGTTGAGATGGCTACTGATTTACTATCTCTTTAGATAATAATTTTTGAGACGGGGAACAAAAACTGTCTTAAAAAAAATAATTTTTAAGATAGTTAATTTTACCCGTCTCAAAAATCGAGTTTTAGAGACCCAAATTTTAGCTGTCTCAAAAGGTTTCGTCTTAAAAAGTACTTTTTTTGTAGTGCTATTTGTAAATGGCACACATTTAAATTGTTTCAATGATTATTTCATGTTCTAGTAAATTTCTTCCGAAAATTAAAAAAATGTAGGCTTTTAACTTGAGTGTATTGTTCTAATGATTTTTAAATGCGACATTTTTATGGCAATTACAATATCTAATACCGTTAAAAGTTGTTTTTTATTATTTTTTTTATAAAAATTACAATAATTAATACCGCTAAAAGTTGTTTATTATTATTATTTAGTCGCATGCAAATCCTGCAATGCGGGGCCGTTTTTAACAAAATTATGAAAAAATACTAAAAAGGTGTTTTCGAAATCATAAAAAAAATTCATACGTGTACAAATTTGTCAAACATAACCCTAAATGATGAAATAAAAATTGAAATTTGCTTGAAATCCAAAAAATTATGTTATGGGTTTCTTCAAATACAATGATTTCATTATGAGAGTTATAGCGGCTCATAACCTCTGTGTCACTAAAAATGTAGCATGTATATTTGTAACTATTTAGAGTTAAATTTTCTTCATTATTTTTGTAATAAAAGGACATTTACACAAGTAAATTGATCCTGAAATGATTATAACACTACAAAGATTTATCCGATTTATATGCTTCAAATTTCGACTTACAATTTATAATAAGGTCTAAATAAAAATGTAAAAAAAATATTGGAGCATAAATATATCATCGAAAACTGTAAATAAACATAACCACCTCGTTTGTTTGTCTCTCACCGCCCACTGATTATTTCTTGATGTCTCTAGACCCCATGTCTCTATTTATCTGCCTGTATATAAAAATGTAAAAAACTATTGGAGTATAAATATATCAGTAAATAAACATACCCACCAAATTCTTCCCCTGCTACATATATACAATATGAAACAAAACTTCAAAGGACCCAAAAAGAGAATTTAAACTCTCCTCCATCTCCAAACCCAAATATATTAACCCTTCCAGAACCTGTGTATACATAAGAATCTTATATTTACAAATATGGATTTCAACTACTTTCATTCTATAATTTTATTGGGGAAAAATGGAAGAATGCATAAAACAACAATAACAAACTACCAGCTTCCTTCATCAGAAATTTATATTAAAAATAAAAAAGAAACTCATCTTTCTAATACCCGAATTTGAAACCAATACCTTTTTGAAAAAAATAATACCTTAGAAAAAAAACACAGGAGTTAGGAATACTCCTTCAATGGAGAGTGGGTTTCACATCAATGGCAAAACCTCTCCCATACTGTTTCCAGTAATCAACACTCAGTGTTCGGAATCGCCATCCTCCCGATCTTGACAGTATCACTGGAGAAGTTATACTAATAAAAGAAATTAGGGAAACGAAAAAAACATAACATAAAGCGGAATTGAATGGACAGATAGAGACTCCTTAATACATGAAGAGGAATAGATAGGGTCATGTGCATATACCCAATTTAGTAAATAAAATTCTTACATTTGCGTACTTTTATGCTCGTGAGTGAGATTTGATCTTCACTTTGAACACAATTTTATAAACAAACATGAATTGGCAGTATCCAATACGAACAATAAAAAGAGTATTAGTAAGTAGCATGTAAAGTAAATGGATGAGAAAAAACTGTGGTGGATGTTATACAATAAAAGATTACCAGCAATAGTTGTGTTACCCCATCCTTGCAGTAAGTTACCAACTACAACAGCAATCGCCACCATTAAAACTCCATTCATCTTTATCTAATATAAATTAAGATACTTACTGTTATCTCTACTTGAATAACTTGTATTACAAATTAAAAATAATAATTACAGATTGTTGAACTTTCTGTGTTTATTGTTCTATGTGAGTTGGGGAGAATGAAAACTACTTTATTGAATTAAGAGACGCAACTATATATAGCTGTTACAAAGAAACTGAATGACTGAAATGCAACCCATGATAACACAACAATCCTAATCGTGGTAAAGGACTAATTCAAAAGAAATACAACGTTCTCCTAAAATCAAGGAGTTATTTCCCATGCAGTTACAAACTGCTGCAAGACTCAAAACAAACTCTGGTGGATAACTCCACTACGTTAATAGACCCTAAATTGAAAACCTAACTTTAACGTCCTCCCTTAAACTGAATGCCTTAAGCATTAGTTTACACATGAATCTAGACAAACCCCCATAAGATCACGCAGCTTCACGTAAGCTTCTAACTTTAATGGTTTTGTCATGATATCTGCAACTTGATCCTGCGAGGGACAACGAACCATTCTTACCACACCTTCATTTGAGATCTCACGAACAAAGTGATATCGAACATTGATATACTTGCTTCGACTATGCATTACTGGATTTTTTGAGAGTTTTATGGCTGAGCTATTATCATAGTAAACAGTTGTTGCATCTTCCTAATCATATCCCAAATACTTTAAAATCCTTCTCAGCCCCAATGCTTGACAAGCACACGAAGATGCAGCTACAAATTCTGCTTATGTCGTTGATAGCATGACCACTGATTATTTCTTTGAGGACCACGACACAGCTCCCGAGCTCAGCATGAATACATATCCAGGCGTTCTCTTCCTGTCTTCTATATCACCTGGATAATCATTGTCTATGTAGGCACTGATCTTCTCAATTCCTCCCTTCCTATAGAATAATCTAAAATTCATAGTCCCCTTGAGGTATCTTAATGCCCTTTTTGCTGCCTGCATGTGAAGTTCATTGGGTTTTTCCATGTACCTGCTGATAAGGCTAATTACAAATATCATATCTGGATGCGGCAGCCAGGTACATCAAGCTCCCTATGACTTGCTTGAAGACATCACTATCCACCTTTAGGCCATCTGCATCTTTGAACAATTTTGAACCAGGAACAATAGGGTTATTTACTGAGTTTCATTCACTCATATCAAATCTTGTTAATACCTCTTGTGCATATTTCTTCTGCCCAACGAAAATTCCAACAGTTTTTTGCACCACTTTTAAACCAAGAAAGTATCTCATCTTGCCAAGATCAATCATGTCGAACACTTCCATCATAGACTTTTTAAATTTAGCAATCATATGTTCATTATTACGAGTGAAGATAAGATCATCAACGTAGAGGCATATGATCGGAAATTTACCTCCCTTATCTGTCTTCATGAATAAGGTGTGCTTATAAGGACATTTTTCAAACTTTTCCTACATAAAATAAGCCTATATTCGATTATACCATGCAGGGGGAGATTACTTTAATCCGTATAGAGACTTCTTCAATTTGTACACCTTTTGTTCATTCCCTTTTTGCACATAGCCAGGGGGTTGTTCAATGTATACTTCTTCGGTGAGTTCTACATATAGAAAAGCTTATTTGGCATCTGATTGGAAGATTGTCAAATTGCACTGTGCAGTTAGGGCAATGACTAGCCTGATCGTGTCCATTCGAGCCACATGTGAAAAGATTTCAGCATAGTCAATACCGTATTGCTGCGTGTATCCCTTTGCCACCAACCGAGCCTTGAACTTGTCCACTTCCCCATTTTCTTTTAGCTTTGTCTTGAATATCCATTTAACTCCAATTGTCTTCCCTCCTTGAGGCAGCTCACTCAAATCCTAAGTGCCATAACGTTCAATGGCTTCAATTTCCGTACACATAGCCTTCCTCCATCTAGCACTCTTTACTGCTTCATCATAGTTAACTGGATCTTCTCCCACAAACATAGGCAAATGAGAAAAGTCCTCCTCTTCCGAAAGTCCTTCCCCACTCACATAATCCCTCATCCATCTTGGCGATCTCCTTTCTCTTCCTTCACTGCTGCTGGATGAATTGCTTTTAGCTAAGTGATCGGTCTCTTCATTATTCTCATTTTCTGTGCTTCCATTCATATCGGTACTCCCTTATTCATTGCCATCATTCTTTTCATTTTCTTCTGCATTGTTGGGTTCTCCATCTCCCCACTCTAAGTCAATCATGATCTCTTCTTCGTGACTCTCATCCCAATCCCAAATTGCATCTTCTTCGAATCCTACATCTCGATTGATAATTATTTTATGTGTAATAGGATTATACAGTCTATAAGCCTTTGATTCTGCACTTACTCCAAGCAAAACACATTTCAGGCTTTTGTCATCAAGCTTGCTCCTCTTACAATCTGGAATGTGGACATGTGCAACACACCCAAAAACTCAAAAATACGAGACTGGAGCTCCATGCCTCCTTTGGAGTATCTTTTTTCACCGCTAAGGTAGGTCTCCTCTTGAGTATGTGCATTATCCAGTTAACAACTTCTGGCCAAAAGGATTTGGGAATCCTTTTTTCAGTCAACATTCTTCGAACCATGTTCATTATAGTCCTATTTTTTCTCTCCGCAACGTCATTTTATTGAGGAGTGTAAGCTGCGGTCAGTTGCCTTATGATCCCATTCTCCTCACAAAAAACAGTGAACTCCTTCGAAGTGAATTCACCACCTCGATCTGTTCTTAATCCTCTAATGTAAACATCGGTCTCCTTTTCAATAATTTTTTAAAATTTCTTATATCCAAACCTTTCGACTATAATCATCAATTAAACTGAGTAGGTACCTTTTTTTGCTGTTGGACGCGGGTTTGATAGGATCGCATATATCGGCATGCACAAGTTGAAGGATTTGTGAAGCCCTCCACGTACTGTTCTTCGGGAATGGATCTCGTTGTTATTTTCCTATCAAGCAACTCTCACATACTTTTGTAGGAGTATTGAGATGTGGCATCCCAATCACTATATCATTTTGTTAAAGTGTCTTTAACCCACCAAAATTGAAGTGACCATACCGGCACTGCCATAGCTGAGTTGGATCGTCTGAAATAATGTTGAAACAGGTTTTATGCCTTGGTAAAGGTTGAACTCGTAGAGCAAACATCATGTTCAAAGTCATTGAGGTTTCTATAATCAGCCCTTTGTCAGGATGGTAAATCTTGCACACTCCTTTTTTAATAAGGATTACAAGATTTCTTTCTTGCAGCTGTCTGATGCTTAGCAAGTTTCTCTTCAAAGATGGAACATAGAATACTCTAGTCACAACTTGCACCATTCCATTTACTTGGAATCTTAAAATTCCCTTCCCCTTTACTTCCATAATCGGGTTGTTTCCTAGATTCACCGATTCTCTAAAGCTTTCATCAAGAGTTGAGAAAAATGCTTTCTTCGCACACATGTGATTGCTGCATCCCAAATCGAGATACCAAGTCAAAAGGACTAAGTCAAAAGAAATACAACGTTCACCTAAAATCAAGGAGTTATTTCCCATGCAGTTACAAACTGCTGCAAGACTCAAAATAAACTATAGTGGATAACTCCCCTACGTTACTAGACCCTAAATTGAAAACCTAACTTTAACAGATCAAGCCATGAAAAAAAATCCATTTCATTCTCAAGTAATTCACATACACCATATGTTCTAAACGATTGAGTTTACCTAAAAAAAAAAATAATATGTTCAAAACGTATAAGGAATCAATTGCATTTGAAAATTTTAATTTAGAATTACTCATTCTCTATTCAGCCTTTGATAGCGAGCAAGAGACATCTGGAAAATAGAGTATTAACTGGTAATAATGTCATAATAATGAGAAGGGACATTTAAATAAGTTAAAGTCTCAATCGAGAAAAATAGAACCATAATATTGTGATTTTATTTTGGGCATCATTAAACAAAAGACTTGAGACCCTTTTGGGTACATTTTTATGAAAACATAGAACTGAGACTGACATGATCGTGGTCATCAGATTCCTCAGAGCATTTGATTTCAGCCTCGATGACTCGAAGAAGTGACTCATCAGAACTGGGTCGCTTAGGAGATGAAGAATAGTGAACAACAGATGGAAATAAAGTGGGAGAGAGATTGGTGTTGTTGACGTCGGAGAACAAGGCAGCCAAGTGTTGGGGGTAGTTAGTTTGATTTTTTATGAAGGTGCAACATATGAAGCTGATCTTCTAAGGATGGTAGCTAGAGCCATTTCAATTTTTGGAGAAAAAAAGGCCTTTGATTTGATACAGGATTTAACGCAGTTAGGGTTTTAGATACGTGGAAGTTGAATGGTTTTGAACATACTATTGCGGAAACAAATTATTAAAGGGTTATAATAAAACATTAATTATTGTTGTCCACATGGCACTTTGTCGATGCGACAACTATCGTCACCGTGTTCCGCTGTCAACTTTAGTTATATACTATAATTCATACAAAGGTGAAGAATCTAAATGACAAAAAGTAAATAATTTAACATGAGAAAGAAATCGTTTAACTCCCACATTGTGTGGGTTCACACATGCTGAACAATTATAATGTTAAACATCCTATTGAATAATGGCGTATGTGGGAAGTCCTTTTTATCCAAAACTTTTTCCATCTTTCATAGCATTGTTCCCATTTCAATTTGTGCTCGTCCACTCCACATATGACCCCTATAACAATGGGTTGCCATACTTCCCTTATCAAGTAAAATCCCTTTACGAAGCTTCGTTGCATTTTTCTTTGCCCTAAGAATATGGGAGATAATGAAAGTTAAAAAAAATAATGAGAAATTTTCACATTCTTTTAATTTATCCACCTCCCGTTTGCCCCTTTTCAATATTTTGGACAATATGGAATTCACAAAACCTAAAGGCAAAGACATATTTACAACCCAGAGATACTTCGTCCCCGCTTGTCATAATATAATAAGTCTCATAACATCTCCAACAGCGTATTAAGTTGGTATGTTTGTTAAATATACACATTATATAAAATAAAATAAAAAAGCCTCGCTCTAAATGTAGGGGCATATACCAAATAGTCCATCGAACTTTTTCTAATACACGTTTAGTCCAAGCCTCTTTATTTTGCATCAAAAAGTCCTTCGCCATGACAAAAAGGCTTTACCATGCTGCTGGCGCGGACCTTTAAAGATAAGAGAATAAGGGACTTTTTGGTACAAAATAAAAGGCTTTGACTAAATGTGTATTAAAAAATGTTTGAGGGACTTTTTGGTATTTGATCCCCAATGTATGTTAAAACTCAATAATGTATCAAATTCATGTGTATTTTGTATACCAAATCACACCATTCATGTTATCTCCCTCGCGTCTCCTCTTATCTCCGTATTGGCCAATTGATTTTACACATTTAACACAAACAAAAACCCGTTAGAAGATAAAATAATTTAGAGCACTTCTAGTGAGCGCGAAATTTTGACAGATTTTTGCCCGACATAATGACGTGTTGGTTTGTTATTGATTGGTTTTTAGATCCCGCTGACGCGGACCGCATAAGTCAACCAATAATAAGCCGACACGTCATTATGTCGGCCAAAATTCAATTAAAATTTCGCACACAGTAGTATTTTTGCATAATTTATTATACAAAAATAATTTCACACCTCAAACTTAAACATAAGAAGATATATTAGGGCTGGACGCCATATTGAAGCTACCGACAAGATGGGGGGTAGGAGTGGAAATGCTGCAGTGCTAAGCTGTATCACGTAGAGTCCGACCAGAAAGAATCTTTAAAAAGAGAGAAATAATAAATCAATTATATAGCTCATAAACAAGGATCTAAATATGGCTCGATGTCACGTCAACTTCACTTGTGGGAAGAAAAAAACATCGTTCAACTTGGTGACAACAAACTTCTCTTGTGGCCGTCGTTTCTACCAAAGATCCCAATGCTAACTAAGTTCTTGTGATAAGACTCACCTCGTTACTATTAAGGCCTTGTATTCTAAAACAAAACCCCTCCTAATCCTCCCTCTCCTACAACTCTGACACACCAACTCATCCTTGAATAAGTGTTCCGGACGGTACTGTGGTTCAAAGTGCGGCAAAACATCCACTAGAGGTTTGTAATCTATTCCTTGTTTTTACTCGTGTTAGTTTGGCTTAGTTTTTATCTAAACATGCATAAGCGTCTTCGGCAAGTATTCACTTCTGTAAGAGAGCACAGCACGGTAAGTTACGCCAAGATGGTGACGGTGGGAGGGTTTTGTGATCTCGATCTCCTTGTAGTAAAAGCCACATCACCCAAAGACTTGCCGTTACCGGACAGATACGTTCATGAACTCTTAAAGATTTTCTCCATTTCCCCTTCCTCCTACCGCGCATTTTCACTAAGCTTCACTCGCCGCTTTGGCAATACACAGTGCTGGAGGGTGGCGTTAAAATGCCTAGTCCTCCTCCACCGTCTTCTCCGAGCATTGCCTGACAACAACCATTTCAGAAACGAACTCCTGTGGACTCGCTCCGCTGGATTAATGTCTCTCTACCCATGTCACTTCCGTGACCTCTCCTCCTCAGCCTCTGAGAATTACACCTTTTTCATCCGATCATATGCCCAGCTCCTTGACGAAGCCCTCGACTGCATATCGATTGGTTGTAACAAGGAGAGAGATGAAGCAGTTCCCGATAAGATGATACAAGTGGGGAGAATGCTTCAAGTGTTGCAGCAAGCCCAAAGCCTCATTGACCGAGTTATGGAGTGCCGGCCAACAGGAGCAGCTGCCAGAAGTTTCGTCGTTCAATCCGCGATGAAACATATCATACGGGACAGCTTCTTATGTTACACTACATTCAGGAAGGAGATTGCAGTGGTCTTAGACCTTCTCATTCAGATGCCTTACCGGAGTTGTATAGCAGCTTTTGGGATATATAAAAAAGCTGCAGTTCAAGCTAATCAACTCTGTGAGTTCTATGATTGGTGCAAATCTATAGGGCTGTGTGGGTTCTACGAATACCCTTTCATAGAACGGATTCCACAGATACAGATTCAAGCTCTTGAGACTTTTCTTGACGGGATGTGGCAGTTGACCGACTCATCATCTTCAACTACTTCGCCTTTAACATGGACAATGCACTCTCCGTTGAGTTCAACACAAGACAACAATGACAAAAAGATAATGAGAGCAGATGTCTTTCCCAGTAATAACTGGATGAAATTTGAAGAAAATGATTTGGTAACAAAAACGGAGGAAGATGAGGAGAGGGAACCGTTAATACAATTTGAAATAGATCACAGCAATATTGATTGGGAAACACTTTTGGAAGCTTCGATGAGTCCTTCATGCCTAGATTGTAGAAACCACTACTCCGATTTTAACAGCCATGGGTATGGGTTTAATTCAGCACAAGGGACGGGAGATGAGGTAAATGAATGGCAGATGCAAGTCTATAGTCCTTATTCTATAAACCCTTTTTATCAACCGCAATATATGCCTCGTTATCATGGATCAATTGCAAGTAATCCTACGTATCCATGGGCCCTTTGACGCTCAATAAAGTGAAAGGTTGGACCAGTGCTTGCCAAAAAACTTCTTTCAATTTTTTTCCAAATTACTGTTGGGCCAATGTCTCTAGACATAGTATTTTGGTGTATATTGTGAGCAATTATATATATCAAGCTTTCTTCCTCGTTTTGTTTACATGGTTCAATCTTACTTTAGCCCAACATTTCATTTGCTACGAAGCTATTATCATTTGGACGTTCAATGGATATAATTATAATAAAAGGTCCAAGAGGGGATGCACTGCATACATACATCTGAAACAGTGAAATGCCACGAATTGATACCTGAAAACGTACTATTTGATACCTGAAAACTGCTTGATCATACGCTCTCATATACCTCACCATTTAAATAAATAAGGACCCAGTTTTCTCCAAGCATGTTACTAATATCCTGGAGGATACATCTATGCATAGGGACAATTCTGCAAAAACATACTACAGAAAATTGTCACAGGCACATGAATTTATTGTTGATAGTGTTTTCTTATGAAGGAATCATCAAGAAGATAGAGTTAATAGAAAAATGCATATATAATAATAATAAATAATTATTTATATCTATGGGAGAGCTAGAGCTTGTAATACCCCGTAATTTTTAAGATTTTTAAAACAAGGAATTAATTAAAATTCAAATATGGGAAATTTAATTAATAATTAATCCGGATTAAAATAAATATTAACTATATGATAAGAGTTAGTATTTATTAATGAGAATATAAGTGGATATTACTGAGCGAATAAAGTAATATATAATTTTGAATTTATGAGAACTGTCACGAGTGAGAAATACGATAATTATTGTAATTAAGTCGGGACGCGCGTGTCGGTAGTGTCAGGACTAAATTAATGGAGTAAAAAGTAAAATTATTTATAAGCCACTCAAATGGTCGTTTCGAGTGTGTCAATCTGTCCGGAAGGGGTCGAAATAGTCAGAAAAGTCTACTTGTGGTTTAGTTTGGATCTTGGAACAGTTTTAGGCCAAACCGGCATTCCGAAAGGGCATTTTGGTAAATTATATTTTTGGAGTATAATTCATGACGAAAATTAAAGAAATAAAAAGGTCAGGTACGTGGGTTAAATTAGGGCTATCAGTGTTAGACACGGAAAGGCCAAAAGGAGGAAAGAAGGAGGAGAGGTTTCTAGGGCCAGAACAACCACCAGTGCACCTTTCTCACCACCGAGACCACCACCGCGTAGATCGGAGAACGAGAATCGCAACCATACCAACGACATCAATGGATTAAAACTTCTTTTGTGAGGAAAGTGTTTAATTCTTGCAAATCTGTAGCAATAATCATGTTTGTGTTAGTGTAGATGATAAACACCCTTGAGTTATATGGAACTTTGATGAACAGTGATGTTTGAATGCATGAATTAGGACTGAAATGATATGAATTTGAATTGTTCATGTAGTTAGAAGAATAACCACGAATTTATGATGAACATTGATTATTAAATCTTGGATTAAAATGCTTGAATTGAAAATTAAAGAACTAGGGTTTCAATGTATATGAATTTGGGGATTTCGGATTTTAGGGCTGTTAGTCAAGGATTTAATAATTCAAGGTTGTTAGAAATCGTCCCTATATGTTGAAATAATGTTTGGAATTGATTGCTGGGAGCTTGGGAGTAAACAATAAAGGTTTTTGGCTTGAAAATGGTGGGAAAATGTAACAGTTAGAGGTTGGGAACGAAACTGCGTCATCTCGTTCGAACGAGATTGGATCTCATTTTAACGAGATGGCATCTCGCGCGAAGAGGTCGTTCAAAATACTTGTTATATCGTTCAAACGAGATGCAGTTTCATTTGAGCGACGTGTCAGGATTTTTGAAAAATTCTTTTTGGTTCCAATTTGTCCAACATAGTTAATTCGAGTGAGATTAAATAATGTGGAATTAATTTGAGTATGGGGCAGAATTATTAAAGCTATTTGCAAATAAAACTTTAAGGTGTTTGGAGCAGTGAGTTATCCTTGAGAATTACGAGAGAGAGTATTCGTAATTAAATAAATAAATCATAAACAGCAATGAGAAAAATACTACGTATGAACTAAAATATTTGGGTTGTGTGTATACCTAATGAGCTTGATGGGTTTGTGTGAATACCTATAATACTATTATTTCTATGTATGACATACCTACCATACTTGCTATCACGGGAGGTCTTAAAGAGAGGACATTCTTATCTTGAGGAGCCTTTGGGGGGATTTAGATTACTGCCTCAGAACATAGAACCTAGGTACGGGCTGTTTGTGAGAATGATAGAGTTGACGGTCATATGGGTGCGTAGGTAAGTGCGTAGCCCATTGTCTTGCAACTATGTTTGCCTCCAATATGTGTGACTTTTATTTATATGGTTCGAGAGTGATTCCGAACTGATTGTCCTTATTCGGTACGAAATGTACCGGGACTTTATGGCAGAGTATGCACGCACCGTAGCTGAATCTAGTCGGGTCGTATTAGCATTTCTTTATAATAGCGTGCTGGAAAATAAATACTTGTGATTTAATGTACCGTGTGAATATGTACATTAGTATGATAATGTAACTGAATCAATTATGTGAATTCTTAACCTTATTGTAGAATTTTTCTTGGGATAGTAAATACAGGAATATTTAATAATAATAGTATGTGGGGAATACGGGTTATTACTACGGGGGAGTATTAGAAGGTCTATGGCTCACTACACCAAATCCTGCGAATGGTCACGCCCAGTGGGTCACGGCCCAAGTCCGCAACCAGCTGGTCGCGGACTTGGGCCGTGACCCACTCAATATTTGGTGTGACCATATTTATTATCACACTAAATTATCGAGGCTCTAGAAGTGGTCACGGCCCAAGTCCGTGACCACAGTGGTCGCGGACTTGGGCCGTGACCAGGTCGTGACCATCTTAGCGCTAAACTCGCGCCAAAATTCCCTCCAAGCTTGGTCACGGATTGGTCACGGACTTGGGCCGTGACCATAGGCATGACAAAGCACAAAACACACACATTGGGGGTCACGGCTGGGGGCCGTGACCATTTCTTGGCGTGGGTCACGGCTATGGGCCGTGACCATATGCAGTTTGATGGGTCTTTTAGTTTCGGTGGTGTTTCTTCTGGTGGGTCACGGCTGAGAGCCGTGACCAGGTTCAATCTTAAAAAAACAAAACGCTGCATTGCTTTTCTCATTCAGTAGCCTTCGTTTCTTTCATTTCCCCCCAATGAAATACCCCCGCTAAAAAAAACCTTATCGATGGGACTGTGGCTTTTCTAGCGAAACCAAAGGTGGCGTTAACGGGGTCCACCGCAGTGCCGATTTACTAGCACTGTCTCACATGTCTATGCGATAGATTATTGGTCCGGTGGGCACTCCGGTTGAGCCAGTCAAGTTGGTCGCGGTTGAAGGGGAACAGGAGAGGACCAAGAGTGATGAGAAGATTACAGCCAACCCAGCAGACGTACCTTTGGGGAAAAAACATCTGAGAAGGAATGACTTAAAGCTGCAAGCAACACCTCTAGCCCAAACAGACAATAAAGGGTACATCTCCGGTGGCTGTTTCTCTACGGACAGGTGAGAGCGCAGTTGGGAAGTCGGGGGACAGAGCTGTCAGCTCGGGTACGATGAGACCTCCGGTGGTAACGACTAACGACGGCGGTGGTGGACTCTGGCTTGTTTCTCTGGTGAGATGTTTCATCGATTCTCATCTCTCCTTTCCCATTTCTGTCTCACGATATGTTGTTTCACTACAAAGTAAACAAAATCATTGTGTGTATTTGTCATCTATCCAACATATATATACATCACAACGGTGGTGTATATATATGTTGTGATTTCTATGCTTTAATCTATTTTGATTTATGTGCTTCACTTTAAGATTTTGTGGTTAATTTGATGTTGGATACAAACTGACTATTGTGCCGAATTAATTTTTGAAGCAGAGTGGTATACAACTCTTTTACTGCTGTGAGGATTAATTTTTTGGAAAAAGTCAGAGGGTCCACAAATTGTTGGTTACACTTCTAAAGTAATGCTCCTATTAGGCAATCATAGATATTTTTTTGAAGAGAAGAAACCACATTTTTACTTCTATGGGGATTAAATTTTTTAGAAAATTATTCCACCTGACATCGAATTTGCGAGTTATTGAATTGAGGTTTCAAATTTATTGATAGAAATGGATATTTCAAGTTTAAGTAAAAGGATTAATTTGGTGTTCTTTTTTTGTATTTTCGGGGGATTTTTGTTGAGTATTATCATGTTATACTTTTCCTTCTTCTACCTTCACTGTAATTTCAAAAGAGGGTACACAGATTGTTGGTTAAATGGCAAGCGGGGTTCAACTAACGACGGCGGTGGTGGACTGTAGGGTTTCTTTCATTTCGATTGTTGTAAACGGTCTCAGAAATAGAAAGAAGACGGTAGGGTTCTTTCACCCATACATTAACGACGGCGGTGGAGGAGAGAGAGTTCTTTGGTGTGCAGTGAAAGCCATACAAGAAGAAAGTTTGATTTGGTGCCATACAAGAAGAGTTCTTAAACAATAGGATCTTGATTGCGTTGTGTACACAGTTGATGGCTCGAGCACTCGATCGCTTTGCGATAAATTTACCCTCCTCAGGTACCCCCATCTCTCTAAACAAGCACGTATCAATTTCTTTTATTTTTTTAATTTAATAGTTATATAAACTGGTAATATTACTGTTTAACACTATAATTTTAAAACAGGACACTCTCACACTTTAATATTAGGAGGGCTCCTGCTAAATAAAGAATCTTTCTCAGTTTTTTAACTTTAAGTTCCGATTGATTATATACGTATAAAGTGAGGATGAAACCTCAAGTATGATAGCCTAAAGGTCAAGTGGAGGATCCAAGATTTTTGGTAGGGGGCCAAAGTTTTGAGTGTTGTTGGGTTAATTCGAGTTTTATACAAATGATACCTTTTGTTTTTATGATTTATTACAATTAGTGCCCAAGTGTTTGAGTAAATACCTCAAAGTTTGAAGGTTTTCAAAATTGCTTACTTACATATTTCTTATCATTGAAGAATTATGCATATTCGTAAAGATGAGTGATGTTCTGTATTTTTGTAGAGTCAAATTTCACTAATTCATTTTGAACGTGGGCATATATACGCATATATCCAATGTTCTGCATTTTTTTTATTCATGTCCTGCAATATCAAATGCGTATTTTCTCGGTTTAGATTTATTAAAGTGGGAGACTGACTAGCCACTCTCGCTTTGCTGATATGACTTGGGTTTAATCGGGTATTGTTCGAGACTTATTTATTCGAGAAAGTATAACTATAAGTTTTTTAAAGCAAGTAAATGAGTTTTATTTTTATTTTTTATGTACTATATGAGTATTTAGGCTTTCGATAGTTATATATTCTCATCTTTTATATCTGATTTTGTCCCACTTTGTAGGTTATCAATTTGACTATGTATTTGATTGGACTATATTGAAGTATCCTCATATTGGTGCCAGTTCTAGAGGACGAGTCGGTGTTTGTATAATTTTCTTTCGTGTTTTTTTCTTCTTCCAAGAATGTTACTTATTTGATGCTTTTGTTTTCAAAATTCCAATGGAAATGCAGGTTTAAATGCAGGACCATCTGCGAAAAGGACCTTAGGTACTCTCTCTAAGCATATTCAGATTCGTCCACGAAATGTCATGTCTTTATATAATTATTCTTCTAATTATTCGATTTAGTGTTGTGAGTCTAATTTGAACTTTGCGGAATGGCTATGTTCCTAATTCAACCAAGATTGTAGTTTTACTGGAATGGCTTTTTTGGATATGCTTCTGGGGAATATATTGTATATTTTGTTGGGACTCATTTTAGTATCAGTGTGCTATAGCTTCAATTTATATTTCTAAAAAATCTTGTGTTATGCATGCTAGACGGACAATAAAAAACATTCCAAAGTATGCTCCAGCACAGTTCTACATTGACAATATGTTGTTTCGGATCAAGGAGAAGAACATTCCCTATTGCTATTGTTGCAGGTTAGATCTGCTATGCTTTACTTTAACAAAAGTAGTTATATAATTGATATGCATTATCTATTAAATCTTTTATATAGTAGAAGGAGTATGGGATAATTATTGGTTTTGTTTGGTTTGGCTGTTGGATAATTATTGGTTGTTGCTTGTTGTTGGATAGTATGTTAGAAGGAGTATGGGATAATTAGAAGGAGTACAGGATAATTATTAGATAATATGTTGAAAATATTTTAGACTCCCGGTTTGAGAATACGACGATAATTTGAAAATGTGTAGACTTAAGCTTAAAAGCATAGCGTTAGAGGGGAGAAACCCGAAACATCCCCCAAACTGTCCCGTTAGAGGCATCAACACCTTGCACGGAACCAATGTAACTCGTACGAATAGGCCACATGATCACGGGACTCCCGGTTTGAGAATACGAGGATAATTTTGCATATATCAGAACTTAGGTTTAAAAACATGGCGTTAGAGTGAGAAAACTCGAAACAACCCCCGTACGGTCCCATGAGAGGCACCAACACCTCTAACGGGATCAATGTAACACGTTGAAACTGACCGCTCGATAACGGGACTCCCAGTTTGAGAATACGACGATAATTTCAGAATATGAGGACTTAAGCTTGAAAACAAGGCGTTAGAGGGTGAAAACTCGAAACAACCCTCGTACGGTCCCGTGAGAGGCACCAACACCTCTCACGGGACCAATGTAACAAGTAAGAACTAACCGTGCGATAACTGGACTCCCGGTTTGAGAATACAGCGATAATTTGAAAATATGAGAACTTAAGCTTGAAAACAAGGCGTTAGAAGGGGAAAACACAGAATAACCCCCGTACGGCCCCGTGAGAGGCACCAACACCTCTCACGGGACCAATGTAACACGTAGGAACTGACCACGTGATAACGGAACTCCAGATTTGAGAATACGACGATAATTTGCATATTTCTAAACCCAGGTTTAAAAACATGGCGTTAGAGGGTGAGAACTAATAAGATCCCCCGAACGTCCATGTGGGTGGCACCGACACCTCCCACGGGACCAATGTAACTCGTAGGAACTGACTCCGCAGCCGCGGGACTCCCGGTTTGAGAATACGACGGTAATTTGCATGTTTCTAGACTTAAGCAAAACATGGCGTTAGAGGGTGAGAACTAGAAACAGCCCCCGAACGCCCCCGTGGGTGGCACCAACACCTCCCACGGGATCAATGTAACTCGTAGGAACTGACCCCGCAGCAGCGGGTCTCTCGGTTTGAGAATACGACGGTAATTTGCATATTTCTAAACTTAAGCAAAACATGACGTTAGAGGGTGAAAACTCGAAACAGCCCCTGAACGGCCCCGTGGGTGGCACCAACACCTCCCACGAGACCAATGTAACTCGTAGGAACTGACCCCGTAGCCGCGGAACTCGCGGTTTGAGAATACGACGATAATTTGCATATTTCTACTTGGTTACTGATAATTTTAACTCATATATGCAATTTTTCAGCTTGATTAAATTTTTTGTAAAACTACTTCGTTACTGATATTTTTTTTTATGTATCCTATCATTTGTAGGATTTTTGCACGCGGATCAAACGAAGGAGGCAATGGTCTACCGCATGAAGATTGTTTATATGTTGTGGACAATCAAGATTTTGTCAGCCAAACGGGCTTTTATTGTTTAGTTTTATGGCCGTGCAGGCTTTTATAATTTGATTGTTGAATTTTATGGCCGTGCAGGCTTTATAATAAGTAGGTTTTACATTTACAGGTTTTGGAATGTTAACAAAATAGGGGAAACTCTGCCCAATTTTATTTTTTTGGTCTGTGAATTATTAAGACGTGTAATATTTATAAGTTTGTATATATATTTATTTATTAACAACGTTCTCGATTCGCAATTTGTGATTTTTTTATTGTTTTGTCAATAATAAATATTTGTAACACCTCGTACGCGTCAAACGTTACACGTAGCAACTGATGATGCACTCGCAGGACCCCCAGTTTTAGGATTGGACCAAAAAAAAATACATTTTTTTTTAAATTATAGTTAAATATGGTCATGGACTTTATCCATGACCATTTTTATTTTTTCGTCACGCATAAAAATGGTCGCGGCCAAAGTCCGCGACCATTTTTATTTATTTTTTTTGTCACGGTTGTGGGTCGCGACCAATTTGTTACGGTTGTGGGTCACGGATTAGGACCGCGATCAATTTTTTTTATATTTTTTTGTCACGATAATGAGTCGCGGACTTTGGCTGCGACCAATTTGTCACGGTTGTGGGTCACGGATCAAGACCGCGACTAATTTTTTTGTCACGGTCGTGGGTCGCGGACTTTGGCCGCGACCAATTTGTCACGGTTATGGGTCACGGATAAGGGCCGCGACCCGTCACGACATGGGTCACGGCCTAAGTCCGCGACCATCTGCCGTGACCCCTCTCGGCCGTGACCATTTTTTGGTCACGGACTTGGGCCGCGACCCACGAAAATGGTCACGCCCGAAATGGTCACGGCCCAAGTCCGCGACCCACAGCTTTGGTCAGGGATTTTGGCCGTGACCAATCGTCAGTTTTGGTGTAGTGGCTACGACCTAGTTAGGAGTGATAAAGATAATTAGGACGGGTTAGAGGTATGTTAGACGTGCACAGTAGTTGAGAGGTGAGAATCTCAAGTGAGTGCTCGAAAAGCTAATATGCACATAATATTTGCTTTATTACAATTTTTAAATACTTGCTAAATTATTTTGAAATATTTTACACTCGGGCTCTAACTCGTCTATTGCAAAATTTCTTTTCTTGTGAAATTATTTTAGGTGTCCATCTACAGGGACGTCAGGCTTAGACTGTTGGATCTTTTGACGTGATGCAACTATTGTGGGAGTTGCAGGTTCTCGTATCTAGACGCCTCCACATCTATGATTTTAGTTATTTGATTTAGTCTTCTCAGTTAGGGCATGTGTCGCCCATTCTCGTTTTATTTATGTTAGAGACATTGTACTCTTTTCATTTCAGTTTCAGTTGGATTTGGTATTATTACAATTGGTGGTTTGGAATTTTATCAATTAGATTGATTATGTCATCTTTATCATTTTTAGTTAGATGGTGTTTTATTCATAAATTGTTTATTCAAAATAGTGAAGGCATGAATGGTTAAATTAATTGATTTTAATATTGGACAAAAAAAATTTACACTGGCTTAGTTAATGATTAGGTGATTAATAAAATAAATATTTTTGACAGTGATGCTAAGACTGAACCAACTGGATACTTTGATTTAATTTAATAAATAACTGATTACCTGGTATTTAATTAGGCGGGTTATCACAAGTGGTATCAGAGCATCAGGTTCTAGAGTCTTTTAGGATCTGTACAGCTTGTTATGCTTCCAGCTTAGTGTTCTTTGATATATAGCCTTATTATTAGGATTGTTGCATTCAGAATTTTTATGTACGTCTTCAGCTATATTAAGATTTATTGAACTATGGACTTATAAATTCTATCTCATTTCAGATGCCTCCGAGACGAGCACCGTGGGCCAAAAATGCCCAACCCGAGCTACAGGCAACTCCGGCCCAGGATATGATGAATGCTGCCGAGGTAGCTGCTATAGTTGCATAGGCGGTTAATGCAGCGCTAGCCCTTGTTCAGTATCCCCCACCACAGGCACAGGTAGTGGCACCTGCCCTGGTACAAGCGTTCCCTTCTGCCTGGAAACGAGTCAGAGACGCTTTCTAGAAGGCACACCCTCCAGAGTTCCCAGGGAGCTCACAAGTTGTGGCAGCCAGCCAATAGAAAAAGGACATACAAAGGCACCTGCGGATGTATGAGTGCACGGAGGTACAAAAGCAGATATTAGCTACCTTCAAGCTGGTTGGAGCAGCATTACAGTGGTGGGAGTCCACTACTACTATAGAGGAGTCCACTACTACTACAGAGGAGTATGACGATCCAAGACTTCTGGGTGCAGTTTATCCATTCAAGCATATGACGTGTTCATTGAAGACGTAGCGGCCAAGAGTATAAATCTTCATCAAATGCCGAGTTTAATGTGCCTCATTTTTACGTCACCAACATAGCTCCAATTGCTCCTAAGGTATGAATGCATTACATATATATATAGGAGCTTGGAACATTTTATATTGGGTGAACGTTTATTTAAAACTGTTGCTTATTTTCAAAAAGATTTTATTAAAACTTTAATATAAAGTATATAAATTTTCTGGGCTAAAAATAGAATTTTTCAAACTTTCTGGAAGTTCGTTCTAAGTGTCGTTCGAACGAGTGTGTCGTTCGAATAACAATGCCATTCGAACGATTTTGCTAACGAGTTCCCAGATTGGCCACTGGAATGTCGTTTGAAGTATCGTTCGAACGAGAATGATGGTTCAAACGAGATATCCAAAGAGACTTCTAATAAGTTCACACTGGAACTTCATTAGAAGCTCGTTCGAACGAGATTTGGCGGGAACAGTTTTTTGGGCAGTTTTTGATAGTTTTTCCCACTTTTCCACTATCTTTTAACAGAACTTCTTAAGTGCGGAAATTAACTTTTTCTAATTAACATTTTCATAATATTCTAACTCCTAAAGAGTGTTTTGTGAGTTCATCTTTCCTAAGAAAAAATTCAAGTTTAAGTGTTCATTTTTCAAAGAAAAATCAGTTAAACACTTTGTTTACACCCATATTGTTTAATCCATGTTCCATATATATATATATATACTTTGCTTGGAGTTTGGCACCGGTTTATCTCTACATATTGAAGAAGAGATTGTTTGGGTTTGCTTCTATATCCCACAAAGAAGAAGAAGTTTGCAGGATAAGATAACTTTGGCACCAGTTTTAGCACTCCCTAGGGAATGTGTGGAGTACCTCATTTTCACTGACGCATTGTTACTGGGGCTTGGTGGGGTGTTGCAGCAGGAGGATCGGGCTACAGCTTATGCTTCCCGTAAGATTAAGCCACATAAGAGAAATTACCACACCCACGACTTGGAGTTGGCGACAATTATGTTCGCACTTCAGATTTGGTGGCATAATTTGTTGGGAGAGAAGTTTCGCCTGTTCACAGGTCAAAAGTCACTACAATACTTGTCCACTCAGAGGGAGTTGAATATGCGTCTGCGCATGTGGCTTGAATTTTTGAAAGACTACCAGTTTGAGATCCAGTACTGTTGATGTAAAAAATTAGATCACTCTAATTTATTCAATCACAGATAAATAAATGAGACAACGAATTTTAAAGTGGTTCAGCCTTATAAGAATGGCCTACGTCCACTGTTGTGTTATTGCTGAGTGTTTGGGAATTCTCGATTACAAATTCTCTCAAGAAATTCCGGTCCGGGCGTCCCTTTACAATGAGGATTGTACAATGTATTTATAGCCCTGAGGTTGTAATGTGAAAGGGTAATACATTAAATGAGGTACATATGAAAGGGTAATATATTTAATGCCCCTTAAGCGTGTGCGTCTGAATGATAAGCATTTAATGAATCAGCTGAACTGTTGGTTATCCAGCTATTAACGCTTTGTTCGAGGTGCAGCTCGGACCGCTTGAGTTGCTCGGACCGCCTAAGCTTCTCGATACTTAAGAGTTTCTCAGTGAGGTCTCATTCCTCGGAGCGTATGAGTTCCTCGGGGAAGCAGTGTTCCTCGGGGAAATAGTCTTCCTCGTTGTAGTCTTATTCCTCGGAGCGTATGAGTTCCTCGGAAGTGTTTGTTGTTGCCATGTAGATTGTCACGTGTCTTCATTCAATTGGGCCATGTCAGCAGATTAAATTTGGTATCAACAGAAGCCCCTAATGTTTCATAGTTCGAAATTTGAGGAGTGTAGAACATTCTTTCTCGGAATATGATAGCTTTAAATAGTCTTCCTGATTTTTAGGAGTGTTTTCCTTGTATTTATTTCTCTTTCCAAATTGGTAGAATCAGGCTTTTTTTGAATTTTCATAACCGCCTCGATCTCTGCGTACTTTTTGTCCTTTTAGCCGCCGATAGCGTAATCGTTTCTTCTCGCTTCGATTGTAGCGCCCTTTTTATTCCTCTAGCCATCGGTAGCGTAATTGTTTATTTTTGTAATCATTACTTTACCATTTCCCTAGGCAAGGTATTTAAACTTCACAGATACTCACATCGTCTTCTACCTTTTCAAATTTGTATCCTCGAGTTTTCCGTCGTCTCTTTCTCTCCTGTGTATTCATCTTCTTCCATCGTTCGTTGTCAACAGATCCCCTCTTTTTCTGTAAGATCTTCTTCCTTCTTCTTCATTTTCCTTTATTCATTATGGTTTACCCTGTTGAATCTCTTGATAAATTTTGCTCTGATTTTTCCATTCCCTCTTGGGTTGTCTTGGAAGAGCTTTCTGAGCCTTCTGATTATTTCCATTTGGCTGAGGGACATTGGTTCCCCAGCCTCTTTATTGCTGAGTGTGGATTTTCTTTTCCACCAAATCCCTTGTGTCTGGAATTCTGTCATTACTTTGACGTTGTTCCTGCAAGAATAGCCCCCAACACATGGAGAATAGTTAATGGGGTTCATAAATTAAATCAAGTCCATGGAACTCACATAGGAATTCCAGAAATCATGTACTGCTATAGATGGGCAGTTAATGATAACATTTTTTATTTAAAAACTAGATTTTTAAATAGAGTCTTAGTAGTCAATCTCCCTGATGCCAATAGGGATTAATTTGAACACGGGGTTGTCATAAAAAATTGGCAACACCCTCCATTAACTGGAGATGAGGTTTACGAGGGTCCCAGATGCCCTCCTTATGGCAATGGGATAGGTTATTTTTATCTCATTTTACTTATTTTAAAATCATATTTCTTTTGTGTTTGATAAAATGTGTCACTGATGGCAATGTTTATTTATTTGCAGTTGATAGCAAAAGAAAGTGCCCAAAAGAAGCATATGTTAATATAAGGCACTTGAAACTTATCTGGAGTCTGCATCAGAGTGTTGCCGACGAGCACATTAGATCAGCCTCATATCTGTTGCAGTACAAGAGCTACACAACCTCTTTTACTGCTCGTCCAGTAATAAGTGACGCAGAGCCAGTACCAGCTTCCACCAGTTCTTCACCTGAATCTCACGTCCCTTTGAGTGAAAGAATGAAAAAGATAAGACCTCCCACTCTCTTCGAGAAGCATGCCTCTAGTTCTGGAGAGGCAAAAAGAAGTAAAGTTGATGTCCCAAAAGGGACAAAGAAGAATGATGCACCTTCCACAGCTGCTGTTGTGAATGTTGCCGAGAAGCCCGCAGTGGCTCCGAGCAGGTTTGCTGCTCCTGGAGAGGTGATTGTAATATCACTGACCAAGGGTTCTTCCTTGGTTGAATCTGTTCATGTTCCCCCGAGGAGGCTGAATAAGAGCTCCTCGGTCAATTTTGGCTGACACCATCACTCAGCCCCCAACTGCTGGGACTGGGGTTCCCACTTTTGTTCCTCCGAGCTCTGCCATGAGCTCGGTAAAGTCCTGGATAATTCCCGAGGTCCAAGGTACTGAAGAAAACCTTACTCGGGACATGGTCACCTCGTTAGCTGCTCGTCACCTTGCTTCTGTAAGTCTTCTTACTTTGAACTTTTCATATTTCCTTTGTCATTTCTGTTTCTGACTTGTTTTCTTTTTCCTTTCACAGTTGACGAACTGCTTTAATATAATTCTGAAGAAATATGAAGCAATTAAAGCTTCATGCTCCTCGTCCAGCGTGGAGGGAGCTTTGGAAGAAGCTATCAAGTCTTTGGACGATTCTCGCCAGACATATGCTACTGACAAGGCTGTCTGGGAGAAGAAGCTTGCCTCCACTGAGCAGGAAAAAGCTCGAGCTGTTGAAGTCTCCAAAGAGTTGGAGAAAAAAAATAAAGGACTTGGAGGGGAGAAATAAAAAGCTCGACGAGAAGCTCAAGAATGCTGGAGAGCTAGAGAATAAGCTCAAAATTGCTGAAGAAGAGTTGTCTCAACTTCGAGAGGTAAATCGACAGAAGGAGGAGGTTGAGAGAAAGCTGCTGATGACCTGCTGTCCAAGAAGCTTTCCTCGAAGAAGTTGAAGAGGAAGATGGTTGTGAAGAAGTCCTTCAGTGCTGGCTGGGACAAGGGGTGGAACAAGGGGTTGGCTGCCATGGTGTCGCAAGTGGACTATGGCAGCCTCAAATACTTTAGGGATGGATGGGTTGCTGCTCTCCAGGAAATAAAAGTTGATGAATCTTCTGAGCTTTTCCAGTAACACATTCCTAGTCCCCCTCCAACCCCAGAAGATCTTGAAGAGGACGAAGCTGCCTCAGAAGAGTCTTCTATGGTGATGGGAGATCATCCCCCAGCCATTCAGCCTGCTGCCGAGGAACTTCAGCAAATCGTTACTTCCTCCGAGCAACTGCCAGTGCTTCCAGAGCAACTATCCATTCCCTCCGAGCAACCTACTTCCTCGTCCCAGCCTCCCGAGAAGGTTTTGGGAGACAAGGAAAAGGTGTAGAGTTATTCGGGTTTATCTTTTTCTTTTATCAAATGTAACCCAGAACTTGTAACTCTGAATTTAATGATCTAATAAAACTTGGATTTTTTTTTGCATACTGTTGTCTATCTTCTATTCATACTCTATTTGTACTTCTTATTGATGATTTCTCTTTCTTTCTCAGCTAGTTTCTGTCCAGGAAGGAATTGTTATCTGCCCATGATACAAAGCTGATGCGACAATGCAATGAATACTTTAAGGCTGGTCACACAGACCTGAGTGCAGCACAAGTTGTCGACATCCTCGGCCAAGATGCTTCAGAACAGGCGGTTGAAGCATACCAATATCTGAAGTGTCTTCTTGATCGAGCAGTGGCCAATAATGTGGCCTATTATGACATGATCGAGGATCTCCAAGTCACCCTCGAAGACCTTCAGTTACAATACAAAGAATTAACTGCCCTGTTGCATGAGGGTTACGAGAAGAAGTACCAGCAGATCATTGTCGACAAGGGCTACGAGAAGCTTTTTGCTGGGTACGATGTGAGGGGGAGAACCTTGAGGGGTGAGGTCGAGGAATGCAGACAGATTGCCGAGTTGTTGGAGCAAGAGAACAACAACTTGCAGAAAGAGCTATCACAGTTGAAGTCTGCAGCCTCTTCTTCAAAAGCCTTAATCCCAGTGACCGATGAGGGATTCTCGTTCTTAGAGGTCGAGAACGCCAACTTGAGGGATGAGTTGGAAACCTTAAAGAGAGTTGGCCCCTCCACATCAACTCGTGGATGAGCAAGAGCTCCTCGGGGATGAGGAAGAGTAGCTCGGATTCCTGTCGAGGAACAGAGGACTCAGTCTGAATTAGAAAACCAGGCCTTCCAGCTGATGGCGAAGAACTAGGCGTTGGCTGAAATATCAAAGAAGATTAGAGACCTGGAAGATCAGCTCTCTGAGCAGAAATCTATGTTGGAGAACAAAGAGCTCTTCGTCAAAAATCTCCACGAGCAGCTGGACAGACTAACATATCAGTTCCACAAACAGCTCAGGGAGTTCTGGATGGCTGGATACAATGAAGCACTATACCACCTGGACGATCGTATCCAGAATGCCAACAATGAGGGCTACAAGCAAGGCTGGTTGAATGCTTTAGGTGTGCTGCAGCTCGAACAGGGTCATTACCTGTGGGACTACCAGGATCCCGAGTTTCTCGACTTACTTTTGCCACCATTCAAATTGGATATGAGTTGGATCCCTGCACGGGCCATTCCTCGGAGCTTGATTTCAAAGTATCTCGGTGACTACAATCTCCATTCACAAGCCGAGATATCTCATCCCGAGCATCTCTTAGATCGTCCATCCGTGATGAATGTCAGGATGTTGAAAGACCTCAACTTCATAAATTCTCCTCTGGCTTTAAATTATCCGCCTGCTGGCGAGGAACCTGTGTCAAAAGCATAGGGGAAAAGACCAGTAGAATAGGAATATCAATGTAATAAGTTTGTATACATTTCACAATCAATGTAATTTGTTTTAAATTTAATGAAAGACTTTCATTTTATTTGTTCGCAATCTTAATTGCTATTATCTTGTAATACTTTACATCTATGCATGTGTATCTGTTAAAGATAATAGTATTGTCGATCAACTTATTGTCGAATAGCTTGAATTTATGGTAGTCATTTGGCAAAAATAATACTTTGTTTCTCGACCAACTTAGTAATAATTACGAGTATCAAAAATGTTGCTCGATCACTTAATAATAAAGTTACAAGTATCAAAAAAGTTGCTCGATCACTTAATAATAAAGTTTCGAGTATCAAAAATGTTTAAAATGTTTCCAACCAACCAAAGTCGTTAAATTTTACTTGTCGACCAACTACAGTTGGTGGGTTTTTATCCCCGACCAGCCATAGTTAGTAGATTTTTTTCTTAAATGATTCCGACCAACCAAGGTTGGTAAGTTTTCCTTGTCGACCAACTACAGTTGGTGGGTTTTTATCCCCGACCAACCATAGTTAGTCTTTTTGAAATAATTTTACTTCCCGACCAACTCAAGTTGGCATTTTTGAGAATATATTTACTTCTTAACCAGCATAAGTTGGCATTTTTAGGAATACTTTTACTTCTCGAGAAATACAATTTTATTTCTAGTAGGAATATAAGTTTTTCTTCCCGGAGGAATACAAAATTTTTTCTTCTCGGAGGAATACAAGTAGCTTTACTTCTCGGAGGAATACAAGTAGCTTTACTTCCCGGAGGAATATTGGTAGCTTTACTTCCCGGAGGAATACAGGTAGCTTTACTTCTTGAAGGAATACAGGTAGCTTTACTTCCCAGAGGAATACAGGTAGCTTTACTTCCCGAAGGAATATTGGTAGCTTTACTTCCCGGAGGAATATAGGTAATTTTACTTCCCGGAGGAATATTGGTAGCTTTACTTCCCGGAGGAATATAGGTAGTTTTACTTCCCGGAGGAATATTGGTAGCTTTACTTTCCAAAGGAATATAGGTTTCTCGACCAACTTTAGTTGGCATTTTCGTGATAAAATTTGAGTAGTCTGAGCTTTGTCGAGTTTTACCCCGAGTAGTGTGTAGCACTATTCCCCGAAAAACTTTCAATAAAAAGAAAGAATTCGGCAGAGTATCTTCATTTTATTCATCACTGATAATATTTGCGCAGGTGCTCTACATTCCAGGCATTCTTAAACTCCTCGCCTTCTAAAGTTGCTATTCGATAAGTTCCTGGTCGAACAACTTCCGTAACTCAATATGGTCCATGCCAGTTTGCCTCCAGCTTATTGTGCTTTTGAATGACTTTCTTCCGCACATAATCTCCTTCTTTCAGTTCGCACTTCTTCACCCTTTTGTTATAGAACAAAGTTGTTCGCTGCTGGTAAGCAGTATTTCTAATGGCTGCTTCTTCTCTAACTTCCTCGAGCATGTCTAAATCCAGTCTTCTCATTAAATCGCTTACAGGGGAATTGAAATTCAGAACCCTGTGTGTTGGGAGGCCCAACTCGGCAGGTATAACAGCTTCACTTCCAAACGCCAGCATATATAGTGATTCTCCTGTTGCTACTCGGGGTGTAGTTCGGTAAGCCCAAAGTACTGATTGTAGCTCGTTGATCCAATTTTCTTTCGCATCATCCAATCTTTTCTTCAAACCATTCAGCAGCGTTCTATTTGTCACTTCAGTTTGTCCATTACTTTGAGGATGGCCTGACGTTGAGTGGACCTTTAAAATATTTGATTGATGAAAATAGGCAGCGAACTCCGCATTATCAAATTGTGTTCCATGGTCTGTGATGAAAGCATGAGGAAGACCATATCGACAAATGATATTCTTCCAAATAAATTGGTACACCTTCTCGTACGTCATATCAATGAGTGGCTCAGCTTCTACCCACTTAGTAAAATAATCCACTACGACGACGAGGTACTTGAACCTTCCTCGAGTCGTTGGCAGTGGCCCAACCAAATCAATTCCCCACATGGAAAATGGCCAAGGGGAAGTCATGGTTGCCAATAATTCTTGTGGAGTTCTTTGTATGGAGGAAAAGCGCTGGCACTTGTCACATTTCTTTGCGTAGGCTATACAATCAGCCCTCATCGTTGGCCAGTAGTATCCCTGCGTCATCACCCTTTGTAAAAGCGTCCGACCTGCTATATGTGCTCCACAGGACCCTTCATGGATCTCTTCAATCAATTCTTTCACCTCGGAGGGATGTACACATCTCTGCAAACCTGCCATAATTCCTCGTCTATATAAAATACCATTAGTTAATACGTACCAAGCAGCTTTAAATTTCATTTTTTTGGCCGCAAGCTTGTCAATTGGTAATTCTCCTTCCTCAATATATGCCCTGATGGGATCCATCCAAGATGGTCCTAATCAAGGGTAATAAAGTTTATCGTCATATCTTCATCTATGCTCCGACCAGCTAAAACTTCAATTGGGATTATTCTCCGGAGCTCGGTACGAGTATCTGATGCTAGTCGAGCTAAGGCGTCTGCTCTTGCATTCTTCATTCTTGGTATCCTGACCAGCTGAATAGCAGTAAATTCTGACACTAACTTCTTCGCCTTTGCATGATATCTGATCATTAATTCTCCTTTGACTGCATATACTCCCATCATTTGGTTTACGATCAATTGAGAATCACTGAAGACCATAACCTGCTGCGCCTCCATAATTTTTGCCAAACTAAGTCCTACAATCATGGCCTCATACTCAGCCTCATTGTTGGAAGCTTTGAATTGAAAACGCAGGGCGTATTCCATGTCGACCTCGTCCGGAGTGCTCAAAACTATCCCCGCGCCACATCCTGTAGTGCAAGATGAACCATCTACATACAGCCTCCATATAGGTAACTCGTCTTCAAATTTCTGATCAGTCAGAGTTCCTCGGTGAAATATTTATTGCTTCCTTTCATCCTCCCCGGATATTTCTTGCTCTTTGTCGATCATCTCTTCTTGCTCTTTTACCAATCGGAATTGGTCTGAGCTCGAATTTGATGATCTTATAACATCCACTTGCCCTTTTACCAATCGGAGTTGGTCTGAGCTTGTGTTTGTTGATCCTATAACATCCACAGGTTGATCGGCGAGCAACTTTTGCTCCTCGAGGGTATCAGGATAGGTGAACTCTGCTATAAAATCTGCTACAGTCTGCCCTTTTAGTGATGATCTGGGTTCATAGACTATATCATATTCACCGAGATCTATTGCCCAGTACATCAATTTCCCTGATTTTTCTGGTTTATGAAGGGCTTGCCTTAATGGCATATCAGTATATACGACTATGGTATGAGCCTGGAAGTATGGCCTCATTCTCCTACTCGCTTCAATCAACGCCAGTGCTAATTTTTCCAGCCTTGGATATCTGATCTCTGCTCCTCGGAAGGCCTTACTTGTGTAGTAAATTGGTTTTTGCACTCTATTCTCCACTCTGATCAACGCCGAGCTAACTGCATTCTCGGACACTGCAAGGTACAAATACAATTTTTCTCCCATCACCGGCCTGGACAGCAGTGGAGGTGCTCCCGAGTATTTCTTCAAGTCTTAAAAAGCTTTCTCACATTCATCATTCCACTCAAAAGTCTTTCTGAGTGTCTTGAAGAATCGGAGACATCTATCAGTTGCTCGTGACACAAATCTGTTGAGTGCTGCTACTCGTCCTGTGAGACTCTGTACTTCCTTCTTCGTCGTTGGATATTGCAGCCCTAATAGAGCTTTGATCTTTTTAGGATTTGCTTCAATGCCTCGTTGATTAACAATGTACCCGAGGAACATGCCTTCTCTTACTCCAAATATTCACTTCGTCGGGTTCAGCTTCATTTGATATTTATCCAGTTGATCAAAAGTCTGACTTAAGTCAACTAGATGGTCGGCAGCTTTCTTGCTTTTTGTCAGCATATCGTCAACATAGACTTCCATATTGCAACTGATTTGTTCAGCAAAGACCTTATTCATCAGTCGTTGATATGTCGCACCTGCATTTTTCAAACTAAAAGGCATAACATTATAACAATAAATTCCCCTAGGGGTAATGAAAGAAGTACTTTCCCTGTCTTCAGGTTTCATTTTGATCTGATTGTAGCCAGAATAAGCATCCATAAAGCTTAGCAATTCGTGTCCCGAGGTAGCATCCACCAGTTGATCAATTCGGGGCAATGGAAAGTGATCCTTTGGGCATGCTTTGTTGAGGTCGATGAAGTCTACATACATCTTCCATTTGTTGTTCTTCTTCTTTACCATCACCACATTAGCTAACCAGTCTGGATATTTAACATCTTCAATGAAGCAAGCTTTCTGGAGCTTCTCGACTTGCTCATGTATAGCTTGATTCTTCTCGGGACTAAATACTCTTCTTCTCTGCTTCACTGGCTTGTTCTCCTTATTCACATTGAGCTCGTGACATAAGAAGTTTGGGTCTATCCCAGGCATATTTTCATGACTCCATGCAAAAGTTTATCTTCTGCTTCTAAGGAAAGTTATCAATTCCTGTTTTAATGTGGCTTCCAACGACGAACCTACTTGAGTAGTTGGCTCAGGGTGCTCGTCGTCCAGAATGATGTTTTCAGTAGCTTCCACCACTTGACCCTTCACGAGTTGCGATTCATCTCTAGGATCCAATGTTTTTACTTCTGCACCTTCATCCACTTGATAGGTAGTAGTCTTTTTCCTTGATTCCTCCAATTCTTCTTGCTCGGCAAATGAATAATAGCATTCCCGAGCTACTTTTTAGTCACCTTTCACAACTCCTACTCCAAAATTTGTTGGAAATTTTAAGCACTGATGCACTGTAGATGGTACAACCTCGAATTTCTTCAATCCTACTCTTCCCATTATGATATTGTATGATGATTGAACATTCTTATCCATCACGAAGAAGCGTATTCTTTCTGTTCGACAAGCAGGCCATGTACCAATGAATATATCCAACTTGATCGTCCCAAGTGGAAAGACTTTCTCGCCAGCAAAACCGATGAGGGGTCTGTGGTAAGGCTCTAGTTGAGATAGCTTTAGATTTAAACTATCGAAGCACGAGTAGAACATGATGTCTGCCGAGCTACCATTGTCGACCAGTACTCTTGAAATCATAACCTCCTTCATTCTCATTTTGATCACCAATGGGTCATCATGAGGATACAAAACACCTGCAAGGTCGTTCTTTGAGAACCCAATGACCAACCTCTCTTTGTTCACCTTTCTCGGGCGATCATCCTCAGCTAGATTTATTCGTTGAATATACGAGCAAGCTTGAGCCTCACCGAGGTAAGCTTTTCTCTCTGCAGTAAGGTCTCCTCCTCCTGCATCTCCACTTGTTATAACATTACAGTCAAATGACCCAAAGCGTATCGAAAATACCTCTCGTTCTGGCTGCCTTGGTTTCTTGGGAAGATCGGGGTCGTCTTCTGGATCAACTTCATGGTTTCTTTTCTTTTTCTCCTCTTCTCGACGAGGAGATCTAGACCTCTATCTTGCTCGGTCGTTGTTTCTTCTTTCGTTTCCACGATCAACATACTTTGATAGCTTTCCTCGTGGGATAAGTGTTTCAATCTCATTCTGAAGAGCTATGCAGTTCTTGGTCATATGGCCATGATCTTTATGGAACTCGCAATACTTCGTCTTATTCCTCTTGTCAGGGTTTGCCTTCATTTTCTCTGGCCAGTTTAGTTCCTCGTTGTTCTTGATTTCCTCGAGAATATGGTTGATATCCTTCTTTAAAGGAGTATAATTATCATATTCCTTCATTACATCCCATACCGTCCTACTTTTTGAATGTTTGTCATTACTATTGTTCTTATGCTCTTTCTTCTTAGCTTTATCACCTTCCACCTTGGTTTCTTTAGCATCCATATTATTCTTTGCAGCCATAGCCTCCTCGGCATTCATAATCTTGGATGCTTTTCCTATCAGGTCCGACATGGTTCTAGGTGGATCTTTGGCCAAAGTGTAGTACAACTTGTTCGACAGTAGTCCACTCATCAAGGCAGTAATAGTTGTCTTATCCTCATAATCAATGACTTCAAGCTTCTCGTTATTAAAACGAGTTATATATTCTCTGGTACTCTCACCAGCCTTTTGTCTAACACTTAACAAATGTGCTACTCGTTTAACTGGCTTTGCCCCAAAACAGAAATTCCTAATGAATAACTCAGCCAGTTGAAGAAAAGTTGAGATCTTACCCCGAGGAAGATTATTATACCATATTTGAGCAGATCCGGTAAGAGTTACCGAGAATGCCCTGCATCTCATCTCGTCTGGAACAACATAGATGTCGGCTGCAGCTTGGTATTATTCTATATGAAGGACAGGGTCAGTCTTTCCATCATACTTGGGAGTCACAACAGGTGCTTTGAACTTTGATGGTGTTGGAAAATCTACAATGGTCTGGACAAAAGGTGTTCCTCGAACAAAGGTTCGTTGTAGAGGGTTCTTGGCCTTAGCCATTTCCCCTAATCTATCCTTCAGCCTTTGAATAGAGCCTTTCCATGCATCATTCCCTTCCTCGGTCCTGTTGGTTCGAGCAGCTGATCACGTTGAAGTGGCTTCCTGAGATCTATCTTGACGAGCAGCTAGTCGCTCATAGGATCTATCTTGACGAGCAGCTGGTCGCGACTGGGCAGATCCTTCCCTTAAATCTGATGGTCGTCGAAAACTCCTCGATACGACTTTAGGAGGACTTCTATTCCTTCCAAGTCCTAATCGATCAAAAGGTGATACCCTGCTTAACCTCTCTAGTGCACTAGTCCTTTCTGGAGAGAGAGTGACACGTTGTTCAGTATCTGTGGCTCGCACTGACGAAGTTCGTCTAGGTTGATACGAAAAATCTTCAGATTCCTCATTGCGATATGAATTGGTACGCCTAGTACGTGAGGATGGTGCACGGGTGTTTCTTTGAATACTCCGTAGTTCTGAATGGGTTGGTGCACCACCATGGAAGGTTTGTATGAGTTGTCGCATTGTTTCTTGCATGGCGGTCTGGCCCTGGGTCAGATTTGTCTTTATTCCAGCCAGATCTGGAATATTTGGCGGAGCAGATGGATTTGGAGGGGTTCCAGCATTTCGATTGCTAGATTCCGAAATATCAGCCATTTGTAATGGATTATTTTTTGTGAGAAAACGATATTATCAGTCGTTTCCCACAGACGGTGCCAATCTGTTGATGTAAAAAATTAGATCACTCTAATTTATTCAATCACAGATAAATAAATGAGATAAAAAATTTTAAAGTGGTTCAGCCTTATAAGAATTGGTTACGTCCACTGTTGTGTTATTGCTGAGTGTTTGGGAATTCTCGATTACAAATTCTCTCAAGAAATTTCGGTCCGGGCGTCCCTTTACAATGAGGATTGTACAATGTATTTATAGCCCTGAGGCTGTAATGTGAAAGGGTAATACATTAAATGAGGTACACATGAAAGGGTAATACATTTAATGCCCCTTAAGCGTGTGCGTATGAATGATAAGCATTTAATGAATCAGTTGAACTGTTGGTTATCCAGCTATTAACGCTTTGTTCTAGGTGCAGCTCGGACCGCTTGAGTTGCTCGGACCGCCTAAGCTTCTCGGTGCTTAAGAGTTCCTCGATGAGGTCTCGTTTCTCGGAGTGCATGAGTTCCTCGGGGAAGCAGTGTTCCTCGGGGAAATAGTTTTCCTCGTTGTAGTCTTGTTCCTCGGAGCGTGTGAGTTCCTCGAAAGTGTTTGTTGTTGCCATGTAGATTGCCACGTGTCTTCATTCAATTGGGCCATATCAACAGATTAAATTTGGTATCAACAAGTACCATCCAGGGAAAGCCAACGTGGTAGAAGATGCGTTGAGCCGTAGGCCAGGGGTGAGGTAGCCGATGTGTGGAAGGCAAAATGGAGAGAGTTAGTTCATCATGAGGCGATTGCTAGATCGTTCATGTCAGCCATGGCCGTTACACCCCAGATTGTGATGAGGGTGGTATAGGCCCAGGTAGCGGATCCGTTTTGTCAGGAGAGGATTCGACATCTTTTAGTCGGGGGAGAAGAGTCCTACTCAGTGAGCTGTTAGGGAGGCTTACACGTCAACGGTAGACTGATTTTTCCCAAGGGGGAAGACTTGTGACACGCAGTGATGACAGAGTCTCATGGATCTCGATTTACGATACATCCTGGCGGGGATAAAATGTATCAGGATATGAGGCAGCATATTGGTGGAGCGGAATAAAGAAGGATATTGCAGAGTTCTTCTAAAAATGTGCCACTTGTCAGCTGGTAAAGGTGGACCATAAAAAACCGGCAGGGTTTCTAAAGCCGCTAGAGATTCGTATGTAGAAATGGGAGAGCATGTCCATGGATTTCATCATAGGGTTGCCTACTTCTCATAGAGGTCGCGATTCCATATGAGCTATTGTGGATCAATTGACTAAGGTAACCCACTTTCTTCCAGTCCGGGCGGATTTTACTACAGCACAGTACGCTTAGATTTATTGCGAAGGTAATGAGATTACACGGGGTTCCCCTTGATATTGTGTCCGACAAGGACAAGATTTTTGTGTCACAATTTCAGGAGAGTTTTCAGGAGGCTATGGGTACCGAGTTGAAATTGAGTTCAGCCTATCACCCGTAAATGGATGGGCAGACGGAGCGAACGAATCATATGTTGGAGGACATGTTACGGATGTGTATCCTCGACTTTGGGGAGGTTGGGAGCAGTACCTTCCGCTGGTTGAGTTTTCTTATAATAACTCCTACCAGTTTATTATTGGCATGGATCAATTCGAGGCACTTTACGATAGACCTTGTCATTTTCCTACTTGTTGGCTAGAGGTGGGGGACAACAAGCTACTCGAGCCAGAGGTGATTCGGGATATGATAGTTAGGATTTAGATGATTAAGAGTCGCATACGGGTTGCTCAAGATAGACAGAAGAGCTACGCCGATGCCAAGAGGTTCTTTAAGAAGTGTAGTGTGGGGGACCAGGTATTTTTACGAGTATCTCCTATGAAGGGAATAATGCGATTTGGGAAGAAAGGGGAGTTGGCCCCGAGGTATGTAGGGCCATTACATATTATTGAGCGGATTGGGCCAGTGTCTTACAGACTTGGATTACCCGAGCACTTTCATAGGATTCATGATATGTTCCATATTTCCTTGTTCCGACGGTATCTCCGGGATGAGCTGACTCACACTCACATCGCGCCAGAGCAGATTGATTTACATCTTGATAGTTCATACGAGGAGAGACTAGTGGCTATATTAGCCCATAGGGAGAGGAGATTGAGATCAAATATAGTTCTACTTGTGCGTGTTTAATGGGAGCACCATAACATTGAGGAGTCTACTTGGGAGCACGGGGATGTGATGTGCGAGAAATATCCAGAATTATTTTTACCATGTATGCTCTTATTTCCGAATTTCGGGACAAAATTCCGTTATTAAGGTGGAAGTATGTAATAATACCCCTTAATTTTTAAGATTTTTAAAAGAATGGATTAAGTAAAATTTAAATAGGAAAATTTAATTAATAATTAATCCGGATTAAAATAAATATTAACTAGCGAGATAAGGGTTAGTATTTATTAATGAGAATATAAGTGAATATTACTGAGCGAATAAAGTAATATATAATTGTGAATTTATGAGGATTGTCACGAGTGAGAAGTACGATAATTATGGTAATTAAGTCGGGACGCGCGTGTCAGTCGTGTTATGACTAAATTAACGGAGTAACAAGTAAATTATTTATAATTCACTCAAATGGTCATTTCGAGTGTGCCGAAAGGGTCGAAATAGTCATAAAAGTCTACCCGGGGGTTTAGTTTGGGTTCCGGGATAATTTTAGGCCAAATCAACATTCCGAGAGGGTGTTTTGGTAAATTATATTTTTGGAGTATAATTAATTACGAAAATTAAAGAAATAAAAGGTCAGGTACATGGGTTAGATTAGGGTTATCAGTGTTAGACACAGAAAGGCCAAAAATGGGGAAGGAGGAGGAGAGGTTTCTAAGGGCTAGACACACCACCAATGCACCTTTCTCACCACTGAGACCACCACTGCGTCGATCGAAGAACGAGGATCGCAACCATACCAACAACATCAACGGATCGGAACTTCTTTTGTGAGGCAATTGTTTAATTCTTGCAAATCTGTAGCAATAATCATGTTCATGTTAGTGTAGGTGATAGACACCCTTGAATTATATGGAACTTTGATGAACAATGATGTTTGAACGCATAAATTAGGACTGAAATGATATGAAATTGAATTTTTCATGTAGTTAGAAGAATAATCATGAATTTATGATGAACATTGATGATTAAATCTGGGATTAGAATGCTTGAATTGAAAATTGATGAACTAGGGTTCCAACGTATATGAATTTGGGGATTTCGAATTTTAGGGTTGTTAGTCAAGGATTTAATAATTCTAGGTTGTTAGAAATCGTCCCTATATGTTGAAATAATGTTTGGAATTGATTTATGGGAGTTTGGGAGTAAACAGTAAAGGTTTTTGGGTTGAAAATGGTGGGAAAACGTAACAGGTAGAGGTTGGGGACTAAACTGCGTCATCTCGTTCGAACGAGATTGGATCTCGTTTTAACGAGATGGCATCTCGCGCGAAGAGGCCGTTCAAACGACCTGCTATCTCATACAACTGAGATGCAGTTTCGTTTGAGCAACGTGTCAGGATTTCTGGAAATTCGTTTTGGTTCCAATTTGTCTAATATAGTTAATTCGAGTGAGATTAAATAATGTGGAATTAATTTCAGTATAGGCCAGAATTATTAAAGCTATTTGGGAATAAAACTTTAAGGTGTTGGGAGGAGTGAGTTATCCTTAGGAATTACGAGAGAGAGTATTCGTAATTAAATAAATAAATCGTGAGCAGTAATGAGAAGAATACTACGTATGAACTAAAATATTTAGGTTGTGTGTATACCTAATGAGCTTGATGGGTTTGTGTGAATACCTATAATTCTATTATTTCTGTGTATGACATACCTACCATACTTGCTATCACGGGAGATCTTAAAGAGAGGACAGTCTTATCTTGAGGAGCCTTCGAGAATATTTAGATTGGTGCCTCAAAACATAAAACCTAGGTACGGGTTATTCGTGAGAATGATAGTGGTGACGGTCATATTGGTGCGTAGGTATGTGCGTAGCCCATAGGCTTGGAATTATGTCCGTCACTAATATGTGTGACTTGTATTTATATGGTTTGAGAATGATTCCGAACTGATTTTCCTTATTCAGTACGAGATGTACCGGGTATTGATAGCAGAGTATGCACTAGGGCTGTGTTTTTTTTCGAACTTTTCGATTTTTACGATTTTCGATCTAATTTTTTCTGAATTTGGAATGAAATTTTAGTTTGCTGATTTCTGATTTTCTAATTTCCAATTTTTTCGAAAAAAATCAAAATTCGAAATCGAAAATAATTCTGAATTTTTTATTTTTCCGATCTGATTTTTTCGAAACTATGCCGATCCAATTTTTCCGAATTATTTTTCCTTTTTTCGATTTTTTTCCAGATTTTTTGAAAGTTTTCCACATCCCACATCGGTTGAGAGAGGGAGATGGCTCAAAAATGTGCTCTATAAAAGGTGAGTATCCTCCTAACTTCTACACAAATGAAAAAATGGGCCAAATCCTCATGTATTTATATATTGGGTTAAGCCATTTTCTTTGTTTTTTTAAAATGAGAATTTCGAGTAATCGAAAATCCATAATTTATTTTTTTGAAATTTTGGAATTTCTAAAATTTCTGAATTTTTAATATATTTTGTGAATTTTCGATTTTTCCCGATTTTTCCGAATTCGGAATTTTTTTTAATTTTTCAAAAAAATTGAATCGGAAATCGAAATAATTATTTTATTTTCGAAAAAATCAATTTTTTTTCCGAATAGGCATTTTCTTATCTCATCCGACCGAAACACTGCCCTAGTATGCATGTACCGTAGCTGAGTCTAGTGGTGTTGTATTAGTATTTATTTATAATAGCGTGCTGGAAAATAAATACTTGTGATTTAATCTACCGTGTGAATATGTAAATGAGTATGTTAATGGAACTGAATCAATTATCTGAATTCTTAACCTCATTATGAAATTTTACTTGGGATAGTAAATGCGGGAATATTTAATAATAATACTAGTTAGTGGGGAATATGGGTTATTGCTACGGGTGAGTATTAAAAGATTTATGGCTATGACCTAGTTAGGTGTGATAAAAATAATTAGGACGGGTTAGAGGTTCGTTAGGTATGCACAATAGTTGAGAGGTGAGAATCTCAAATGAGTGCTCAAAAAACTAACATGCACATAATATTTACTTTATTGCAATTTTTAAATACTTGCTAAATTGTTTTGAAATGTTTTACACTCGGTCTCTGACCCGTCTCTTGCAAAATCTCTTTTCTTGTGAAATTGTTTTAAGTGTCCCGCCACAGGGACGTTAGGCTTAGATTGTTGGATCTTTTGACATGCTGCAATTATTATGGGAGTTGTTGGTCCTCGTATATAGGCGCCTCCACATCTATGATTTCAGTTCTTTGATTTAGGCTTCTGAGTTAGGGCATGTGTCGCCCATTCTCATTTTATTTATGTTAGAGAGACATTGTACTCTTTTCATTTCACCATTTCAGTTTCAGTTGGATTTGGTATTATTACGATTGGTGGTTTGGAATTTTATTAATTGGATGGATTATGTCAGCGTTATCATTTTCAGTTAGATGGTGTTTTATTCATAAATTGTTTATTCAAAATAGTGAATGTGTGAATGGTTAAATTAATTGATTTTAATTATTGGACAAAATGTTTTGACACTAGCTTAGTTAATTATTAGGTGATTAATAAAATAAATGTTTTCGACAGTGATGCTAAGATTGAACCAACTGAATATTTTGATTTAATTTAATAAAAAACTGATCACTCGATATTTAATTAGGGGGTAATTATATCTAGGTCCCATTTATTGGGTCAACAAGCTTATAAGTCCTATTGACTTTTTAATAATCTCATAGGTCCTATCCCAACTTTTCAGGAAATTTTTTCACAATTTTACCCTTTTAAAATCAACCATCCGTAACTTCCTTGAGGAAGTTACATAAGTGGTTGGACTTTTTTTTTTAATCTTTAAATGATTATAACTTTTGATTCACAAATCCGTTTTTCGCAAAATTACTATTTTTGAAATCTCCTCGACGAGATCTATCAAACAAGATCCATGAAGACTATAAAATTCCAAAGAAAAAAATTAACACAAACAGTAAACTTTACTGTATGCACTAGAATATGAAATAGTTTTATATCTGTGACATTTCACAAACAGACAGTAACATTTACTGTGGTAATACTACACAGTATATATATATATATATATATATATATATATATACATCCGGGGGATCCAAACCCTCTTTTTTCAAAAATACCTTCTTTTTAAAGGTTCGCGCTAACGGCATCCAATCCTCACCACCATTGTTGGAGCTTCAACGACCTTCGTCAGAGCGCCGATTTGGGTGGGTAAGGGTGGCATGTGGTGCCGCTGGTGCGGACCTTTAAAAATAAGAGACTTTTGAATAAATGGGCTTTGAATCCACTGGAGTATCATGGGGTGCCGCTGGCGCGGACCTTTGAAAATAAGATTGGATCAATGGGATAGGGATCATTTGGAGCACCAATTTGGGGTGAATAGGGGTGGCACAGAACTTTAAAAATTTACGAGCATATTGGATATATATATAGTTTGTAAAAATGTCATAGATATTAAACTTTATTGTATACACCAGAAAATGAAATAGTTTTATATTTGTGACATTTTCACAAACAATAACATTTACCGTGATAATATATTTATGAAATAGTTTTATATATATAACATATTCACAAACAGTAACATTTATTGAGTTAATATTACACAATATATATATATATAACATTTTCACAAACAGAAACATTTACTGAGTTAATATTATATAATATATATATATATATATATACACACACACACGCGCGCGCGCGCGCGCGCGGTAGATCCAAACCACTATTTTTTTTTCAAAATTACCATATTTTTAAATGTTTACGCTAGCGATATTCAATCCCCACCACTACCCACCCCCATTGTCGGAGCTTCAACGACTTTCATCAGAGCTATGGTTTGGGTTGGTAGTAGTGGCATAGGGTGCCGCTGGTGCGGACCTCTGAAATTAAGAGAATATTAGATAAATGGATTTTGGATCCACCGGAGCTCCGATTTGGGGTGAGTAGGGGTGGCATTGAGTTAGGTTTATATCTATAACATTTTCACAAGCATTAATATTTATTGTGTTCATATAACACAGTATATATATATATATATATATATATATATATATATATATATATATATATATATATATATATATATATATATATATATATCAAAACCTCTTTTTTATGATATTATCTTATTTTTAACGGTCCGCGCCAGCGGCATCCAATCCCCACCACCACCCATCCCCTTTATCGGAGCACCAACAACCTTCATCAGAGCTCTGATTTGAGGTGGCATGGGATGCCGATGTAACATTTTCACAAACAGTAACATTTATTATTTGTGAAAATATTACAGATATAAACCTAATCCAATGCTATCCCTACTCACCTCAAACTGGAGCGCCGGTGTATTCAAACCCCATTTATTCAATATTCTCTTATTTTCTAAGGTCCGCGCCAGCGGCACTCCGTGTCACCCCAAATGAGAATTCTGATGAAGGTTGTTGGAGCTCCGATAATTGGGGTTGGTGGTGGTCAGGATTAGATACCGCTAGCGCGGGGGGTTAAAAATAAGACAATATCATAAAAAAGAGGTTTGGATCCACCGTATATATATATATATATATATATATATATATATATATATATATATATATATATATATATATATATATATACTGTGTTATAACACAGTAAATGTTAACGTTTGTAAAAATATTATAGATACAAACCTAACCCAATGTCACCCCTACTCACCCCAAATCGGAGCGTCAGTGGATCTAAATTCCATTTATCTAATATTCTCTTAATTTCAGAGGTCCGCGCCAGCGGCACCCTATGCCACTACTACCCACCTAAATCATAGCTCTGATGAAAGTCATTGAAGCTTCGACAATTGGGGTGGGTAGTGGTGGGGATTGAATGTTGCTAGCGTAAACCTTTAAAAATATGGTAATTTAAAAAAAAAGAGGCTTGGATCTACCGTGTGTGCGTATATATATATATATATATATATATATATATATATATATATATATATATATATATATATATATATATATATATATATATAAACTCAGTAAATGTTACTGTTTGTGAAAATATTATATATATATATATTGTGTAATATTAACTCAGTAAATGTTACTGTTTGTGAAAATGTTATATATATAAAACTATTTCATAAATATATTATCATAGTAAATGTTATTGTTTGTGAAAATGTCACAAATATAAAACCATTTCATTTTCTGGTGTATACAATAAAGTTTAATATTTATGACATTTTTACAAACTATATATATATATATCCAATATGCTCCTATTTTTAAAATTCTGTGCCACCCCTATTCACCCCAAATTGGCGCTCCAGATGATCCCGATCCCATTTATCCAATCTTATTTTCAAAGATCCGCCCCATGATACTTCGGTGGATCCAAAGCCCATTTATTCAAAAGTCTCTTATTTTCAATGGTCCGCGTCAGCGGCACCACATGCCACCCTTACCCACCCTAAATCGGAGCAATGACGAAGGTCGTTGAAGCTCCAATAATGGTGGTAAGGATTGGATACCGCTAGCGCGATCCTTCAAATATAAGGTAATTCTGAAAAAAAGGGTTTGGATCCACCTTATATATATATATATATATATATATATATATATATATATATATATATATATATATATATATATATATATATATATACTGTGTAGTATTACCACAGTAAATGTTACTGTCTGTTTGTGAAAATGTCGCATATATAAAACTATTTCATATTCTAGTGCATACAGTAAAGTTTACTGTTTGTGTAAATTTTTTTCTTTGGAATTTTATACCCTTCATGGATCTTGTTTGATAGATCTCTTCGAGCAGATTTCAAAAATAGTAACTTTGTGAAAAACAGATTTGTGAATCAAAAATTTTGATCATTTGAATATTAAAAAAAAATGTTCAACCACTTATATAACTTCCTCAAGGAAGTTACGGATTGTTGGTTTTAAAAGGGTAAAATTGGAAAAAAAGTTCCAAAAAATTAGGAATAGGACTTATATGTAAGGAAAAAACATGATGGAACTAAAATGTATATAAAAAAGTCTAATAGGATCTAAACGTAAATGCGCCTTTAATTAGACGAGGTGTGAGAGCGCTGTATGGTTTTAGGAGTGACAACGTTCCATGCTCGGGGTGACAATTTTTTCCAAACATTCGAAATTACCGATCCGATTTTTCACACCTCGAAAAAATCATAATAACCTTCAGACCGAACCGACTTTCTCTTTATGAAATTTTCTCTCTAAAAATCTCCTATTCCTTCTCGATCGTTCTTGCTTGGGCCTTAAGCAACCATGGAAAAATGATGATATCATCTAGGGTTAGAGGTCCCCCCATTGATTCTGTTTATTAGGTATTCACTTCGTTCCGTCGGTATATTCTTATATCCCTTAAAAATGAACATAGTTCACGATGGGTGTTGAGGACCCTACCATTAGTCGTCTATAGGGAGGCGTGATGGAGTCACTTCTCCTTATTTGGTAAGCAGGGGAAATGGGGAAAAGATATCATGCTTTCTATTTGGTGAGGGGCCTAAAAAAAACTCACTCAGGTCTGTCAGCCTAATTGATCCCATGCAGAAGTCAGAGATCGACAAATTCTCTATCCCTATTGTTTCCAATCATAATTTGAAATTGAAGAACTCTAGGAGTACAATCAGTAGAGAACAAGCAGAGAAGATGACTATAAAGGAGATTGAGATACTTGATAATACGATTGGTCTCACGGCTTTTCTCTTCCGAAAAAAGGAAGAGGTGAATAGGGTTGAAGAAGTGGATAAATGTATTATTTTTGGAAATAAGGAAAAAGTCAATGAAAAACATATCAATAATTTTGATAAACCCAATTCTGAGAGGGATGAAGATAATATTGCTGATGTTAAAAGTAGATCTGAAGATTTTGTTCATAGAGAGGGCAAGCAACAAATTGAAGACCTAGATATCCAATTCCCTAAATTGATTGGATCGGGAGTGAATGCTACAAATGAAGATAAAGTAGTCAACATTGGACAAACAAATGTCAACGCGAAGATAAATTCATGGGAAAATCTAGTTAATTCAAATAGAGATAAAGAGGTAGGTAACAAATTACAGTATATTCAATTTCTAAAGATGATGAAGGAAGTAAATTTGTTGTTATTGACAAGGTTAAAGTGGAAACTGAGATTCATAGATGGAAATATGTTATTATTGTCTATGCTTTTAGTCTGAATGTTACTTTTGGAGCAATGAGGGGTTATGTCTAGAGGAAATGGAATAAATTTAGGAATTCAGAAATATTCCTCCTCAAAACAGGGGTATTTGTTGTAGTTTTTTATAATATGGAGGCTCACTTACAAGTGATGGAAGCAGGTCCTTGGTCCTTTGATAATAGACTTCTAATAGTTAAACTTTGGAGTACTGAAGTAAGTCTTGAGAAAGAAGGGATGAATAAACTTCCAATATGGATCAGATTTCCGAGTTGAAGTTACTTATATGAGTTGATTTAGTCCTAAGCAAAATATCCAGTCTAATAGGGAAACGTTTATTTACAGATAAGATGACTATAAAGAGGTAGAGGATAACTTTTACTAGACTTTGTGTTAAAATAGATATATGGAGTGAGCTGATAGAATATGTCACCATTTATGATCAGGAAGGGGTGGAGTTGAAGTAGAGAGTTGAGTATGAATGGGTTCCAATTAGATGCACTAAATGTAAGGTATTTTGGCATAAAGATGAGGGTTATAACATTGGGAAGAAAACTAATTAAGTTTGGAAGAAAATTAATGAAGAAAGAGGTATTGGCAGTCATGAAGCTGGAAGTAGCAAGACAGTTGAAGAGAGAAACAGTTCAGTAGTCAGTGCAGAAGTCAGATAAAAAGAAGTGATTGAAGGAAAAAGCAAATAAGTCAAGAAGATCAATGATGAAATTTATCTAGTTACTATTGAAGAAGAAGATATCAAAGAGGTCATTACAATTCAAGTCGGAAATAGTCCAAGTCAGAAGCAGTCCTAGTCAGAAGAAGAAACTCATATACTTAAAAAGATCAATACAATTCAAGTTAGAAGCAGTCCTAAGAAGCCTGAAGTTCTATGAATAATTCTTTTGAGGCTTTGAATATTGAAGAGGAAGATTATAACAACAATATCATTTTATTGGAGGATGCAAAATCATTTTTTAACAGTGAAGACAAGAGGAATGCAGAGCTAGAGGGGAAAGCCGGCAGTAGTATTAATCAAACTATTCAAAAGCCTTAAATGACAAACAATGTTTCCACAAGTCGGGAAAAGAAGAGAGGAGGGAAGGGACAACGCAGAAGTAAACCATGACAAAGTTTGTTATATGGAACATTAGGGGTCGTAATGACCCTCATAAGCAAAGAGAGGTCAGTAAATTTCATTAGAGACAATAATATTAGTATAATCTGCTTGGTTGAAACTAAAGTTAAGAAGAAGAATATTGATGTTGTGAAAACTCGATGTTTTTTTCCATTGGGATCTTATCCATAACACTCTAGAAGGAGGGCCTGGTAAAGTTTAGGTTGCATGGGATCCCAATATGTGTGTTGTTGAAGAAATGAGTAGTATGGAACAAGCTATTATAGTTAGAATTACATTCAGGAATCTTATTAAATCAGTCATTTTTAATGGGGTTTATGGTGATAATAAAGGACTTCCTAGAATGTATATATGGAGATATTTGGAATCTACCTAAACTGTTCAGAATAATGAGCCTTGAATGATTTTAATGTGGTCAGAGAAAGTGATGAAAATTTATGAGGAAATGGCATAGATTGGGAGGAATCACGTGAATTTGACAATTGCATTGAGGTTATTAGTATTGATAATCTTACTATAAGAGGAAACTAGTTCACTTGGAGTAATGGTGGGGGAGGTGATGATAATATCCAGAGTATAATTGATAGAATTGTTCATAATAAGTTGTGGCTTAATTCATTCATGGAATGTGAAATTTAAGTGGGGCTCACTGATATTCTGACCATACTCCTTTAATTCTCTCATTCTTAGAAAAAGAGAAAGTTAACAAGACTTTTAAGTTCTTTAATTTCTGGATAAGGAATTGTTCTTTTAAAGATGTAATGAAGAATGGTTGGAATATTCAGGTTAGTGGTAACCCTATGTTTATTGTTGGAAGGAAGCTGAAAATACTTTTATTGTTGGAAGGAAGCTGAAACTACTCAAAAAGTATTTTAGAGAATTGAATAAAAAATTCTTTTCAAACATATCCTTTAGGGTTAATGCTAAGAAGATTGAATTTGATACTATTCGGGAGAATCTTATAATTGATGGGGGCAATGATGATATGATTGAAGCTAAGAAGAGATGTCAATTTGAGTATTTAGAGTTGAGAGAGATGGAAGAAGAGTTTTTTAAACAGAAATCCAGGATTAATTGTCTGGAGCATGGGGATAAGAATACTTCATTCTTTCATAAAAAATTCAAGAGTCATTTTAGTTGAAATAAATTTCTTTCTATAAATGTGGAGGAGGGAAACATTTATCTTGGGCATAAGGAGGTGCATAAGGAAGCACTGAGATTTTTTAAGAATTTTCTTGGTAATGATAATGGATGTTATGAATATGCTTATGATAGACTTAGAAGGATTATACAGAGATGGTTAAGTGTTGATCATGAATCCATTCAAGCTCCTGTTGATAATGTTGAGATTAAAGCTGCCTTTTTTAGTATTAATCCTAATAAGTCCCTTGGACCTGATGGCTATAATGTTGGGTTTTTCCAAAGTAATTAAGTTATGTGGGTGAATATTTGTGTGATGTTATGAGTTCCTTTTTTCGACATGGAAGGATTTTTAAAGAGTGGAATAGTACTGTGATTAGCCTTATTCCTAAAATTCCCAATCCTAGTACTATGAAGTACTTTAGACCTATTTCATGTTGTAATACTACTTACAAAGTTATCCAAGGTCTTGGTGAATAGACTTGGAGGAATTATTCCTGATTTAGTCGATAATAAGCAGTCTTCTTTTATAAAAGGGAAAAATATTTCAGACATTATTCTTTTCATGCAAGAAGTGGTTGGGGGTACTATAGAGACAAAGGTTTGCCTAGATGTACTTTAAAGAATGATTTTATGAAAGCTTATGATTCTATCAAATGGGGATTTATTGTTGATATTTTAAAGACTATGGATCTTCCTCGAGTTTCTATTCATTGGATTCAAGAATGTTTTATGACTACTAGCTTTTCTGTTAGTATAAATGGTGGAGTGGATGGGATCTTTAAAGGTACTAATGGACGTAGACAGGGGGATCATATATCACCTTATCTATTTCTACTTGTTATGGAATCATTCTCATGGATTTTTTATGATAATTTAGTATAAGTGATTATTTCTTTCATCCTAATTGTGAGGAGTTATACTTTCACATATGTTGTTTGCTGATGATCTTTTTATTCTTGCTAAAGCCAATCAGAACTCCTTAGTGGTTATTGATAAAGTTTTACAATTTTTAAATAGTTGTTTAGGATGGGTACTAGCTATGCTAAAAGTGAGATCTTTATTACTGGAGTGGATGACTTGGAAAAGAGAAGATTGGCTAGTATTATGAATATGAGATTGGGTGTCCTTCTTGTTAAGTATCTTGGTGTTCCCATGATATCTACAAGGCTCATGATTGGAAAGTTCTAGTTAAAAATTTGACGGAAAATGTTATGTCTTGGACTAATAGGTGGTTATCTTATGATGATATACCAAGTATAGCCTCGTCACCTGAGTGGACCCTCTCAGCCAAGCCCAACTAGTGCCAAGGCATCCAATAGAGCGAGTCATGGCTCGGCTTTATGCCTTGTACTAAGTGCCTCGTTCTCGGTCTCCAACCCTGCATAAGAGGACTCATCCTCGTCTTAAGACACGTTCCACAACATCGACATTAGTGGTCTTGTGACTCGAGTATCCTCGGTCTCGTCCATCCCTTGGAAGATGATGGCCGACCAAAGACAGACAGAATGATAGTCATTATACCATCAGAGGATCATATTTAGCAACTCGTCCTTGGCCCAATCCCAGTAGACGAAAGTTGACAGATGGAAGAGCGTGTGGCTTGGGAAACGCATGGAAGGGTGCACGTGGGTTGCAAATACCATGTGCATAAAACCGTTTTAATTAGATCTCCGTCACACGTGAGGGAATATTTCTCCATCATGACTTGCATGCATTAGTGACAGATGGCTTTAATATATTAGCTACCTCATGTTGTACACACTTATAACATATTTGGCGTGCACATTGCACCATCCCAGCACTATATATACTTGTCCCCTTCTACCTTGAGAAGGACCTAAATTCGAAACCCTAACCAAACTCTGCTAAAATTACAATGTAGAGAGAGAAAGGTGAGTGACCTGTATCACAAGGCCATTAGAGCCATTTTATAGTGAAATTCACTCATACACACACAGTGAACAAAGCCTAGATATAATGAATCACTTATATTATTGTCTTCCTCCTTTTTGCCTCACCACATTCTTCATTTATATACTTGTTCATACTCTATTGTTATACTGGATTGAGCTCACATATTTACATTGACTCGGTGGTACTATTTCTGGTACCATCAATCCAGCATCGTCTATGGGAAGCGAGATCATCATCTCCTTTCTTTCATTTATAGCTTACACTTCACTGGATTCTCTAGTGGTGGTCCAACCCCACACTTGGTTGGGCTTGAACCACCATTGAAAGAGCTTTGGTTAGTGCGCAAGTTTTTTTTACAGCTCATTCAGATCTTCTAGTATACCTCTCATTCCTTCCTTTCATCAGATTATATGGCATCATATCTTCCACTAGGTGGTTGCCCTAGTTCCATTCAAGCACCGCCACAATCTGAGAAGGCGAATGTCGCAGCAGCGTTGTGCTTATTAGGGAAGCTAATGAAGTTTAGATGCAGGAGCAGCAAGCTGCCTTCAGCCAGAATTTCTTGGCCAGGCCCACTGACGCGACGATAGAGATGATAACTCCGGTCGCCAAGGAGGGCGTACATCAGGCAACATAAGGACCACCCTTGTCTCCACAGAAGAACCAACAACCTCAATAGAGGCGAAGAGACGTTGTTGACCCCAGGTGTTTACGCCTATGGAGGCAAGGTCAAGAATGTGAAGACAATGAGTATGATAATGACACAAAGTGTTGGGAACCATACAAAATTTTGGGAAATAATATGCGCCCTGTTCAAGTAATCAGGGGAAACAGTGCAAGGCTGAGCTGAGAAGGTAGACCTCATGCCTCAGTTCTAGATAGACTTAGTAGAGGGTCTACATTTGATAGACTCGTCCTGGTGGGTGATTTGAGAGACCGACTCTCTAGGTCTCGGAGTATTGTTGGCTTCAAGAGAAATGGAGGGTGTGATGGTCGTCGACCCCCATGTGGCTAAGGCGAGGAGTAACGTGAAGTTAATAGCCGTCAGAGAATGGTCGATCCATAACTCGTCCAACGTCAGGCCGAGAAGGAGGGGGTTGGTGACAATTTTTCTCTAGTCGAGGGGGACAATGCCATAGTTCCTACTGGTGACAAACCCTGAAACATCTCTATCCAAAGGCAAGAGGACAATATTGGAGATTCATTGAGAAGCTGAGACCCTCTATATAGAGATTATAATGAAGGGTCGCCATTAATTACCAAAACTATGAACTACCTTACCCCAGCTAAGATTAAGCCATCGGTGGTGACACCGAGGTATGATAGGAGTACCAATCTAGTTCACCATGTTGAGATGTATCAATCCGCTATGGACGAGATGAGATGTAGAGCATTCTTAAGCACCTTGACTGGTGAAGCGCATGTCTAGTGTACTTCTTTCACAAGAAATTCAATTGAGAACTTTAAGCAATTAGCAAAAAGATTCATTCATAACTTATGTTTTGAGGTTAAGTAGGGGAAGAAGACTAATCACTTGTTGTACATGAAGCAAGGAAAGAACGAATCTTTACGGGGCTATATAGATCTATTTAATAAAGATAAACTAGAGATAAAAGACTATAACGAGAATGTATCTATGACTTAATTGATGGGAGGTATACAAAAGGGCAAGCTCCTATGGAAGTTGGTCGAAGATCCTTCAAAGTCCATGGCTGAACTCCTGGCTATGGTCAGGAGGGTTATGAATATAGAGGAGTCCATGGCGGCCAAAGGTGAAGATGAAAAGGGAGCTAGTGGGAGCAAGTCCCAAAAATTCAAGGGCAAAGGAGACAAGAAGAGGTCGACGGACGACAAGTTCACCGACTATACCCTTTGACTGCCACACCAAAAATGATTCTAAATGAGATCAAGAATGATTGGTCCTTGAGATGGTCGGAGAAACTTAAAGCCCCTCCTCACAAGAGGGATAAAGATAAATGGTGTGAATTCCAACAAGACCATGGCTATACCACTGAGAGATGCTTCGCACTAAAACATGAAATAGAAAAGATGTCAAAGCAAGGGATACTTAAAAAGTACGTGAATAGGAGGGGTAGCCGCGACGACACTCGAAAGAAAAAAGAAGAAAGGTATAAACCTGATGATCCAGTGAATAAGGATGACGATGCTTTAGATGATGATGGGGAGGCCGACCCTAAGCTCCCATCAAAGAAAACTAATTCTAAGGGTCGGCTACATTATATCTCTCATGATGTGAAAATGATATGTGGCGATTTGGCCGGTGGCGCTAAAGAGATTTCCAACCATAAAACCCATGTAGCAGAAGCCAACGCTCTCCCCAAGTCGGAGGTACTCAACTCAGTTGTTGTTGATTTAAAGTCGAGTAAAGGAAAGAAAGTTGGTATGAATACGTTGGTGATTGACTTTTCAATAATGGACTTTAAGGGTATCTTAGCTCCATATGATGACCCTCTGATGATCACCACTAGAGTACACGAGTATGATGTCCCTAGGATACTGGTCGACGGAGGCAGTTCGACCAACGTAATGTTTTTGGATTATTTCGCTGGCCAGGAACTATGCAAGAAGAGGCTTGTCCCATATCATCAACCAATAATTGGCTTTATTGGAGGAAAATTACATCCTTTGGGGATTTATGAGATGGAGGTTAGCATGGGGGAAACTTGTATAAGATGTCTCACAAAGAAGATTAATTTCTTTGTAATGGATGACAACGTCTATTCAACCTATAACATAATTATGGGTCGAGTAGCCATTAAGGAATTTGAGGTCGTGCCCTTAACAGTTCACCAAATGATAAAATTCTCGACTCCTTATGTAGTAAGGGAAGTTTAAGGTGACCAGGTTGAGGCACGTGAATGCTACTTCAATTCGACTGAGGAAAGAGAGGCGTATAAGAGATCCACCACTTAAAACATAGACACTCTCGTCCCCAGAGAGGAGACAAAACTCGAAAGGGGAGAGGCCATTGAGGAGCTAGAATCCATCATCCTCAATGAGGACGAGCCAAAAAAATCGTCCAAGTTGGTAAGGCCCAAAGAAAGGGATTAAAGAAGATCTAATCAAATTCCTAAGGGGGAGAGAACGCATTTTTGCTTAAAGACACGAAGATATGTCGAGAATTGATTCAAAGGTCCTCTGCCATAAATTGAATGTAGGTGAGAGAACTAAAACAGATAGAGAAAGGCAGAGGATCTACTCCAGGGAGAAATATGAAGTTATAAGAGACGAGGTGAATAAGTTAGAGAAGGATAACTTCATTAGAGAGGTTATCTACCCAGAGTGTTTAGCTAATGTTTCCTTAGAGCCTAAACACAATGTCAAGGGGAGGATGTGCATTCACTTCACATATCTGAATAAGGCATGCCCCAAAGACAGCTTCTAATTATCGAGAATAGATCAAATGGTTTATGCCATGGCTGGACATGAACTGATGAGTTTTATGGTGTAAGGACATTTTTTTCCATTATCAATTTTTATGTCGTACGCCGTTACACCGTTGAAGAAACTCAAGATCACTCCTACATCAACGGATCCGAATATCAAAGCGTCTTCAACATCATAGCTTCTACGAGAATGAACTTGGTAAAATTTTGTTTTTACGTTCCTTAAAGTTCATATTTAGTATTGGGAAATTTTTATAAAATGTTTTTTATAAAAATAAGAAGTAAGTTTTTAAAAGCAAAATGAGGCTTTTTAAAAGTTTTTTATTCTGGGAAGCCGGACCGGTCCGCCCCCTGCCGGACCGATCCGCCACCGGACCGGTCCGCCCCTCAACCGGACTGATCCACTTACTGCAGATCCAGTATACCCCGGACCGCAAGCGAACTGATGAAGCCTGGAATAAAATAACCGATCCGGTCAATCGGACCGATCCGCCCCCAAGCCGGACCGGTCCGACTGGGATAAATTCGGCCAGATCTGTTAGAGATTTTTTAGGATCAAAATTTTCTTATTTAAAGCCAACTTCGGGGAGTTGTTTTTTAAGACTTTTCAAGACGATTTTCAGAGTCCTAAATACTCTAAGTCTTCACCTTTTTGAGTCCCAAGACTTTTTTTTATTCACACCAAAAAAAAAAAAAAAAATCCCAATTACATTTGTGAATCTTTTGGAACCCTAGAACACAAGCTTTGCTATTGTTCAACCCTTGTGGAGAAGCCGTTTTTCTTCTTCATTGCTGACCTCCTGGAAAGGGAAAATTCCAGTCGAAAAATTTGTGGAGAAGCCGTTTCTCTTCTTCATTGCAGCCCTCCTGGAAAGGGATATTTCCAGCCGCCGACTACAGAATTCGACACCTGAGGGTAATTCTGTGTCACTGTATTTTCATTGTAATCCAAAATTGTACTGTTACAATATTATAATGAAAATAAAAGGTTTTGCCCCTTTGGGGGATTTTTCCTGAAATTGTTTGTTTTATCCTGCATGCTTTATTTTATTAGATAAATCATCTAGATGCATGATTTAGGGCTTAACTAAAATTTGGGATTAATTAAAATTGGATTTTATTTGGGAAGTCACAATATTTCCGCTATAGCTACTCTCTCATATGGACGCTTACTCAGGATACAATCAGATATTCATAGACCCATCTAACACTGAGAAGACCTTTTTTATCACGGACAAAGGTACATAATGCTACAAGGTAATGCCCTTTGGCCTCAAGAGCACAGGGCAACATATCAGAGGTTAGTAAATAAGATGTTCAAAGATCAGATAGGTAAGACCATGAAGGTATACGTTGACGACATGCTCATTAAGAGTCACAAGGCCGAGAAGCATGTGGCCTACTTGAAACGCACTTTTAATATGATGGACAAATATCGGATGAAATGAAATCCCTTAAAGTGTGTCTTCGAAGTTGGTGTAGGCAAGTTTTTGAGTTTTATTACCAGTCAACGGGGGATAGAGGCTAACCCAGAAAAAAATCAAAGCCTTGGTGGAGATGAAGACCCCTAGGATCATAAAAGACATATAGAGGTTGACTAGATAAGTTGCAGCACTGAATAGATTCATATCAAGGGAAACAGACAAGTGTTTTCCCTTCTTCAAGGTGTTGAGAAAAGATTTTGAGTGGAGTGAGGAGTGTAAGAAGTCCTTTCAGGAGTTGAAGGATTACCTCATCTCCTCATTCTTATTTTCTAGGCCTGTTCAGGGAGAAAGGTTGTATTTATACCTGGTCGTGTCTGAGTCGACAATCAGCGCAGTAATTATGAGAGATGATGAGGGTGTCCAAAAGCTAGTCTATTTTAACAGTTAGACACTTCAAGGGGCTAAGTAGAGATATCTAAAACTGGAAAAATTGGATTATGCTCTCATACATGCATACAGAAATATGAAACCCTACTTTCAGGACTATAAAATGGTCGTCCTAACAAACTCCCCTCTCAGGCAGGTCATCCATAAACCCGAGAAATTGGGTAAGTTAATGGTGTGGTCCATAGAGTTGGGATAATTCGACATCTTTTATCAGCCAAGGACATCCATCAAGGGGCAAGATCTAGATAATTTTGTAGCCGAGTTCACATGAGATGAGACCGATGTAGAGGAGATTGTGAATTTAGCAAGTGAGCCGAAAAGAGAAAGTCATAATCCATTTAAAGCTGAGACGAGTACGGCTAGGACAGTGGTGGCCAAAAATGAAGATTAAAAATTTTTGTTCAAGAATGGAGCCTTGGAAGAAGGCAATTTCTCTGAAAGATGTACTATGTTGAGCCTCTTTATTGATGGTTCATCTTGTGAGGCGGGGAATGGAGTCGGCCTAATAGTGTCGACTCCAGATGGAATTGATATAGAGTATACTTTGAGATTCAAATTCAAGGCATTTAAAAATGAATCTGAGTATGAAGCCCTCATGGCAGGTCTCTCCCTTGCTAAAGCACAGAATGGCGGCCAGTTGCTGGTTCAGGGTGACTCTAGGCTGGTAGTGAACATAATTTTAGGAGTGTATGAAGCAAAGGATGAGAGGATGTCCAAATACCAAGTTAGGGTAAAAGTACATTGAAAAACTTCAAAGAGGAGAAACTAAAAAGCATCTCTCGATTGGACAATGGCCAAGTCGATGCACTGGCAAGACTAACATCAACAACCAGGATAGAAATCAGAAGATATGTGCCAATGGAGATCTTACACCGATTGAGCATTAAAGAAGAAGATTACACAATTGAGCTTTGCTTAAACCTTAAGATAGGTGAATCTTGGATGGATTCTCTCATCTGATATATAAGAGATGGTGAACTACCAGACTCAAGGTTAGAAAGGAAGAAGTTAAGGTACAAAGCAGTTAAATTCTCAGTCATTGGGAATATTTTATACATTAAAGGATTTATCCTCCCTCTGCTCCGATGTGTCCGTCTGACAGAGGTGAAATACATTATGAAAGACATATATGAAGGTTGTTACTCTACCCATATAGGAGGTAGATCGCTGGCAAAGAGAGTAGTCACACAGAGTATTAGTGGCCGACCTCATCTAGGGATGCGACCAGTTATATGAAGAGGTGTGATAAATGTTAGAGATATGTCAGCATCCCTCACCAAAATCATTAGCCTCTATATTTTATTACATATCCCTGGTCATTTTCTGCTTGGGGAATTCATTTGGTAGGACATTTGCCCAGGGCAACTGGCAACTACAGGTGTCTCATCATGGCGATCGACTATTTCTCCAAATGGGTTGAGGCAGAGGCCATGATAACCATAATCGAGATGAAGACCTTCAAGTTTATTTGTAGGAATATCATTTATAGATATGGTCTACCTCATACCCTCATCTCGAAAAACAGAAAACAATTTAAAAACTCATCTTTGGAGGCCTATTATAAGAGGGTCGACGTCAAGCAGTTTTATTCAGCTCTAGGCTGACCTCAGACAAATGTCCAAACAGAAGTGACTAACAGAACCATATTAGACGGGATCAAGAAGAAATTATAAGATGCCAAGGGTCTTTGGACTAATGAAGTGCATGATTTCTTGTGGGACTACAGGACGATAGAGTGAACTCTGATAAGAGAACCCACTTTTATGCTTACCTATGGCTCGGAGGCAGTGGCTACAGAGGTGGGCCTACTAAGCCACAGAGTTCAGACGTATGACCCAGAAGTGAATGCTAAGGAATGAAGGCTAGACCTAGACCTCATTGAAGAGCAAAGAGAAGACACAGAAATTTGGCAAGCTTCCTATCAGTAGAGAACTGTGAGATTCTATAACAAAAGAGTGAAGGCTAGGCCATTAGTTGTAGGAGACTTGGAAGGAGTTAATTAGCTATTGTTGTCTTAAGGAGAATCAATATATATTAAATAAGCCTCTTTGTTTTGCCAAAAAGAGTTATAAAGGAGATTGATCAAATTCTCAGAAGATTTATTTGGTCTAGGATTAAGCTAGAAAAGCATGGGGCTAAAGTTGCCTGGAGGATATTTGTTGCCCTTGGGAAGAGGGGGTTTGGGTATAAAGAATTTGATTGATTAGAATAACTCTTGTATGTTAAGACATATTTTGGACATTGCTAAAAAAGGATTCTTTATGGGTGAAATGGGTGCATTCAGTGATAATCAAACGAGAGTCAATTTGGATAGTTAAGTTGCAGGTTGATTCTTCATGGACTTGGAGGAAGCTTTGGAAATTAAAAGACAAAGCTAGGGAATTTATAAAGTATCATATTGGAAATGGGGTTAATACATTATCTTGGTTGGATAATTGGCATGAGAAGGGCCCTCTGATAAATGCTTATGGGGAAAGAATAGTTAATGATGCAGTGGGCAATATAAAAGCTAAAGCCTTGAATTTCATCATTGATTCTAGATGGAATTTTCCTAGACCTATATCTAATGAGTTAGTGGATCTATCTAGAACTCTTATTATTCCTCAAAGTAATTGTGAATATTAAGTGAGTTGGGACATGGCTAAGGATGGAAAATACACCTGTAAGGAAATCTATGATAACATAAGGTAGAGGAAGAGTATAGTTAATTAGCATACAGTAGTATGGTTCCCTAAACTTATTCGTAAGTGTCACTACACCAAAATGACAAAATTGTCACCTTTCAGCCGGTAACCCTTGTCAAGGTCATTGACCGTGACAAAAAACACGCGTTTTGTGTCACGGTCATTGACCTTGACACGACCGTGACAATGTTTGCAGCAAAAACCCTTTCCCCCTTCTTTTTTCCCTCCCGCCGTTCCCTCCCTCTCTCTCTCTCGACGCTGCTCTCTCTCTCTCTCTACTTTCAGGTTTAATTCTCTCTCTCTCTCTCTCTCGCTCGCTCTCTCTCTCTCTCTCTCTCTCTTCCATTTATATATATGTTTGTGTGTATATATATGTGTGTATGTGTGTATATATGTGCGTGTGTGTGTGCGGGGGTAGGGGTGGGGCAGGGTGGGGGTAGGGTGGGGGAAGAGTGGGGGTAGGGGGTCGGGTAGGGTGGGGGTAGGGGGTTAAAAATGTAATATTATTTTGATACAACATTAATTTGTGTATGAGTTTCATAATTATAAATAATATCCAAAAATATTGGATAACAATATATTTTCATTCAAAATAAATAAGTAATTTTCTATAAATTTCATAAAAAAATGAAGGTCTGCTTAATATGTGATTTAAGTGTGAAATAATCGCTATATACTTATACTAATGGAGAAAAAAACCATATATGGCGTTTTTTATTTTTATTAGATGCAAAATAACACACATAGGTATCACATGACTTTATATCCATCAAATAAAATTTTACCATAAAATATCATTTTGTGGAAGGCAAGATCTATTACAATATATTTACATACCTAGATGATTTTTTTTAAATGACATTACAACAAAAAACTACAATAAGGGTTAAAATGGCATCCGAAATTGCTAAAAGCATGAAAAATAAAATATCATTTAGTCTATGTTGTTGAAAAATTTGATCAAATTGGTGAGCCCTCATATTTTAAAAATGTTGTTTTTATTCCTATTTAACTTTTCTTTCTATACACCCTTAATTATATTTAAAGTTTAATAAAATAGGAGTTATAGAAAGAAAAGTGGGGTTTAAATAAAAACACTTTTTTTAAATTTTAGGTTCTGGTGCATAATCTTACTTTGTCACAATTAATTTATATGCCTCAAAGTTATTTTATCACTCTTAGTTTATATTTGTGATAATACTTTATGAACCACAACTTTAGGTTGATTATTTTAGAACTTAAACTTCAAGATACAAAAAATAATTCTATAGAACAGCTTAGATATCTTAACAAAACACATATCTAACATTGAATATGATTTATAAGAAGCACAAAACAATAGTAGAAATTCAATACATGAAATTAACATTGAGATTATTTTAAATAGACAGTCACTACATGAAATTAACATTGAGATTATTTTAAATAGTGAGTGGGGGTGGTGGTGTGTGTGTGTGTGGTGAGTGGGGGGTGTGGAGGGAGGTGTGTGTGTGTGTGTGTGTGTGTGTGTGTGTATTTGAATTAATCCATGAATTTGTATTTTTGTATTTGAATTAACCCATGAATTTATTTTTGTATTTGAATCAACCCATGAATTTATTTTTGTATTTGAATTAACCCATTATATGAAACATACTTGAAATTAAATATAGTGCGCATAGATACTAGCCTTCTAGTTCTTATGCGTACGCATTCAATAGCCCTTATACCCGTTCGAGAGTCATTACCTCTGTAATGAGATCTCTCGAATTGTCCTGTTTGGACAGTTTGAGACTGTATAATTTCTGTATAATATTCTTATTGGCTTAAAGTTGTTACTTTTGGAGGAAGTTCTGCAGTCGTATCTTAATGTTCTCTGCGTACATACTAGATTGACAAGTGTGGCTGTTATTTCAATTGATCAATTGAAATAACACTCACACCTGCCAATCTACGTCATGTACTTGGAGAACTAAGGGGATATGCTGTCGAATTTTTTTCACTCTTGTGTAGTGTGCGTGTGTGGAGAGGAGATTAATACATAAATATTCCAACTACATCTAAGTTTTGTTTATACTAATCCATGAATATATTCTTCTTACCTTTAATAGGTGATTAGTACATAGTTATTTGGGGTGTCCTATTTGTGGAGAGGAGACTGAATCTCTTCGTCTATCCGAACACTAAGAAATGCCATAATCTTATGGAGCGATGCTCTGCAAATTCCTCCCAACCGTTATGTAGCCAAACATCACCAGTTGAAGTTGTCAATTCCACTTTCCATACCCCACCACTTGGAACTTCTATCAAAACATGGGAGACCATTGAAAGGTGGAATTGACAACTTCAACTGTTGATTTTTGGCTACACAACGGTTGGAAGGAATTTGCAACGCATAAATCCATAGGATTATGGTATTTCTTAGTGTTTAGATATGAAGAGAATTATATTTGACACGATTGCCCGGGGTACATTAGTTGGAAGGAGGTGCCATATGAGCTCAAGTTAGCTGTTTGAGTGACACTACAGGTAATGTATTTATATATATATGTCAATTTCGATTTCGATTTCGATTTCAATTACGATTTATATTGATCTATATTTGAGGGGCAGCTACTAATTTTACTTTATTTCAATTCAGGGGACAGGGAGTGGCCCTAAGGGTAGGCCACATATGCTCTATACTTATGTGGCTATTCGGACGAGAAGGGAAGGATAAGGAGGTGTCCCCGAGCGTCGCGGTACAAAATCTCTTTTCCATGCAAATAGTTTGTAGATTTGAGATAATTGATGGTGATGTTGTTTCTTCTTAAATAGTTTCTATTTTGAATATATATTTGCATTATCTTTAGTTTGTTTGGATATATGATGTTTGGAACAGGTACAACGTTGCTATAACAGGTACAAATATACTGCGGGGCAGTGGCAGTGGCCATACTGCCCAGCAGATTTTTTTTAAATTCTGCCCAGAATTGTCACGGTCATTGACCGTGACACGTCCGTGACAAAAAGTTTTCACGGACATGTCACGGTCAATGGTCGTGACAATTTTTTTTAAAAGGGTCACGGATTTGTCATGGTTATAAACCGTGACAAACGTGTCACGGTCATTGACCGCGACACGACCGTGACACAAAACGCGAGTTTTGTGTCAAGGTCAATGACCGTGACACGATCGTGACAAAAAAAGTTGTCTCGCCTCGAAATGTCACGGTCATTGACCTTGACAAGTTGGATTTGTCAAGGTCAATGACCTTGACAATTCGGCAGATTTTGTGTAGTGTGTGCTTTTATTCTTTGGGTTGCGTGTCATAATAAATTATGTACTAAATATAAATTGAAAGAGTGGGGAGTCACCAATAATGATCAGTGTATTTTGTACGGTTGTATGTCAGAAAATAGGAATCATCTACTTTTTGAATGCCAATTTTCAAATCAAATCTGGCTTAAAGTGTGTAAGAAAAATGGTATCAGGGAACATTTTAGAAGTTTTAAATAAGAAGTGGTTCACTTAAACATTAGTAGCAAAATATTCTAAGTTTCTTTACTCTAGCTATCTCTTACAGTGACAGTATATAACATAATGAAAGCCATGAATGAAAAGACTTTTAAAAATTCTCATTTATAGTTAAAGTGTTTTCTCGAGAATTTCTAAAATGATACAGGAGTGTACATGTATATGGAAGAATGTAAAAAATAATGATTAGAACAATACTTTATGCAGAAATTGAGGAATAAGTAGTAGAATCTTATTTGAGGGGAGCTAAATCTTTATGGATGTTATGTTAGATGCTCATCTCGTGAGTTGCTATCCTTGCATGTCGAGATCTGAACCTCTGGTGTTATTCTCTCAGCTACTTCTGATGGTTTCATGCTTGATGTTTCTGCTCAAGACTTTACGATGTGTGAAGGTCATCCCTGGACCTAGATCTTGGTTTGTATGTTGAAATCTTGCCTTTGATTAGGCTTTTCTTGGTTTGGTAAGTTTCGTGTTATTGGTTCTTTGTGCTAAGGCTTTGATAGAGCTTTTCTTCTGCTACAAATGGGATCTGGAGTTTCAAGCTTAAATTTTTAGCATATGTTTTTGGTTTTTTCCCTTCGTTGGAGGTTGGGAAGTTTCTCTATGGGTTTATGGTTCTTTGGTGGTGTGTTTTCTCCTATTCTTGAGGTTGGGTTTGATTTTTGATTTTGGTTAAGGTTGAAGATGACAGAGCTTCTGTCCCTTATTGTTTAGTTTGTGTGAAGCGTAAAGATAGTTTTTTCTCGATTGGTAGTATCTTGGTCAGTGTTGTGTTTTAATTTGCTTGGGTTGCAGTGGTCGACACTGAAACGTGTCATCGTTTGAGAGACACTGACATCTTGTTCGAGCGACGCGTTGCCTTATGTTTTTAATATAAAGCGTTTTAAACCACTCCATTTTCATTAAGAAGACTTGATGTTTTAGTTTCTGCAAGCACTACAAATCGGCAAAACATTATGTCTTCTTCGTTTAGGGTTTAATCCTTTTTTTTCAATTCACAAAACATCTTAATATTTATGTGTATTATTTTGGAACCCAAGATACAACTTTGTGAAGTTTCTCTTATAGAGAAGATATCTACTGCTGATCTAGGTGCTCTTGAGGGGAGTACTGGACTGACATCGACTGTGTGTTATAGGGAGTGCTCGTGGGTAATCTTGGGTTGAATTGGAGCTGCGGTTCTTGCACTCTATACTACGTGTCAATGTGATTGTTCTAAGGAGTGATCATTGCATATTTTATTGTAATTATTGTAAGTTGTGATTTACATCTTTATAGTGAAATAAAGGTTTTACCCGAAAGGGGTTTTTTCCTGAAATCTGTGAGTTAGCCATTTTATATGTGATGGTTTGACACACACACGTACTTGCATGTTTAGGGGTTGATTTAATTTGGTTTAAAATTGACTCCAGTTAAATAAGTTTAAATTGAAAATTTACAAAATTTATTTAAATCGATATCACACGGCATTCTCAAATCGGAATCAGAACAGGTTTTTCTAAGTTATCGAGTGATCCTTGTTTTCCTCTAAAGTGTGTGATATTGTAATTTTTTGAAAAATCTGTTTTTGTGAAAAATTGCTATTTTTCAATGGACCACTTATGGGATCGTATGCCCCCTTTAATGATACGGGACAGAGTTTTGATGATATAAATAGTTTGAATTTGACGTTTGCTGAAAGAATTGATTTTTTGGAAAAAGAAAATTCTCGTTTTAAATACGCGATGGATCTTTTTCAAACGGTTCAAAATCAAATAGATATTTATCATGAGAAATTTGTCTCTTTGGACCATGACTTTAATGCATTAAAATTGTCCAAAAAGGAGAGTGATGAGAGAGTCCTATTTTTAGAAAAAGAATTGGAGGACTTTAAAAATTCTTGGATTTGTGTTTGTGCCAAAGTGGATAAAAATATTTTACTCGATGGGTTTGTGGGGGAGTATACTCTTAGGGATAAATGTGCGTATTTTAAGAACGGACGTGATAAACTTTTAGGAGTTATTGAAAATTTAGAGAAAGAGTAAAAAATTTTGGAGTTAAAAAATGATTTGACAGACTCGAGTAGTGTTGGTAGCAATGGTAGTGGCTCATTGTGTTCTAATATTTTGAGTGTTAAAGCCAAGACCATTATTTGTTTTAGAAGGTCAATAAATCCCAAGGACGTTAGAAAAGGTCAACCCATAGGTGTTGTTCCACCTGTTTACACATGTTCACATTGTGGTAGGAAAGGTCACCTTAGTCGTTTTCGTTTCGATCTTCAAAAAGGTCCTAGGAAGTTGAAATCTAGTGTTCCCTTGGTTCCCAAAATCCCTATGCGTCGTTGCACACCTATTCGGGTTAGGAAATCACTTTTAGAGGCACTAGATGTTAGACTAGTTGATTCTCGATTCCTTGCACATGATTCTTATCGTACTATATCATATAGATGATTGTGTTCGCATGTTTTTCATACACTAGTTGTGTTTCATGTTATATTTTTGCTAGTTTTATAACGTTTGTACTTTTTGTATTAGTTTTTTTTTTTAAATTACAAAAAAGATTTTATTTTGATAAAAAGTTTTTAGAAAAAGACAAAAAGATTTTTTGTATTTTGTTTTGCACCGTATATTAATGGGCATTTAGGATGACCGAGTCACAATTTCATTTCACATCCATGGGACGATTTGATAGTGTTTTGATATGCGTCATTATTTCATTCACGTGCTTTACAATGTTTGGAGTTATTGAGATGTGATTAGTTGTTATTACCTATATGTTTGACTCATAAGTTATTTTATTGCACACTTGAACGAATTTATTTGATTGTTATACTTGTTCATCACATATTGGTGGGAGTGTTGTTATCTCAATTCTGTCTTCAAAATGAACCATATACGATAAAACTTGACAATGGAAGTAGTGCATGTAAAAACCGTTTACCGTGAGGATTTAATTGAAACAAAATATGATGAGTGAATCACGGGAGAGGGCTACAATAGTACAAAATTAACTCGTCGTGAAAGCCACCGTTTGAAAAGAGGCCGGAAAATTTAAAGGCAATAAAAAGATAAATATGCCAAAAAGGGGCCACCTTAAAAGAAAAAATATAATGATTACTATTAATGAGGGAGTTTGGATGGGAAGAAATGAAAAATGGGTTTGCACATCCTGACAGAGTCATGAAAAAGCATTTCATAGTTTTAGACGTTATTGGTATGGGAATCATTCTTAACTTTGATGTGTTGATGAATTGAGTCGATGTCATTTAAATTCAACACTCTCAACACGTAAGGATGATTTTGAGATTCATTCGTTAGGAGTACACATATTCATAGTGCACATATGTTATGTTTGATTGCTTTGATTTGCCTATCGAATATGTTCACGCCCATTCATTTTGTTTCCATGATTTGGTTGTCTTAGTGTAAATTCATGGTGTGTGGTTTTTGTAAAATTATTTTTGTGTTTTTGTATGAAAAAATTAAAAAATAAAAAATAATTTCTGGAAGTTGTTGAGTTACCCTTTGCATGAACGTAGTTTGATTCATATTTTCTATGCATTTATGTCGTGACAACTCAATGTTTGTTTTGTTGATTTGTTTCCTTGTCTATTTCGGATAAATAAAAAGGGGGAGAATGAATCATATGGGGGAGTTTTTGCATTATGGGAGAGATTTGATTAATGATTGATTTATTCTTATATCATTTCAAACTCGATGCGTCACGAAGGTATTTGCTTTGCTTTGTCTCATGTGTGTAGGTACAAAAATTGAAGATCATTATTTTGCACATCCTGATGAGAAAAGCTAGATTTGATGTTGATGATTTTGAAGAAAAGTTTGATACTTGAATGTTTAGTACCTTTTCAGTATTGGGTTCAAGGGAGGGTATTAGATTTGTATAAGCATTCTGATTTGATAATTCAGATGTTTTTATTTTGTACCGGCATAGATATAGGGGGAGATTTCTAAGGACATTATTTTTATTGTTTGTTATCAATTGAATATGTCGTTTACCGCTACAACCGTCGAAGAATTATTCACGATCAATCATGCATCAAGACAGATCTGAATATTAAAGTTCTTCAACATTCAAGACTCCACAAGTTTTTATGTATGGTTGTGTTTTAGGTCGTTAATGATTCACTTAGAATATTGGGATAACTTTTATGAAAAAAATTCTAAGTGTTGGAGCAGACTTTTTAAGTTTTTCGTCCAAAATATTTTTTCTAAGTGTTGAGGCAGATTTTTAAAGACGAAATAAAAAATTATTTTTTATTTAATTTCATTCGAGCGACATTCTTACGTCGCGCGAAGTCGTTTGAACGACACGTGTTATCGTTCGAGCGACACTGACATCTTGTTTGTGCGACGCGTCCGCCTTAAGTTTTTTATATAAAGCGTGTTAAACCACTCTGTTTTCATTAAGAAGACCTAACGTTTTAGTTTCTGCTGACACTACAAATCAGCATAACACTTTGTCTTCTTCGTTTAGGGTTTAATCCTTTTTGTTTTTAATTCACAAAATATCTCAATATTTATGCGAATTGTTTTGGAACCTAAGATAAAACTTTTTTTAAGTTTATTTTATAGAGAAGATCTCTACTACTGATCTAGGTGCTCTTGAGGGGAGTACTGGGCTGACGTCGACTGCGTGTCATAGGGAATGCTCGTGGGTATTCCTGTGCTGAATCGGAGCTGCGATTCTTACTGACTCTAGACTGCGTGTATATGTGATTGTTTCGAGGAATGATCAATGTAGATTTCATTGTAATTATTATAGGTTGCAATTTACGTCTTTATAGTGAAATAAAGGTTTTACCCGAAAGGGATTTTTTCCTGAAATCTGTGAATTATCAATTTTATTTGTGATGGTTTGACACACACACATATTGTTGCATGTTTAGGGGTTGATTTAATTTTGTCTAAAATTGACTTCAGTTAAATAAGTTTAAATTGGAAATTTGTGAAATTTTTTTAAATCGATATCACACAACATTCTCATTGGAGATGTGTGGGTCGGGTTGTAAGCATTTTGGTTTGATCCGTTTCTTTTTGGTTTGGTTTTTGGGCCTATGTGCATTTTAGCACCTGTGCCTTTTGTTAAGCTTTTGTATTTTGACCTTTGTGCTGATTTGTGTGGGTTGGGTAGCTTTATTGGGTAATTCACGACTTAGGATGCCATATTTATATCTCCAATTTCTGAATTTTTCGAAAAAAAAAATAGAATGGACTTGGAAGAATACTTTTCTGCAACGTTTTGAAATACATAAGTAGATTCGAATTTATAATAATTTTTTAAATTCCCATCTATTAATCTTCTTTGTATTTTTATAAAAGATGTTCAATTATGAGGACACATCTTGCAAAAGCCAATTATCCTTCATCGACTATATTTTCATTCAAATGATTTTGATGAATTAAGAGTTGTTATTTATTTATTGAGGTCTATTGGACAATATACAAGTTACTACGAATTAATTGGATCGTAATTAATATATAAGGTTCTCTCTTTTATAATGCGTTATTAACAACTTTCACATGGTAAGATTACCTTATTTTATCTCGGTAGCTTTTCATGTTAAAATCTAGATTCGTGGTATAAAAACTTGTTGGGATAAAATCAATGTAAATGTATTTAACAACTTTTCTACTCTATGAAGATATTGGAGTAATATTATCGATATTTTTCAAAGACTAAAAATACAATTTTCAATATTTTTGAGATATTTTAAAAAACTACTCAAAACTTTTCGAATCTTCAAGTTGGAAAACAAAAAAAAAAAAATCGATTCTATTTTTTTGAATTGGAAAGAATGTTTAAGTTCTGAAATTTTTAGAAAAAAAAATCGAAGACCCCTATTTCAATCCAACCTAGACAAAACACACCCCCACATGTTGTATCATATTTATGTCGGATCTTACCGTGTCCATGTTAAAATCAGCTCCACCCAAACCCGACCCGTTATGTCTTTTGTGTGTATAGTGTCTTGGGTCCATGTTGTGGTCACGCATATTAATGAGTGAGTCGTGTATTTCCACTAAATGACTAAACTCAAAACTCGTTAAGCGCTCAAAGATCTGTCCAAGCCCATTAAAAAATTACGGGTTGTGTCGTGTTATCAAATCATGTGGTATTTTCCCACTATATATGGCTTTACACATAAAAATACTCAAAAGCCCTTATTAGTTAATTACATGCAATTTGATAAATAGTTACTAGGATCACCACATCCCCTTACGTATCATGATCCAGGGTCGCACGGCCCAAATATTGTGGGTTCTCGATCCGAATCTCTAAAAATAGATTTCCCAATTTTGACATTAACTACTTTAGTTCTTATTAGTTTAAAGGCAACTTTTGACTTCAATAATATAATAAATAACATGCAAAGAACTTATCAACCAGTATATATATATATATATATATATATATATATATATATATATATATATATATATATATATATATATATATAAACAATTCTTCATATTTCATATTAATATGTTGTATAATTTCGAAATTATCCACTACATGTATATATTCATATGGAACTTTATCAACTACATATATGTCACACCCCGCGCAATCCGACAGACGAGGTGGCCAGCCACCGCCGCCGAACTACACCGGGCGCGAACTAAATAAATACCATTCTTAGCATGAGACAGATATGAGACATAAATAAATTAGTCCATAAGATAAATAATTGAAACAATCCCAAATGATCATGAAAAATTTAGTGATAAAGGATCCATCACATCCTAAAACTCCAAGTAAAACCAATCCCCAATAATGATTAAATAAAATCTGAACAATAAGGAACTGTGAATAATCCAACTAAAAATCTCTAACAACTTTGGAACCGAATGGCCCAATAAAACCCAAATGAAGTCTCATAATAAAAAAATCGACTGAAAAGAAAGTCTAACTAAATAAAGCAATAAATTGAATAAACTCCAATTTCACCTCCAAACGATAAACTTCGATACTCCTATGCAGCTTCTCTAAAACTTATCCTGGAAAAGTTAGTCAACGCACGGGATCGAAGCCCCGAGCATGAATACACACTACTCCCCTCAAATAGGATCCTTGAATCCAAACAGTAGCATCATACGCAATAAATATCATAATAGAGTATTTTAATTTAACGAGTAATTAAACGCAGTAAATATAAATCACTAACTACCCGCAGAGATCCCCATTTAAAAAGGAACACCAATATGATTTTAAATTCTCAAGTCCCATGATGTTAATTTAATTAAATTAAACAAAATTTATTAGTGTTCTTACTTTTTATTATGGTGGTCCTCCACCCCGCGTGGTAATCCACCAAAGTGCCACTATTCTCCTTGTCAATAGTCAGCCGAATCCGTTTAAACTGTCCATCACCCACAATATGACAGCGTTCCAACACACGACATGACATAAATTGCCCAAGATGACCCGTTTAAACTGTCGGTCCCTGACACATTATGTCTCCATAAATTTTAATACCAGTTTTTATCTTAGGCTCTAATTCTCAATTTCTCAATTTCATAATTTATAAATTGCCCCACCCTTTTTAATCAATATAAGATCCTCAAAACACCCTTTAGTCCCATACCTAAGGGTCCCGAAGTTATAAATACGTCATACCCAATGTATAGGATGACTTTCTAACATAAACCTCTACCTAGTCTCATGCCTAGGCTAGCGTAACGACGATAAAGTATCAAAAATCAGCCCACCTCCGACATAATAAAGTCGTAATAATCTATCCTCACTAATCCCATACCTAGCAGGCGTAAATCATCAAAAGGCCTACCCACTAGTCCCATACCTAGAAGGAATCCTAAAATATAGGAGAGCAAAAATACCCAACAACCTGTCATCATAAATGGCAATTAAATAATACCAACAAGTCAATTCAATATATAAAACTACGCATAATAGTCCAATTCAATTAAATCTTAATTTAATTATCACATCGGCATAAACACCCAATTAATCCCATTTAATTATTTTAAATACAATACACAGAGATTTCATCATTAATACATCATATTTTAAATTTCATTAACTCTACATAATTTACATGATTTATACGCCCCCAAATTCATTTAATTCAAAACTAGGGTTTTTTCTACATGCAATCTACACACAAAAAAAATTCACTCATGAATCCTACGTACCCAAGGGTTATGAATATTATTCATATTAAAAGAGTTTATAAAAATAGCCCCAAGATTTAATGTCCACTTTCTCTAATTAAGTTACTAATCGATTTTAATCAATAACACATGATTAAGGGTTTAGGTGACACTTAAAACGCATAATACTAAAGGAAAAGAATAGAGTATTCATGCTTGAAATTAGTTGGATAAAAATCTGAGTAGAAGGATGAACTCCTCTTGAGAAAACACCAATTGAATCTTCAAAACTTGTTAAAAGTTGAGGCTAGGGGTTGAAGATGAGAGGAAATATGTTTTGAGAACCTTAATGGAGAAAGTTTGAGAGAAAAAGTGTTTTTCGAAGTCCCAACCCTGTATCAGTTTGGTATTTAAATGGTTTAAGAGTTAAAATCTGATTAGGACTCTCTAATCCATCCACCGCCCCTGTCGTTCGAACGATGTACGCTGTTGTTCGAACGAGATGCTACGTCGTTCGAACGACATACGTTGTCATTTGAATGACCTCAGTACTCGATTAAAAATTCACCTTTTACACTTGGGAAAATATTCTTTAACTCAACAAAAACGTACTTACTTGTTAAAATATTTTCAAATATCATTCTAACATTTTATTATAACTCCGATCTAATTCCGGTTGAAAATTTACTACTCAAATTATTAAAGGCCATTCAATCCAAAGTTTTTTTTTTCAAATATTCTAATTAATTAATTTAAATACGGGGTGTTACAATTTATTCATAGGGAACTTTCTATATTAGTGGAGTATATGAATCTTAACAAAGTTACATTATTATAATACTAAAAAAATAAAAAAATAAAAATAAAGTTCTAAAATGCCCTTATTATTCAAAGTGGTGAAGCACCTAAGCAATACCTCTATTGTATCGTGTACCAACTAAGGCAACATATCTCTTACTCGTACTTGTACAACTTACTATAGCAACCCACGATCCAGGTAACATTATTTTAATAATTGTACACTATTACGTTTATCCAAATTATATGGGCTTATGACACATATATAATGATTTGTAAAATTATATTTATCTGTTGGGGTAAATTACACTAAACTCTATTTACTATTTTACCCAACAACTTGCCTCCTTATATTTTTGACCCATTTAGCTTTTACTTAAACCTTCAAATGGAGCTAAGACATTAGTAAACTAGAAGATATGTCAAATATAACATTATAAAGTGGGGGTTATGTAAAAAATATATATATTTATATATTTTCTCATCGACCTATTCAAAGCACGAAGGAAATCGAAACTAGGTGTTGGTGATAGAGGTTATATAGTTGATTAAGGTTCCAGACCCAAAAAAAATCAAATTTCAAGCAACGAAACTGAAATCAAAATCACAATTACAATCCAAATCGTAATTTTTGAATGTATACAATTCAATTTCTTATTGCAATTTATATGTATATGGATTCTTGGATTGTTAGAGTGTTCCAACCTACACTACACCACAAATCGAGAATGGTCACGGTAAAAGGGTCAGGACCCAGGACCGTGATTAGGTGGTCACAGCCTCAGAACCGTCACCATAGTCAAACATCGCGTGGCACAAACTATGACCAAGTCAAAGGGTAACATCTAATGGATATGGTCATAACCATGGTCCGTGACTAACCCATAACCAATTGAGCGCCAAACTCACACTAAAATTCCTGCCAAAGTGGATCACGGCCCTAGATCGTGACTAGGTACATGACAAATTTAAGGTTTTCAATTAAGTGTGTTCACGGCCTTGGGACATGACCATTTATTTTTTTACACGCCACACAACATGGTCATGATCGTGATTATGTTACTGACGTGTAAAAAATAAATGGTCACGGCAGGGTGGTCACGAACTAGGGTCGTGACCGTATCCTAAAGATATAAATATCCCAGGTATGTTTTTCATATCACACGGTCTCTTCTCTATCTATCTCTCTCTCTCTCTCTCAACACTGCCTTCTCTCTCTTTCTCTATCCGGAGACCCTCAAGGAATATTCGATGACCCTCAATCTCTCTCTACATTGCCCTCTCTCTCTCTCTCTCTCTCTCTCTCTCTCTCTTTCTCTCTCTCTAGTTCAGGTATCTCTACATTGCCCTCTCTCTATATTGTGTGTGAATTGTATTTGTTTGTATATGTGTGTGTGTAAATATGTGTGTATGTGTATGTGTATATGTATATGTGTGTATGTATGCATATATGTGTTTATGTGTGTGTATGGTTAAAATACCCAAATACCCAAGTACCCAAATTTCAATTTTTATGTAATTGAACTCAATTAGGAATTCAATTATCAATGTTTTAGGTGTGTTTCTTTATCTTGTAAATTAGGAGTTCAATTGGAAATTATGAATTCAATTAGAGATAAGGAATTTTATTAGGAAATTAGGAGCTCAATTAGGAAATTGTTTTCCACTAACAAAGTGGATGTTATTCGGCTCCGTAATTTTTCTTTTAAGTTTAAACTCATTTGACCACATTGCTCATATTGACATAGCACTATCCCATTATAAGTGTAACCACTTAAAAGAGTTTTGACTAAATCAAACACATACACATACACATACACATACACATACACGTACATGTACACATACACACACACATATATATACATATACACCCATACACTAGTATTGGAATTTTGACTAAATTAAATACATACACATACATATTCTTTGGGCAAGATGCACTGCATTAGTATTAGAATTTGATTAGAAATTGTAATTGAATTTGTATTTTATGGCATTAGAACTCAAATAATTGGTCTTTCAATGGAAATTATTTGGAGCATCATTAGAATACTAAATAATGTTTGTGGTGTAGTGTGAATGTGTGGAACTATGCACTATTAAATGTCAAATGAACCTTATATATCTCATATTATGTGCAATACTTAATGATTAATGGTTGTAGTATAGTCTCAACTAAATGTCAAATTAACCTTATATATCTAACACTAGCGGTCACAGTTTTATGCACTTATCTTTATAGAATTATAAGTCACCATGTCTCATTTTACCACCCCCAATCTCCTTTTTCTCTTTCACATAACTGTGATTTGAGAATATTGATCAATGCACAATAAGTGAAGTTATTTCTATCAAATGGCACTGTTACCATTCTTGGGAGCGTGAAGCACTTGGAGCGAATTTCAACTTTTATTTATTTTTTGCACTTTATTATTTTTTGTACCATTTTTATATTTTTAGAAGGCTTGTATTAGGATTTTATCCTTGTCTTGTATTGCGGTGCATAGAGACACATTTATTTTATTTTTCATTTTAAACAATTGTAATCATCGAAGTTAAGCGTGATAGGAAAACCGGACAAGGTAGAGAGAGGGCGTCCAAAGGCGGGGATTTAGAAGCCTCTCTACCTTGGGTCGGTAGGACTCTCAGGGTCGACTGAGATAGGCATAATCTCCCCTCAGTCGACTTAAATTTTTCAACACCCCACGGCGTAAAAATCGTGGGAGGTACATTTCTTACACCCTCGCGCCTCTTCAGTTAGCGAGTCAATTCTTTTGTGTGCTTTGTGTGCTCTTACTTGATTTTATTCATGCATTTATTTCTGAATGGTGTGATGAATTAATTAATTAAGACCTACACCTGATCACTCACGAGAAGAGATTTCATCACCCGACTCACTCGCTTACCATTATGTGTTACCCTAGCCATCACTAAATTTAAAATCAATCAACTAGGTATCCCACTAGGAGAATATTTTTTCAAAGGCGATCACTAAGAAATTTCCGTGAACTTTTATCGCCCGCGGACTTAATTAAAATTTGACTACCCTTTCACTAAATTCAAAGATAAAAATTGGTTATGTGCTAGTTAGAAATCCTCCTTAACTTGTGTGTGTCCAATTCCATTTATTTTTCGGTAGTCAGTTTTAGTTATTTCGTCCTAAATTTTTGAGTCCACCTTTTCTTCCAAAAATTCCAAAAATATTTTCTTTCATTTTTATAACAAAAATCCAAAAATATTTTTATAACAAAAATCCCAAAATGTTTTCCTTCTTTCCTTTTATAAAACTCCAAAAATATTTTCTTCCTTTATTTTTAAAAAATTCAAAAAAATATTTTCTTTCATTTTGAAAAAATTAAAAACTCCAAAAAAAAATATTTCTCTTCTCATGGCCGAAGAACGACCTTTACGGGACTACTTTGGTCATTTTCCATTGGCACGTGACGCGTGCAAGAGTGATCTCGAGCCGTCTCTTTATGATATTTTTTAGTGGTTTCACCTCTCTTACGAGTTCCCTTGATACTCTTGACCCATCTATGCACTCACCTCCTATTCCATCACCCTCGGTGTCAAGTGTCGACGTGTCTCATCCTTTGTTGTGCATCCACTGTTATTATGTCGATCACATGTCCCATGAGTGCCCATACTTTTCATATCCATTCGAAACCACCATGGAATATGTGTATCCATATGACACTGTTCTGGAACCCACCTCGGTCTATTATCCCGATGTATCTAATCCCGAGTCGTGTGAGTACCCGAGCTATTCGTGGAGGCTTGATCACCCTTCCACGCAATACGAATTCCAACCTGATGTTGTGGATCCTCACACGTTCCAACAGTCATCATGGAAATCTTGTGCACCCATTCACGATCAGTACCCTCACTATGCACCCACTGAATATCAACCCTTTGTCCATCACGAAAGCAATCCTTTCGTGTATGATGAACTTGGCCCCACTCCACACAATTTCATTTCAGTATTCTCCGTATAGTTCTATCCATAGCGAATTGTGTCCACCTCAACCACCGCCACCACCCGTCACTCCACCACCACCATCCACATCCGCTCTCGAAAACCTCTTGCAAAATTTCATACTCGAGCAAGAGCAAGCCACTCAAATCCAAAATGAAGCCCTCCAAAGGCTTGAACAACGCTTTAATGCAATTGAGTGTGAGTGAGAGTCGGACTTCACCACAAGTCAACCCATTATTGCCACGTGGAGTGATGATGCGTCGTCTTGTGCCACTGACTATGAGTGTGACCAACCTTACCCCCCCGAGAATCTCGAAGTTGAGACCATTCCATGGTCCGGGCCCCAAGTCAACAATTGTGTTGACTTACCTTTCATTAATGAGACTGATCCAATCCCACCATATCCACCAGCACCCCACTTTGAGGTTCCCACTCACTGTCCCAGAGAATCCAATAAAATGCTCGAATCTACGCCAATTGAGCCCACCCTATGTGTTCCCAATGAACCACTTCATTTTAGATTAGCTCCGGCTACGAGTGCTCACCATTTTCCCGAGATAGAATCTGTGATAGTTCCTAACTATCCGGATATGGATGATGTCCCACCATGCATGGCTTCCTTTGAGCCCGATATTTTTAGTGATTCCTCTATCTCTGATCTTGGTGCCTTGTCTTACCCACCCACCACATTCCCCGATGCTACTCTTATGGAGAAGTTGGCAACTCCATCTTTAGAAACGACACTCCCTTGTGAGTATTCCTTTACTCCTCTCAATGAGTGTGTGTCTCCCACTCTTGAGTTGGCTCATCTTCCTCCACCGTTTATCCCACCCGACCCACCCATTGTCCTTTCCACCCTACCACCTGGTTTGGATCTTGATTTTAAACATTTCAAGTTTCCATATTCATCTTTAGATCCTCACCTAAAACCATCCCCCACCCATGAGAGTATTTGTGATGCTACTCTCTACTTTCGTGACACAGAGCTTGTTACCCCAATCCCACCACTCTCTTGTAGTGTTGATTTTCCCCATTGACTGCTCCCTGGTGTGTCATGGCACGACTATTATCATCGCCCATTCATAGAACGGTCGTGGCATTTCTATGAGCCTCACCCCATTCCACTTTCTACACCATTCCGCCTCCCCATCCATCTTGAGCACCATGCTTATAGGGCCCTTGTTGCCCTCACCTTTAAGATCAATAAGGCCCGTGATCGATGCCTACTCACCCTCACCTTTACCCTAATACCCACCCACCCATGGTCCACCGATGCTTTGCATCGTGTGATGCACTTTGTCATACAAGTGCATTGACCTGTTTTAGCCTCTATTCAGCAAGACTGACGCTTCAGTCTTATTTGGGGTGATTCTCATCACCCAAATTTTTTTGCTGCCCCTCACCATCATAGATCCTATCCTTAGGGTGGGATTTCATCGGTCTGGCTAGAGACATTAAACTTAGCACTACCGGGAGGCAACCTGTTATTTCTTGTACTAGTCTCATCCTGTTTGGGGGTGGTGTTTCACATCACCCTATGTTTTACCATGCTTATAGACTTGTACACCTTTTTTATCATTTATTCAGGTTTATTCTTGGCTCCCTCTGTCCACTTCATTAGCTGTTCATTCTGGTAATCTCTTTCCAACCTTATGCTCTCAATTTTAAAAAATCATTTTACTTAACATCGAGGACGATGTTCCTTTTTGTTCGGGGTGGGAAATTTTATCAAAATCGTACCTCTTTTGGAAATTTTAATTTTTAAACCTGATTTTTAAAATTTCGTGCAGTTTCTTTCATCTCATTTATTGATGTGAATTTTCAATCATCCATCTTTTTAAATCTAGGAATAAAGCTAGAGGATTTTTTTTTCTAAATCGCTTATGTAAAACATATCTAGGCATGTTGCACCATGAATTTCTAGACTCAATAAAAATTTGTGCACTTATCACGTCATTACGGTTTGAGTTGAGGAGTACTAAAATTCCCAAGAAAACCTTAAGGATCACTAGTAGAGACTTTAGCTTGTGAGATTCGTGCCTTTCACCCTTTCAGAGTGTTTTACGCAATCTCCGAGTCACAAGTTGATTCAACTTCTATTGGGTCCGCACTTAAATCGTTGTATGATCTCATTATTCCTCACTAAAATTTGGCCTGATCACTGAGAACGACATCACTTTTGAGTTGTAAGAAACACGTGTCTTGAAATTTGTCCCGATCACTAAGTTTTCATTCATACACCTACCACTTTTTCCTATATCATATTCCCATTACATTCCCATTATCTTTCCATATTCTCCCCGTCCATATACATACCCCACCACATTCATATATCATCCTTAATTTTTTTTAAAAGGAGTGTTATTTAAAATGTAAATGTCTTCAGTGTTGGTTTGAAAAGAGAGAGAAAAACAAAAACAAAAACAAATACAAAAACAAAAACAAAAACAAAAACAAAAACAAAAACAAAAAAGAGAAAAACATAAAAATAGCAAAAATAAAAGGAAAAAAATAGAGAAAAAGAAAAAAAAAAGAGAGAAAAGAAAAGAAAGAGAGTTTGTAATTAATAGTTGGTTTTGAAATAAAGACATTTGTTCTTCATAGTACACTTTTCTCGCTCATCCATCATATATCCATCATTTCACACATCCATCCTATTCTACATCACCATCCAACCTCATATCCCATTCTTCTTATTTCATTTCCCCCTCACCCATTATCATCCATGTTACCCTAGGTGTTCGGGCAAATGAAAGTCAACGTGGTGAATAACTCGACGTTCTCATTATAGTGATTAGCATTTCTTTCATGAGATCACTTTTCTTTCAAATTGTTCGCTCTTTCTTATATGTGTGTGAGACGTTTGAACTTGATTACATTTACTCATCTCCTCACACACAAGAGCGATATACTAATCCTAATCTCGAGAGTTCGTTTGAGAGAGCTATATCTAGTGAGATTTGAAGTTGAAGCGTTGATTTCAAAAAGGCAATCTAGGAATTACTCTCGTGATACTCGACCCGTTTTGACTGATTCACACTACACACGTTGAGTTCTAGGAAGGATGTGCCTTGTGTATTTACTTAGCTAAACTTTTTACGCTTCTAGCTTGTATTTCCGAAAATATTTTTCTTGTGATGGATTGTGCGATTATTCTATGTCTAATAAGAGATAAACTGTCGTTTGCAAATAAGAATTTTGTGGGCATATTCCCTGCAAACCCTCACGAGACACAACTCGTCATGTAGGGCAACCTATAGGTTTAAAGGCTTATTGAACATGCTAAGTGCAATCACAAGTGCCCGCGAAAGTGGTACACTTTTGGTTACTTATCTTTCTCTCTATCTTATTGCTCGAGGACTAGCAACGCTCTGTATGGGGTGGTGTGATAAGCACCCAAAACTGTACATTTTATACCCCGAATAGACATACTTTAGTTGCTAATTCTCGACAATATGGGTCTTATGTGCTTAAATATTTATTTTGTAGGTCGAATGCACGTTGCGATGCTCAAACGCGTATTTCAAAGAAATTGTGCAGATTATAGAGCTAATTTCCAATCCGGTAAAAATATTTTCATGATACGTAATAAGTATTTGTTTGGAATCATCAAAATTAAAATATTGTATTAAAGTAAAATGTATATTAATTATAATTATGTTAATTAAATAATAATTAAAGGGTTAATTACATTTTCGTTTAATAATCTCTCCTTTTTGGATGATGACAAACAATGGTTCACAATGATCAATAAATGAATAAACTAAGCAGAGTTTGTGAATCAATCACATTTCTCCCCCTTTTGACATTATCAAAAATATATTTCATATAAATCGAGTGTTAAGGGCAAAAAGAAAATCTCCCCCTATCAAAAAATAACTCGTGCATGGGATTCAACCATAAATCGCAAGGGGCATAAAATTTTCAATAAGCACATGTGTAATCATATAATTTCTCATAGCATGTATTTGAATTTTCGATAGTCATGGATATCATCAAATAATGCATAAGTCACCAAAATGATAAAATCAATTAATTCAAGCCCACAATGGTGAATATATCTCACAACCCAATATTTTTCTAATAATTTTAATAAAGCACAACATGAGTGAGAATATAGTGGCACAACTATGGCGATAAAATTTTCGATTTTGGTCATGCTTTGCCGTTTTCAATATACAAGCTTAAATTTTTGGGATTATCGATCATATAGCATAAAAAATCATGATTAAGCATTTTTCTATGAATAAATTTCAATGACCATTTTATCTCCCCCTAAGGGATACCAATGAAGGCATGCATGCTTTTAGTAAATAAAGTGCATCTTTATCATTAGATAAAATATTTTCAATATTTGCTTTAATAAATCATTTTCAATAATTCTCAATATATTCACAAATCATTTGTAAATTCAATAATCATGTGATTTCTCAATTCAAGCACACATAACATAAATGTTACTATTTTTCAAAAAAGATATTTATCATAAATATCACAAATATTCAAATAATGGGGCTAAATCTAGTTCATAATGATCAATATGATCATATCATCATAATCAATGAATGTGTATCATAAAATCAACATGTAGCGCATATAATAAGCAAATTTCAAATTTGCAAATATACAAATGACATTTTCATTTCAAATTAATATACAATAAAGTCATGAATTAATTCAACATTATGTCTTCAATAAATAAATTAGAAATATTATAAGTTGGCATGAATAAAAGGCATACGATTTATGTCTTCAATAAATAAATTAGAAATATTATAAAAGATATTGTATCTGGTTGATTTTTTACTGAAAATTATTAACAAGAGTACACAATCTAAGATTTGGTATGCACTGCTTGAGATAAGTCTTATGTAAGAAATAGTTGCTGAGATAAAAATATTTATATTAAAGAAAAGGGTTATTTGCCAAGTATATAAAAAAAGTTATATGTACCGGCGTGGGATTCAAAAGTCTGTTGAACAAAAAAAAAACATTTCTACAGTTGGTAACAAATAGATATGAGCATAGTTTTTTGTGGTATATAAAAAGAACAACCAACGATTTAAAAAATAATATAACAGATGTAGGCATAATATGAATAAATATATGAACATTATATCTAAAGAAAAACTCTACTAAAAAATTGTTAATAAAATATTTTTTTATAATTTGAAGGTACAAAATGGCGGCAACAAACATCAGTAAGTAATTCGTTTAGTTTTTTTTTTTTTTGTGAAAATAGGAATTAAACAAAACAGAAGCAAAACAGAAGCTCCAGCTGGAACTAGACAAAAAATAGAACCCCTGCTCCTCCATCTCCGCGTCCACCATCTTTAGGAATTCCTCCGGTTCATGGTTATATTTTTTGTATAGGTCATCCGACTTTCTCCCAATCTTTACCATGATATCCGCCATGAAGTTGCTTGCTCTTGGGATGTGAACGATGTTGATTTTTAGCTCTTTCACAAGCCCCTTGCAGTCCTCGATGGTATTCGCCAAAGGATGGTTTTGGATGTTATCCTGCTTGATGAGATTGATGGCTTCACTACAGTCATTTTTCAGACAGGCGTTCATCCATTTCTTTCTGAGTGCGAGGTTTAGCCCATGAAAAATTCCTTCTAGTTCCGCACGTAGAGGGCTTGCAGAACCCTGCATTCTTCCGGTAAAGCCCATGATCCATTCTCCATCTTGATTTCTTACCACTCCACCAAAGGATCCCATACCACATCCATGATCATATCCACCGTCAGTGTGAATGATGATCCTTCCTGCAGAAAGGCACGGTTCACGAATTAATAAGATCTTTTCTCCCCCATTAACCTTTGCTCGCTTGTTGTTTTGAGCTTCAAAAACATAATTTGTGTAAATCATAACCAAGCGGGCAACTGTTGATGGGGACTCATCAATGTTATTAAAAATGAAATTGTTTCTGGATTTCCAAATATGCCATAAGGTAATAATAAAGCAATTGTACCTTTCTTTTATCAAATCGCCCCAAATGTTTAGAGCAATCCACTCATTAATACTACCTGATAAATTGAGGTCAAGGTTGTGGTCGAAGCCAAGTGTATTCCAAATTTCCCTAGTGTGATTGCATTCCCTAAATAAGTGGTCGATGTCTTCGAGGAGCCCACACCTTGGGCAGTCACCACTATTCGTAAGCCCTCTACGCATACGATGTTCATTTGTGAGGATTTTACCATGTAGTAATGTCCACAGAAAGGTGCAAATTTTTGGTGGGATGTTTAACTTCCATAACTTTTTCCAAACCTCCCATGGTTGGTGTACATTATTCTTGGTAACAAGGAATTGATAGCATGAACTAATTGTGAACTTCCCTTTATTACTTAGCGGCCAGGATGGGTTATCATCACAACGGCGAATACGGGAAAGTGGGATGTTAATAATATCATTCATAGTGTTCAAGTTGAAGTAGATTTCAATAGTTTTAACATCCCATTTCCCGTTCTCGTCAATAAGGGCCTCAACGTTAACATTTTCTAGGTTCCCCGGATGTTCCATAGGGTTGATCAATTTATTCCTCACCCACCAGTCTTTTAATATGCTTATGTTCTTGCCATTACCAACATTCCATTTGATATTTTTCTCAAGGTTTCCTCTACATTTTATAATACTTCTCCAAGTATGAGACGCCTTATTACATTTTTCCCACATTCTCGGGTTTTGACCCGCTTTATATTTTTTTCTTAAAACGTCAACCCATAAAGACTTATACTTATTCACAATTTTCCATCCTAGTTTAGTGACACTAGCTTGATTATTTTGCTCACTCTTTCTTAACCCAAAGCCACCATTCACTTTGGAACTACAAACTTTATTCCATTTAACAAGATGGATCTTTCCCTTACCATTATTTTCTCCCCATAGGAAATTCCTATTAAGTCTATCAATCTCATTACATATCTTAACCGGGATCATGACATTTTGCATGCAATAGTTAGGGATGGTGGACGTTACCGCCTGGATAAGTGTTTTCCTTCCCGCAAGAGAGAGAAGTTTAGATTTCCATCCCGTTAATCTTTTTTGGATTTTTTCAATAATGTCATTAAAATGAGAGGCCTGTAACCTACCATGTATAAGTCTATTACCAAGGTAAATACCAAGATCGTTAGTGAGGTTCATGCCAAACAAATGTCCCGCCTTTAAAGCCTCTTTTTTAGGGATATTTGGGGACGCAAATAGCTTAGATTTAGAGTAATTAATTTTTTGCCCAGAGATGTGGCAAAACTCCTCAAGGGTATTAATGATAGCTTTACACGAATTAATATCATTTTTCGTGAAAAGAATAAGGTTATCAGCAAAAAAGAGGTGGGTGATTCGGGGACCCCTAGGAGAGGCCTTAATACCTTTCCAATCCTTACAATTTACTCTATCTGATATCATAGCAGATAAGTAATCCATACACATAACGAAAAGATAAGGGGATAGAGGGTCTCCCTGACGGAGGCCCCTAGATGGTTTAAAGTTGGGGAGGGGGGCACCATTCCAAAGAATAGATGTAGTTGTGAATTTAACACAACTCAATATAAGGCTGCAAAAATCCTTATCAATATTAAACCAATTTAAAACTCCCTCGAGGAAGTCCCAATCCACTCTGTCGTAAGCTTTTTCTAAATCAATTTTGAGGATATAGCCCCCAATTTTACTTTTAGTATTCATAAGAGTGTGTATAATTTCCTGGGTAACAATAACATTATCAGAAGCTTGTCTCCCAGGGAGAAAACTATCTTGGTGGGGGCTAATATTCCGGCAAAGTATAGGTCTAAGTCTATCCACAATAATTTTCGCCAGAATCTTATAAGAAACATTACAAAGAGTAATAGGTCTAAACTGCGATATGTTCTCAGGGTTGTCCACTTTAGGGATGAGCATTATAAAACTGTTATTTAGATCACTAGGGAAGCACTTTTCACTAAAACATTTTTGGCAAAAGTTAAAAAGGTTAGTAGCGATGGTTTTCCAAAAATGTTGGTAGAATAGTGGTTGGACACCATCCGGTCCAGGAGCTTTGAGAGCTTTCATGCTAAAAGTAGCTTTCCTCACTTCCCCTATAGTAATTGGGGTAGTTAAGAAAAGGTTATCATCGTCCACCAATTTCAAATTATCCAAATTTCTTAGTTGGCTTTGAATATTAAAATTAAAGTCCGCTTTGAATAAATCCATATAGTAATTATTAATGTGGTTAGAGATGATCAAACCATTATCAGTCCATCCCCCGTTAATAAGAAGTTTTTTTATACAGTTTCTCCTTCGTCTAATAATAGTGGTAGTATGGAAGAATTTTGTGTTTCGATCGCCCTCGTTAAGCCATTGGATTCTCGATTTTTGTTGCCACAAACTTTCTTCGTATCTTAGTATCGTGTTAAACTCGTTACGTAGCTTACTTTCAAGGTTGGCGAGATTATGGGAGTACCACATTTCTTGTGCTTTTTGTATGCCACTTAAACGTCTACGGATACGCTTTTTATTTTTAAAGATATTACCGAAAGTAGTGTCCGTACATATCTGAATGTTTGTATCAAGATTAGAGACATTTTTCCAATTTAAATTAACAATATCGTTAAAATCAGTTCTATCAAACCAACAGGCCAAAAGCCTGAATGGTTTAACAAAGTTTGGTTGTTTAGACGTACCTTCCATTCTGATAATTATAGGACAGTGATCCGATGCAGTCCGTGGAATGTTCTCCACATTTGCTTCAGGGTATTTTAGATTCCACTCCGCGTTGACCAGACATCTATCTAATCTGACAAGAGTATTTGCCATGCCCTTCCTGCTGTTTGTCCAAGTCAGTTTTGGTCCCATACACCCTAAATCAGAAAGATTGCATTTGTTAATGTCTTCAAGGAAAGTAGTGTCAGTTTTTTCCACCACCTTCTTCCCGAAGCTTCTTTTTTCAGAATTATCCACATGATCGTTGAAATCCCCCGCCACCAACCACGGAATATTAATGTTTTCAGATATATCACATAGGTTATCCCATAGTTTTCTACGCAGTCGTCGGAGTGGGCTGGCATAAATCACAGAAAACACCCACTCCTCATAGTTATTTTTGGAAGCCAATAAGTGTATAGCTTGTCTGGTAACAGATAGAGTCTCCATATTAATGGAGTTTGGGTTCCAGGTTACCCAGATACCCCCAGACCTGCCAATTGGTTCAGAGACCTCCCTGTTAGTAAAACCAAGGCTGTCAAAAAAACCAATTAGGTTTCCAATGGGTATATGGGTTTCAAGGATCACCACAACATCAGGGTTATATAATTTTTTCAGCTCAGAGATAGTAGGTTTAAAGAGGGATTTACCAGCCCCACGACAGTTCCATACAATTACCACCATTGATGACTTATTTTGAATGAGTGAGTCCATCTCGTTGATTGTCCAGAAGCAACTTTTAGCTATTTCTTGGTGGAGCTGAGTGTCTCTGCACTTCTCTTCCATTATCGCTGTGGTTATCTTCTCGTTTCCCCATACTTGTTCCAGGGTGTTGATTATGATCTTGATTTTGGATATTTTCCAATTCACTTGCATGATGGCTGCCACCTCTACACTCTCTGCTAAGTTGGTTGAGACCTCTCCTGCTGACAGCATCAGGTTTTGAATTTGCACATCCCCTAGGAAGGCAAGGGGAAATGGGAGGGTCATTTCTGGTTTGAATTGCGGTTGTTTTTTCTTTCTCGGATGTGGTTATATTTGGGGCTTCACTGATAACCGAGCTTTCTATATTTAGGTTCCGTGTTTGGTCGAGTTGGGAGTTTCCTTTTTTGTGGATAGTACCTACTGTCAGCCCATTATTACTTTCTGTATTTGACAATATGTAATCCGTATTCGTGCCGCTGCAAATGCCTACTTAGCTATTCCCCATGCCATTATAATCCACTATTTTATAATTATTCTTTTGCGTGTGTTGTACCTGAGCCATCTTTCCACCTGACTCCAAATTTCTTGTCAGCACTTTTCTTTTGGACGCTACCTCACGATTTGTCCCATTTTTCCCCCCAGTTGGTTTTCTGGCGTCAGCCTCATTTAATGAGTAGTTGTTGCTTGCGACAGGTGTCACCCCCAATCCCTTTGTATGCAGGCCTTTATTGCTGGTACTTGCTTTTCCATTTATTTTATCATTTTGCTTCTGCAGCTTGTCACCTCCATCACTACTAAGGGCAGAGAATCTATTGTTGTTTCTTCCTAAATTTTCTTTAGTTCCATTTGGACTAAATCTAATTCTATCATTCCCAAATTTTTTATTTCGTTGAACTAACATCCACGGACCAAAATGGTCATTTTTCTTTTCCACGTCACTAGCACTGTTCCCAGAGTTCTCTTCGACTGCACTCTTTGAATTATAGCCGTTATCAGTTGGTTTAGACGGAGCGGCTCCCATACTTTTCGAGGAAGAATTTTCGGTGTGGTACTTATATTTCGGTTTGCTGCGTTTAGAGGGCAAAACTCAGTTTTGTGGCCAATTTTACCACATTTAAAACATAAATATGGCAAGAATTCATACTCCACTCTATACTTTCGTCCATCTAATATGTAGCATGGGATTAGAGGTTTTGCCAGGTCTACTTCAACATATATGTTAACACAAAAGTTCTCCATCTACGAGGACCAATCAGAAAAGGACACGTGTCATCCTACGTGTCAATATTCGACACCCGAAGAATGTTAGTCGGCACCCGAGGAGAGTTGGTCGGCACCCGAGGAGTATTAGTCGACACCCGAGGAGAGTTGGTCGGCACCCGAGGAGTGTTGGTCGGCATACCAACCAGGAATATCAAAGGATAACTACGCATTTAATGATCATTAATGTACATTTATAGTGTAGATGACAACACATAGCATACCAAGCAATTAGATTCGTTGAATGTAGACATAATGTATAAATGTCTACATACAATGAATCTCTTTATCTCCCATCACTATAAATACATGTATTCCCTTAGCCAAAGAGAGGGGAAGAGAAGGGGAGAGATCCGAGAGATCCAAGAGATCCAAGAACCGAGAGACACCATACACAAGATCCATACCTTTTTCTCTCTCTACACCATATTGTGCTATTGTAAACCCCTGGGAATAAAATAACAGTGGACGTAGGCTTTTCCTTATAGCCGAACCACTTTAAAAATCTTTGTCTCTCATGTGCTTGATTGGATTGCTTTTATCTATTTATCTGTGATCATAAAAATGGGATTCGGTCCAGTTTTTTGCATCAACAGATTGGCGCCATCTGTGGGAACGTGTTACAAGCATTGTTCTCCATCAAAAGCTAAGTTTTTATTTTCTCTACGTATAATCAATTTTACATACATCTTTTGATTCAATCATTATTTTTATGTTTATATACATAAATTAATTGTCCAATTGTTATTTGCAAAATGCTGCATATCATGATTTTTAAATCATAACTATTAGATTAATTCTTATTTAGAAATCTGAAAAATAATGGATTTCATAAATCATAAATTTTTTGCTTGATTCTCAAGTTTCAATTTTATATCATGGATTAAATATTTTAAATGATTACATATACCAATATATACGACGATGATAAGATTTAATCATTTTCATTGTTGATTTTGAAATAAATTTTGTAAGATCTTTGATGTCTATTCAAATTCCCATCATATTTTTAATAAAAGAATGGGAAAAGGTTAAAGAAAATAAAAAGTTTTCTCATGGAAATCATGACCCAGATCTACTTTCTCTCTCTTCAAGTTTGAGTCTCTTTGCATTCACTTTTATGAACTATATACTTAATTTGGTTCATCTTCCATCTATGTCAATAAAGTCGAATTGATTGATTTTTTATATAAATTTGGTAATAACTTTAATCATTCACCATATTTTTATCTCTCCAAATTGGGAATAGGAAGGGATCAATATAAAAAATAATTTTCTCTCACCTGAAAAATCATTACCCACCTCTTGTAAAAGAGGATCAGTAAATAATCATGACCATATCAAGACTCTGGGCACAAATTTGATATGTTGGCCCCTCGTTCATCACATCACAAGGTTTCTTTGTCGAAATCACACGATCTAGTGGGTTATATATTTATTCATTTAATTAACATTCTTAAGGCTTAAATTTTACATTGAATGTTATTTTTTGATCTAAAGATTCGATATATTCTGGTCATCCAACCATATATTCTATAATTTGAGATATCCTTAAATGTTGGTCGGCAACATCCATGTTGTTTGTCGGCAGCAGTAGAATCTTGGGGTATTAAAAAATGCTAAGCACCCCTGATATTTCTTTAAACACGAGTTCGGCTTGGGGACAAGCAGGGGGCTTAAGTCTTTTTTAACTTATGATCACCCCAAAAATATTTTTAAAACCAAGTGATAAATAATTTTCAAACAGCAACTTATACCTGATTAGTTGTTGGAGATTAAATAAATTTACAAAAAACTTTACGTCTTATTTATGATGCATATTTGATAATAATTTGTCCATCTCACACACATTTGGCATATTATTTTATATTTTGAAATTAATATTTTTATTTCTCAAGCATATACATATCATATATTGATTGGATGAGTAAATTATTCTCATGACTAATCAATTCAGCCTACACAAATGGTAGAGCAAGATATTAATTTTTACAGGTACAAGATTCAACTCCGACGAATGCTCGGAAATAATCTTACTCTTCTGAAAAATATTATCATAGCTCAGCAGTATGAAATGTCACCTCAGCGAGGAACTATTGATTTTATTACTGCTATGATATCTGCTTCAACACAAATGATTCTATATATCCATTGGGATTCATATTCTATATTCATCTCAATATGGAGCACGGCGAGATACTTATTATCATATTCAGCTCCGAGGAGAACTATAACATTTATTATATTTCACCCCCAACGGATAGTTGGTCGGGGTAATTCTTATTTATATGCAGGCCGAGCAAAGTTCTCGGCCATATTCTTATGTTCTGGAAAATATTATTCTTATTCGGCATTCTGCAATTATGCCTCGACAAGATACTTATTCAGCTTTAAGGAGAATTACAACATTCGTTCGGATAATTCTTATTTATATTCAGGCCTAACAACGTTCTCGGCCATATTCTTATGTTCTGAAAGATCTTATTCTTGTTCGGCATTATATGATTCTACCTCGACTGATCGGCGAGGCACTTTATTATTTTTAATTATTCTTTATATCTATTAGGATGCATATTCTATTCTCATTTCAGCATGGGGCTCGACAAATATTTATAATCATATATTCAGCTCCAATGATATCTCCAACATTTATATTATCTTATTCCCAACAATCTGTTGAGGAGGTCTCCAGCATTTATTATATCTTATTCAGCTCCAAGGATGTCTCCAGCATTTATTATATCTTATTCAGCTCCAAGGATGTCTCCAGCATTTATTATATCTTATTCCCAACAATTTGTTGGTCATCGCCGAGGAGGTATCCTGCATTTATATTATCTTATTCCCAACAAATCTGTTGGTCAGCGCCGAGGAGGTCTCTAGCATTTATATTATCTTATTCCCAACAAATTTGTTGGTCAGCGCCGAGGAGGTCTCCAGCATTTATATTATCTTATTCCCAACAATCCGTTGATCAGCTCCGAGGAAGTCTTCATCATTTATTATCAATTACCACCAACTCCGATTGGTAGATAAAATCCAACTCCGGTTGGTAGATAAAATCCAACTCCAGTTGGTAGATAAAATCCAACTCCGGTTGGTATTGGTCGATAAATATCATTCAAAGTTCACATTCCACAGTTGGGGGCTTCTATTACAGATATATTTGTTCATTTGGTGGCACATTCTTATAACATCATGCAGTCGAGCATCAAATTCAACTCCACAAACTCACACGGTCGGGGCCCCGATTAATCATCATTCAGGAGTTGTTTTTCTTGCTCAGGAATTACTTTTGATATTGAAGTTCAGGAGGTATATTGAAGTTCAAGAATTACTTTTGATATTGAAGGTCAGGAGCTATATTGAAGTTCAGGAGGTATATTGAAATTCAAGAGGTGTATTCAGAAGTATCAGGACATGATGAAAGAAAGCGATAAGTATTCCACCGAGGAACTCTGTCAGACCAGAAATTAGAAGACAAGTTGCCTATATGGAGGCTATATGTAGATGGCTCATCTTGCACTACAGGCTGTGGGGTAGGGATCGTTTTGAACAGCCCAGACGAGGTCGACATGGAATACGCCCTACGTTTCTAATTCAAAGCTTCTAATAATGAGGTTGAGTATGAGGCCATGATTGCAGGTCTTAATTTGTCAAATACTATGGAGGCACAGCAGGTTATTGTCTTCATTGATTCTCAATTGATCGTAAACCAAATGTTGGGAATATATGCAACCAAAGGAGAATTTATGATCAAGTATCAAGCAACGGTGATGGAGTTGGTATCAGAGTTTGTTGTTGTTCAACTGGTAAGAATATCAAGAGTGGAGAATGTGAGAGCATACGCCTTGGCCCGATTAGCATCAGCTACTCGTACCGAGCTGCGAAGAACGATACCAATTGAAGTATTAGAAAGTCAGAGCATAGATGAAGACCTGACGATGAATATTATTACCCTTGATTTAGGACCATCTTGGATGGATCCCATCGGAGCATATATTGAGGAGGAACAATTACCGGAGGATAAGCTCGCTGCCAAGAAATGGAAGTTTAAAGCTGCTCGGTATGTACTAATTAATGGTATTTTGTATAGACGAGGAATTATGGCAGGTTTGCAAAGATGTGTACATCCCTCCGAGGTGAAAGAATTGATTAAAGAGATCCATGAAGGGTCCTGTGGAGCACATGTAGCAGGTCGGACGCTTTTGCAAAAGGTGATGACGCAGGGATACTACTGGCCGACGATGAGAGCTGATTGTATAGCTTATGCCAAGAAATGTGACAAGTGCCAACGCTTTTCCTCCATCCGAAGAACTCCACAAACATTGTTGACACCCATCACTTCTCCTTGGCCATTTTCCATGCGGGAATTGATTTGGTTGGACCACTGCCGATGACCCGAGGAAGATTCAAATACCTCGTCATTGCCATCATCACAGACTACGGAACACAATTCGATAACGAGGAGTTTGTCGCTTATTGTCATCAGTCAAACATTTTGAAGGTTCATTCAGCACCAGGTCATCCTCAGAATAATGGACAAACTGAAGTGACGAGCAGAACATTACTAAATGGTTTGAAAAAGAGGCTATGTAAGGCTAATTGGATTAATGAGCTACAGTCAGTATTGTGTGCAACACTACGCTGCCCAGCAATAAAAGCAAACACCGATAGTTCAAACCCACGATCAACTTCGGTTGGTAAGATAGTTCGAAAGAACCAAAAAATATACTCCTTTGGTTAGGAGGCGTACACTAGCGTGACCAACTACGGTTGGTAAAATAACTAGTGGACAGATAGTTCGAAAGAACCAGATAGTTCGAAAGAACCAAAAAATATACTCCTTTGGTTAGGAGGCGTACACTAGCGTGGCCAACTACGGTTGGTAAGATAACTAGTGGACAGATAGTTCGAAAGAACCAGATAGTTCGAAAGAACCAGATAGTTCAAAAGAACCCGATAGTTCGAAAGAACCTGATAGTTCGAACCCATTACCAACTCCGGTTGGTAAAAGGGCAAGAACAACATTCTTAAAAATGCCAATCTCGGTTGGTTTGAAAACAAAATATGTTCTCACATGCCAACTTATGTTGGTTGGGAGGTAAGAATATAAAAAAGTTCCTCGAAAAGAAAAATATTCCAAATTGAACCAAGTATGGTTGGTCGGCGATAAAAACCCACTAACCGTAGTTGGTCGACGAGGAGAATTTATCAACCTTGGTTGGTTGGATACATTTTGAAAACAAAAATGTACCAAGTATGGTTAGTCGGGGATAAAACTCTCACTAACGATAATTGGTCGACGAGCACAATTTAACAACCTTGATTGGTTGGAAAAAATTTAAACATTTTTATACTCATTACTTTATTATTAAGTGATCGAGCAACGTTACTAATACTTGTAACTTTTTTATTACTAGGTGGGTCGATGAACAGCACAATATTGTTATCTTTTTAACAGATACATATGCATAAATGTAAAGTGTTTGATATTTACAAGACAATAGCAATTAAGATTGCGAATAAAAATGAAAGTCTTTCATTAAATTCAAAAAACAAAATACATTGAGAATGAAAATGTATACTAACTATTACATTGAGATTCCTACTCTATTGGTTTCTTTCCCTCTGCTTTTGAAACAGGTTCCTCGCCAGCAGGAGGATCATCCAAAGCATAAGGGGAATTTATGAAGTTAAGATCTTTCAGCATTTTGATGTTCATCACAGATGGTCTGTCCGAGCAGCTCTTGCTCGTCCCCGAGAACCTCTTGCTCGTCCCCGAGCAGAGGTAAAAGTCAAAATCAGCATCTACAGTACTGAGATTTTTGCTACTACTGTCTCGACGAATACTGAAGAAAAAGTTGTGTGAAAATGTTTCAAAGTCCACCACTATCTTGGTACTAATCAGATTGAAGAGTTGGGTTCAAAAGCTAGTATGCTACTCGACAAAGTATTCAGAGGATCATAAATCAGAAGAATCAAGCACGTGAAGTTAGCATTCAGTTGCTCGACACAGGAAGCATGTGGTCGGCTGGAAAACCAATCAACATACTTGAAGATTATGACAAGCTACAAGTTGCATACTATGGCATGGTTGCATCCAAATTCCCAGGGGTGATACATAGCACACGGAGTTCCTCAAAAGAAAGATTAGCAACCATCGATCAGCCTGCATCATATGTCGTCCAGGAGATAATGCACTTTATGTTGAACAAATCAAGAAGGTAGATCAAGAATTTTACGAGCACCGAGCAACACTGCAGAATAAATACTCCATCCTTTCAAGTAAACCATCAAGCATGGAGCATTGGGGGCTTCTGTTAACACAAAAATTCTCCATCTACGAGGACCAATCAGAAAAGGACACGTGTCATCCTACGTGTCAATATTCGACACCCGAAGAATGTTAGTCGGCACCCGAGGAGAGTTGATCGGCACCCGAGGAGTAATAGTCGGCACCCGAGGAGAGTTGGTCGGCACCCGAGGAGTATTAGTCGACACCCGAGGAGAGTTGGTCGGCACCCGAGGAGTGTTGGTCGGCATACCAACCAGGAATATCAAAGGATAACTACGCATTTAATGATCATTAATGTACATTTATATTGTAGATGACAACACATAGCATACCAAGCAATTAGATTCGTTAAATGTAGACATAATGTATAAATGTCTACATACAATGAATCTCTTTATCTCCCATCACTATAAATACATGTATTCCCTTAGCCAAAGAGAGGGGAAGAGAAGGGGAGAGATCCGAAAGATCCAAGAGATCCAAGAACCGAGAGACACCATACACAAGATCCATACCTTTTTCTCTCTCTACACCATATTGTGCTATTGTAAACCCCTGGGAATAAAATAACAGTGGACGTAGGCTTTTCCTTATAGCCGAACCACTTTAAAAATCTTTGTCTCTCATGTGCTTGATTGGATTTCTTTTATTTATTTATCTGTGATCATAAAAATGGGATTCGGTCCAGTTTTTTGCATCAACAACATATCCTCGCAAATTTGCCCCTAGAAGATGACACAGAGTTAAAATCTGTCTTAATTGGTCTCCCAAGCTTGCATCCAATCTGGAAGAGAGCCCTTTCATCAAACCATTCAATAGGCAGTCGTGGTAATCTGACCCACAATGCAGTAGTCACCTGGTTTGCTTCAAGAGGGTTAAAATTTGGAACCCACTTCCTAACAATTAGGTAGTGGTTATTTATTACCCATGGACCACCTGTCAAGACATTGTAATAGTCTTCCTTCATCATAAATTTGAATAAGTAATGACCCTCCTCCAAATCAACAATTTCATAATCACCCTGTAGGTTCCAAAGTGAGGAAACTCTTGCATTTAGGACTTTGAATCCTATATTCCTACCAAGGAGGCTTACGATTACACTGTCATTCCATTTCTCCCTTAATTTTTCTACGTGTTTTTTGGGGATAGATACCACTGGGCATAGTGGATCCTCCTCCTCTTCCACCGGTTTGCTGTTGAGGTCCATGGCTTGACTGTTATTCTCACTTGATTCCTCCATGTCATCATCAGACCACACACAGTTGGCATCATCAAAAAATATGTCAGAGTTCTGCTTCTTGCCCACGGCATCCTTGTAAGATAATATCTTTTTTGGTCCCTCCCTTCCTTCATCACCTTGGGTCGTGTTTGGTTCAGTTGCCATCATTGTTGGGCTTTCGTCCAGAACCATATCTGCGTTAGACCCTTCCATATTTGAGTAGTTCATCCCATCAACCTGGTTTGAAGTGTTGATATTTTCGTAATTTTCCATTTCCATGTCCACACTTGTTTCATGGCCTTTTTGTTTTTTGGTACTCCTTAGTAGAAGGTCCTCTTCCTCCTTGGAGTTACTGGTATGTAGTGGTGGAGGGATTCCCCCACTGATTACCGTCTCATGTGCTGGGTGATCCAGGTGGTTTGATTGAGCACCAAGCATGGATAGTGAGAGCGTTTTGAGAGCGTTCACAAGAGAGTAATTCGTTTAGTTGCTCAAGGCAATTAAGGTATTCAGATAGTTAGAGATATAAATATACACATTTTAGGCAAAATATGCCAACTAAAATTGTGCCTCAAGGTACTTTTGACAGAGAGCAGGTACACGGCTCCAGTAGGTCATGTAGGCATTGAGTGGGTATTAGACCGACATACCATAAAATGCAGAAGCTATAAAAAAAATAGCTGGAAAAATAAGGCTTGGCACGGGGTTCAATATATAAAAGTAACTGCCCACATTCGTTGCTCTAAATAAGGTAATTAAAAGTCTTAAACAAATTCATCTTTTGACCGGACAAGATAACATGAATCAGATAAATATTAAAACTCATAAACTTGTCTTTCAACGTGGACCCCAAAGCCTGCTGACGTGATGAGGTAAATAAAGGAAATGAAAATGCTAGCTAGCTCCCATATCTCATCATCAACGTTTTAGAAAACAAAAGGATATACTGACCAAGGCAAGTAATGAAAGAAAATCATGAGTCATAAAATTATAATTATAACAGGTAATGGGTGGGACAAGTCTTGAAAAAAAATATTATATATAATACATATGTAATGTAAAACTTATATAAAAAAATATATAGTAAAGTATGTAAGTAACAAGTGTATGTATATGTATAAAACCAAAGTATATACAACCTAATTAATACTAATAAAAAACAGTTATGTTTTTAATTTATACTAAACAACATATTTATATAGTAATAGTGTATATATATAATGTATCTATATAAGAATATAAAACAATACAATACAGTCTAAGAAACAAGGATGGGTGTATTACTAAAAAGATGGTAGAAGTAGCAAAATGCATATTTATATAAATCTATACAAATAAAATTCATGTATTATAAATTAATAATATCTTCATGATACACAATAAATATTTGTTTGGAATCATCAAAATTGAAATATTATATTAAACTAAAATTTAATTTAATTACAATTATGATAATTAAATAATAATTAAAGGGTTAGTTACATTTTCGTTTAACAAAGGCACCATGAGAACTGCCCAATAACTATGATTAGTACTTAAATCGATTGATAATACAAGACAAACATTATGCGATTCCTTTGCAAATTCACGGCATCGTGCATTTTAAAGTTTTCAGATGAGTAAATCAACCGAATGGTGTATGGGATTACCACCCACCTCGCATCGACAATGCCATGTCATGCCTCTACTATCCATGGTAGAATGAAAAAATATTTTAACCATGGCCCAAGGGGAAAATACTTCAAATTTTTTTATGGAACTTGCGGCACTTGCGATATTTTAAAGTCTTGGCTTTTTCATTCTCGCATGCCACATATCTAGGCTCACTACATATAGGACACTCATCTTTCTCTTCATTCTCATTACGGTGCAATACGCAATCATACTTGCTTGCATGGATATATTTTTATTTAAAACCCAAACACTTCAAGCTCTTCTTCATGCTAGGATAATTGTCTGGTAACGTGTTCTCTTTTGGGAGAATATCTTTAACTCACTTAAGAATTCCGGTTACGTTGTTTCCGACAAACCAAATTGTGTCTTCAAATTATGTAAACTAGTCATTGAATATAATACCAAGTGATCTTCATCACAATCTTTATACAACGGTCTAGCCACATTAACTTTCAATCGTATGTATTCCTGATCTTCTAGTAATTTAGCATCAACTTATTCATTAACTTAGTCATAATGCACATTATCTGTATCCATAGGTTGGTAATTTTGATTGTGATGGACTCCATAAGCATCATCAATTAGGTCAGTCAAAGGATGATGTGTTGGTGAATCATGTTCCACTTTCACTCGACATGGTTCCGTTACGCGGTTGGGTACCAAATATTCTTTCGGAATATAACGTATATTATTTTTTCACCATCGTATGTCCATATCTTATAGTCTTGTCAAATTCCCCACTTTAATAATTGCAACTCATTGTCTTCTAAAGACATATATTTTCTGTTCATACAACAGGTGCACGTAAACATAATCTTGACACTTTTAAGATTTCTATAAGAGTATTTAAATAATTCTTGAATTCCCTTTACATAATTATCAGATATTCAGTTACTCTCTCCCATCCACTCTTTGTATTGTGAGAAATCTGTTAAATAATCTTCAAAATTCAATTCAACTATATTAATAGGTTGAAACAAAGGTCATGTTGCATACAAGAGTGCACAATTCATAATTCATTCAAATTATTCAACATAACTTACACTCAAACTAAACAACTTAAAATAACTTAAATAAATAAAATATTATTACAATTTATTTTCCAATATTACAAATTATCAAAAATAATTTATGGTCTAAGCTTGACCTACAAATAAAGTGGCTAAGTGATAAAACAATTTGCATAATATTTCAGAGTGTTCCCTTTTTCTCTCTTAACATGCACATGTATTTATTTACAACTGTGTTATATATATACACAGACAAGCTTCTGTGCACACTAAGTTTGCACATTATTTTTTTAAAATAGTAAAAAAAAAATTGAGCTGATTTTTGTGTGTGATATTTAAACATTTCAAGGGACCCATATAAAAAAAATAAGCTCAAATTTTTTTTTTTGCTATTTTTATAAAATCGGTCAAACTTTCGCTACTTTTAATTACTTTAAAACCTGCAAAAGTTTGACTGATTTTTTAAAAATAGGAAAAAAAAGTTTTTTTAGCTGATTTTTTTATATAGGTCTGTTGAAATATTTGAACATCACATAAAAAATCAACTCAATTTTTGTAATATTTAAAAAAATTGATGTGCGCCAGAATGTGTGCAAATTTAGTGTGCACGGGAGTCTGTCTTTCTCTCTCTAATATATATATATATATATATATATATATATTTCATCAACCAGTATCTGAGCCTTACCCGTATGCAACAGGCGATTTAGAACCGGAGTTCCGATAATTAAGGAAATAAGTGTGCACGCGCCACTACTGGTCAAGTCCTTAAATTAGTAATGTTTGACATAGTCACCGTGAATATATGATGATGATCTAGGGACTATGGAAACAGAGGCACTGGCGAGGAGAATGTTGAAGGAGGCGACATTTAGGATGGGATTGTTGAAGGAGGTGATATTTTGGAGGGGAAATTTTAAGAGGGAGGATAAGGGAAACTTTGCGAAGGAGGGTAGGGGAAATGTTGAGAAAGAGGGTAGGGGAAACCTTCAGGAGGCATTATGGGATGAAAAACTTGAGTAAATAAGGACATAAGGCACCTAATTTCATCCAGGTTACTTTTAATCTCCTAGACATCCCATCTGTCTTAAGAGTGACTTTCCTCTTGGTTTGAGATGTGATTCTTGACCGAAGAGAGTGCATCCATGAGAGGTGCGGTGTGATTTAATTTGGGTTTTTGGCATATGTGGTCCGACACCTCTCGTCTTCTTATTTTTGTGAGTTCTAAAGGTTTGGACCAGGACATTATTTTCAATGTCATCATAAGGGCTCAAACCAGGTTGACGGCTAATCACCTCGATCGATTCCTATAGCATGAAATTATATTAACTCTTATAATTTAACCATTATTTTATATAACGTGTATATATTTAAATAAGTAACTGGTCATACTCTCCAGAGTCTGAGCCAAGTATGGCGGGAATTTATTATGTTTGTCCCGTTGGGTATACAAGTACAAGTTACCCAGATTAAACTTTTGTATCCGTGTTTGGATTGCCCTTGTCCTATATGACTAGTCACTCTTCAAATCTTCATACGATTTGGATCCCAGTCTGTGGGTACAACTTTTTCACTCTGTTTTGTTTATTTTTCTCCCTCTGGACGAATTTTTTGTCCATCGCCTCATTTTTCATAAAGTTGTTCCATTGATCGACAGACATTTCAACATTCAGAAGGACTTTATCTCTCGGAGTCAAAATATTGGAGCTCGATGCCCCCTTCGACAAATGTCTCTACCAAAGGTTTCTTTGATATTGTGACACCCCGCCTAATAAAACATCGGGTGATCAAGCCTTTATTAAATTAAAACAGGTTTCTCAAATGGTTCATTCTTAGCATCACTGTCGAAAACTGTTTAATTACTAATCCCCTAAGTAAAATTAGACCGGTGCCAAATTTTATCTTTCTTAAAACAGATAAATCAACCATGCGGAAAATAGTAAAGCAAATACCATGCTAAAACCCAAACCAACAAAGTATAAGTACAACAGCGCAAAAGTATTACCGAATAAACCATCGGCTAAAAATGCTAAACAACAATAGAACAACTACTAATCTGAAACTAACATCTGAGACTGATACCGGACTACAAGTCCATACATGGAATAATGTGAGATCCTGTACTAGATCTGAATGAGAGATATCGTCTAGTCAAAATCCTATAAGCATCCACTGTGCTACAGCTGCGAGTCCCTGGAATAGAATCATCATCCATGGCGTCCCTGTGGCTGGACACCTAAAAGGTTTTGAAAATATTTTATAGCAAGAGTTAGTACTCAAAATATTTTAAAAATATTTAGCAAGCGTTTATCACAATACAAAATGCGGTTATTGATTACACATGTTAGGTTTTCGTACACTCTCTTGAGTTCACTCACTTCTCATCTATTGTGCACACCTAACTTTCTACACTTAGACTACCTAGCCATGTCCCCCAAGTTAATTAGGTCTAAGTAATCATCTGAACTTATCTAAGCTTAAGTTCTCGCATCGCCCACACCGTCAAAGCTATTTAGTTTCACTACTAAATTTCTACGATTCTCACAATTGTTATCTTTCCACTTATGTAATTAAGTTTCACTATTTAACTTACCAATTTGATACGTAACATTAAACACATCATATTCATCTACTTATTCACAACGGTAGAATATCCTTAAGTGTATATATTTCACACATAATATATACTAAATATCAGTCATTACTATTTGTCCTTTTTACACACATAAAGAACTCTTGGTTCGGAATGATTCATCGACCCCAAGTAAGAATTGGTTCGGAATGATACATCGACCCCAATTATTTATATACACAAATTCTGGCTCGGACTCTTTCATCACGCCACCAGTTCAAAGGTTTGGTTCGGCATTTTACATCGACCCCAAACATATAATAACCCTATGTTAGTTCGGAATGTCTCATCGACCCTAACATAGTTAATTTAAGTATATATCAATCTACTAATACACAGAAGTAGAATATCATTAAATATATATTTCACACACAATATATATTAAATATCAGTCATTACTATTTGTCCTTTTTACATACATAAAGGACTCTTGGTTCGGAATAATTCATCGACCCCAAGTAAGAATTGGTTCGGAATGATACATCGACCCCAATTATATAATAACCCTATGTTAGTTCGGAATATCTCATCAACCCTAACATAGTTAATTTAGGTATACTTCTCTTAACCTAAAAGTTCATACAATTTAGTAGGTACACGCCCGACCTATCAACCATGTTCGTACGTAATATTTTATTCTCTTATATTTACCGTACAATATTCATTTTACGATTTATCTCATTAATCGCATTTATTTGAGTATTCACACACTCTAAGGGCCCTAGTTACCCCTAACGTAATATCAATTCAGTAGTTACCCTTGTTAACATACTGACCCAATAAATTTAAGCTCGCTCATGCTTTTCCGTAATTATATTCTTATCATCTCTAATTAGAATACGTCACAATCAAGACTATGAATCTCCACTTTAATTCTCTCACAAAATTAGAGTCCAATGCTCAATCATAGACCTACTTCCATAACATTATTCCAAAAATATATTTCATCAAGGTCCCAAACACTTCCCCGATAAAATTTTAGGCATTTGAGGCTTAAAATTAAATATCATACATTTTCTCGCAGCCTAACGAATCATAAAATTTTCTGACAGATTAAACACCCTCTAGTAAAACTTCGATTTCTCCCTCTACAGAACTCCGATTGACCTGATACCAAGTTTATTGGAAAGCTAAGAGATATACCTTTCCATACATCTATGATTAACACTCTAATTAAAAGTACAACTCAAATGGAATACGTTTAAAATTGTGTCAAAAATTCTGGCAGATTGACATCTTGTGTTCATCAATTAAACCCTAAGTCATTCAAGATTTATGTTCTTTAACCAAGAACTCGTAAAGATTCTATGTTAATCATCAAATATATTCAAATTTCATTTTACCTTTACTTAGGGATTCATTCTACATGCAATCCTACCCAAACATGTGATAAATTCAAACATTTAATTCATGGTTTTTCAATAGAATTAACCAATTCTTAAAACTCCCTACACATGGGTATTATAACTTGAATTTGATTTGCAATAAACACTTTCCTTAATAGAGGGGTTCTGATTTTGTGATTTTTGTTGATGATTGATTGTTTTTCTCCTTCAATCTTCCTTCCCCACAAGTTTGTGGTGAAAATCTCCTTTGAATCCTTCCCAATTCTTCCTTTTGCCTTGAGAATTGTTTCTCTCTTCTCTCTAATGGCTATGGTGTGTTTTTTCTTCTCTCTAGACCTAGCCTCCAACTCTTATAATCTGACTTAGAGTTATTAAATTCGTAGGTCTTCTCACTCCTATAATTTAAAAGACTAAAACGCCCCTGAACGGTCTCGACTTAGCCCAAAAACATCCCGGGACCCAACTAGTACCCCTGGGTATACTATTTTGACTATTTCGACCCTTCCGGGCTTAACCGTGACCTCTAAATTGTCATTTGAGTCACTTAAAAATATATTACTCGTTCTCGCCCCAAAACGGTCTACATGCGTTAAGTAACTATTTACTACTCGCACTAAGTAAATATAATGAGGCAATATAAATCGGTAACTATCTCTCGATTAATATACCATAATTACAATTCTTAATAAATATCATTAAATTACTCCTCTTACGTAATTTAAATCAAGCCGTATTTTCTTATTTAATTTTCCAATTTAATTAAATAGAATATTCAAAAATACGGGGTATTACAGATATGTTCTCAGTTATTTAGTAACTTTAGAAAGAACCTTTTACTTTTAACAGTCGGGGAATGAAAAAAATGCTAACAAAGTTGGTCATAAACGTCATCCTTGATGGCTTGATCAACTGAATTCCAGTTATTTGCTACCCCGACTCCCACATTCATTTTCCCAAGTGACAAACATTGGGATTTAAATATATGGTGTTCATTTTGATTGCCAGTAAGATTATTACTGAGAAGGGAGAACCCAATGGGCTTCTTTTTATTTGCCTGGGAGATGTCGAGAGTGGTGTTGAGGGTGTTGGAGTAATAGGGATTTGTTGCCTACTCGTAGATGGAGTAGTAGACTGAAACCATGGGGGAGTAGAGAATTGTTCACTATGTAGTGATTATAATCCTTGTTAAGGTTCATGGGATGAGAATGCTGGTTAGGGTGTCACGTCATCACTTGGTATGTTCTATCCATTGCCGCTCAACATTATCAATAATATAAAAATAATAATTGATAAAATCATTATACTAACATGTTTACGACTAACTAATCATGTTTATGACTATATATATGTGTATACCTTCTCATAATAAGACTTTAAAAATGTTCCATGTGTCTGATCTTCATTTTTTCAGTTTTACTTTTTAAGAAATCTATGGATTTTTGCATGTGGCCAACTAATAGGAAACGTATCTATGATTGAAGTATAGACGTCGGTGACATGAACTCGGAATCCTTTTTTCTTCAATTTAATGGCAAGATTCAATTTAACGTGCATATATCATAAGACATCACATTCTTAGTCAATGCTCTCTTTACATAGTTCTATCCAAAACGAGCGAATGTTTTTTTCCGCCTTCTCTAACATCGTAAGCAACGTCAGGACTACGTCAGGATTATGTACCCATAATATATTCTCTAAAGCCTCATTCCAGTCTTTTGGTTGGGAAAATATAATACAATCTAATATGTACTCTTGTTGGAGATGAACTCCACGATTTGTAAATTAGTTACACTATTTGATCTTTTTATTCCCACACTTTTGAATAGGAGTACTATTTAAATAGCGTGCACTAATAAAAGTGGTATAAGTGTGGTCCAATTGTAACATCTCATACTCTTATTTCTAGTGATTATCACCATGCCTAATTTTTCCTCAGAAAAATATATGAGCGTATGAATATTAGTCCTACAAGTAATGGCTCTAATTAATTATTAACTAGTTATTATTTTTCAACCAATCCTATTTAAGTTTATCTTATTAAAACCTTAGGGTTTAAAATCCGATTTAAGTTTTCAACCTTATGGTTTAAAATCCAATTATAACATTTTAGTATTTTCACATATGAGTCCTATGTGAATGCGTGTAAATTTGAACCGTGCGTATGAATGTTCACAGAATCTATGATCATGTCCATTTCATTAGTACCTTGTAAATCACTACCTACCTCCACTTCTCTTATTGTGTGATAACTTGCTTTTTGTGTGTCGTTGTTTGAAGCCAAGTTAGTCAAAACCTCAATTACCTACAAAAACATATAAACTCAAGTCTAGAGGTAAGTAAGGGTATCAATACACATCAAGGGGGTAAGCTAGAGACAAACTCAATTGTAATTCACTTTTATTTTCTTTTTGTGCTTTTTCACTTTTCTAATTTTTTTAGATTTTTCAATATTAAAACAATTGGGTGAGGTGAGGTGAAATAAGACTAAACTAAATTGTGAGATGAAAACAACTAACTAGAAAGTGACTAAAAGTGAAAAATAAGGTCTAACACTAAAATAAGAGATAAAGTGGGGTAAATAATTGTGAGAACAATCAAGGAGTGGGATTACACCACAAATTTTAGCTAGTCTAACTAATTAATTTAATTAATTTAATTCTCCCAAATTAATATCAACATTACAAATCAACTCTTGTTGCAAATGTAATCTTAATAGTAACCTTTTAGAAAATTAAGTTTAACACCCCATAACTCTAGAAAAATAGATCTACACTCCTTTTAATTAATCACCCGCTAGGATCGATCAATTAAAATTTATATAAATCTTAGAAAATAAATTTAGAGTTGAAATTCAAGTTATAATACCCCACTTAAGAAACCCCTATCTCTAATTTGAATCTAAAATAGGTATTATAACTAGAATTTCTATTTTCTCTCGAAAATCATTTACCCTCTCTCGAGACGTAAATTTAAGGGTGAGGGATCAAAATTAATATTCAAAGGGAATTTTTAAGTAATCAAACTAATTAAACTAAAATAACATCAAATAATGGTTTTCCCCCATCCCTTGAAAGGGGATTTAGCCTAACATACTGGTCATCTCGATAATTTATGCATGGTAGTAAGCTACCAAAATATGACCTGAAAAAGTGAAAGTCGCATGATCGGCACGCCATCATTCAATTAATCCTTCTATTGTTTAGGCATTTTTTTCTAAGCACAAAGATCTCTGTCGGACAATTATGCAAATAAATTTGTTCTTTACCTTATTTTGAGCAAAAGTGGTAAATCGAAAGCACATTAATGTTAGGAAATGAACTTTAGCTGAGGTAGTTTTTGTATTAGAGAAATATTTTCCTTACTCATTCTTTGATATAAACATCCATCTATTTATGCATTTATGCAATGAGGCTTTATTATGTGGTCTCATTAGGTATCGTTGGATGTATCCTTCTGAGCGCTTGATGAAAACCTTCAAATATTACGTTAAGAATACATGGTATATTGGAGGGTCAATTGTTGAAGAATATGTAAATGTGGAATCATCGTTATACGCGCGGGAACATCTGCCAGATCAAGATCTATAGAGGTTAAATACTCATGGATAGTTAATGATCGAGGAACTTGACGAGTTTGAGGATGAATTTCCTCTTGGTAACCTTAAAGAGGTGAGACTCATTAATTTACAATACGAGCAAGAATCTCGTTACATCTTCGAATAGAAATATGAAGTTAAAGATTGGAGAGAGTATATAGCTATATAATTAATTGAATTATTCTTGTTTGATTATATGCATTCTATATATTACAATCAAAACTCTACAATTTACCTTTATGTAGTACGAGAACAAAATTTCCCAAAATCAGATGAGAAATTGCACGACGAATATTTTAGGGCATGGATATTAAAAGAGTTAATTTTCACCTTTTACGTGTGCAGTTATTTATTCATGTGTGGTAAAAATATTCCATAATAAAAATTCATTAATAAATGGAGCTTCTAAAAAGATGTGATGTCTCTTTAAGTCTTGCACGCCTAGAAAAAGGTCCCAAATTTTGTGCAAAAGAGTTTAAGAAATTCCGCATCAACGATTTTAATTTAGTTTCATATCTATTTGAGGAAAATCTTTTGATGCAAAATATTGGAATTTTAATTTCTTCCTTGGCTACCTGTGTCGCTAGCAAAATCGATAAAAATAAAAAATATACGGTGCTAACCTATTATGGGATTATCTAACAAATCTCGTAACTCGATTATTTAACTTTCACAAAAAAACGTATTCTATTGTGACTGGCTGAAGGTGGAGGACACTATGAATGTTATAAAGTTGATCGTAATCATGGTAGATTTACCAAAGATGAAGAGTAAAGATCGCATAATCGATGAACGTTTTATTTGTGCCTTTCAGAACGTAAAGAATGTATTCTACTCAAAGTTCATAAACGATGACAATTGGTCTATTATTGTGCATGTACCAAAGAGTATGACTACTCAAGCAGACACATAAAGGCTCCTTAAGAGTTCCAATATGCTCTTGATGACAAACATAATTGGAAGGATCTTTTAGTTGATTTAGAGGAAGATTGAGTATCAAAACATTATTTTACCCTTGATAATCCTATTTGTATCCTATTATTATATTGTCCCGTGACAAGCCTATTTGTATCAAAATTATATCCTATTATGATATTAAAGATATATTAGCATTTTAGTTTGATCTATGAATGTTTAGTTTGATTTATCAATATTTATTTTAAATTATAAAAACATATTGCTAGAGGGAAAAAATCCAAAATAAACCCTAAACGGTCCCGTAAGAGGCACGAATGCCTCACATGGGACCAATGTAACTTGTAGGAACTGGTCGCATAGTCACGGGATGCCCGGTTTGAGAATATGACTAAAACTTTTAAACAACTAGACTTAGGCTTAAAAACATGTTGCTAAAGGGGAAAACCTAAAATAGCATTCAAACGACCCCGTAAGAGACACGAAAACCTCGCATCGAGTCAATGTAACTTGTAAGAACTGACCACGTATTCACAGGATGCCCGATTTGAGAATATGACTAAAAATTGCAAACATCTAGACTTGGGATTAAAAGCATGCCGCCAGAGTGGAAAACCAAAAATAGTAAGGGGCACGAACACCTCGCACAGGATCAATTTAATTTGTAGGAGTTCATCGCGTAGTCACGGGACGCCCAATTTAAGAATATGATTAAATTTTGAATATATTTAGACTTAAGCTTAAAAACATGTTGCTAGAGGAGGAAAACCCAAAACAGACGGCAAACGACCCCATAAGAGGCACGAACACCTCGCAAGCAACCAATGCAACTCGTAGAAATTGGCCGCGTAGTCACGGGATGCCCCGTTTGAGAATATAACTAAAACATTTAAGCAACCAGACTTAGACTTAAATACATGCCACTAGAGTGGGGAAGTCCAAAATAGCTTTTAAACGGCCTAGTAAGGAGCACAAACACCTCGCACGAGATTAATATAACTCGTAGAAACTGACCGCGTAGTCATGGGATGTCTGGTTTGAGAATATGAGTAAAATTTCAAAATGAATAGAATTGTAATTAAAAACATGCCTCTAGAGGGTAAAACCCAAAACAACCCCCAAAGGGCCCGTAAGGGGGACGAACATCTCACACGGGTCCAACGTAACTCGTAAGAACTGACCGCGTAGTCACGAGATGTTCGATTTGAGAATATAACTAAAATTTTAAAATATCTAAACTTAGACTTAAAAACTTGCCACTAGAGAGAAAAATCCAAAACAGCCCTCGAACGGCCTCATAAAGGGCATGAACACCTCGCACGGGATCAATGTAACTCGTAGGAACTAATCGCATAGTCACATGATGTTCGGTTTGAGAATATGACTAAAATTTGAAAATAATTAGTATGATTTGGTTGATGTGACCGTGACCATATTTTTATTTATTTTTTAAAAATATTAGGGGTCACGAATTTGGGTCGTGACCTATTTTCAACAATGTCCCATAAATGGTCACGACCGGGTCTATGACCATGTGGTCACAACCCAGGTCTGTGACCAACTTTAAACATTAGTCCACCTATGATCACAGGCTAGGTTCGTGACCATGGGGTCACGGCCCAAGACCGTGAACACAAAGTCATATATTGTCTCACGGAAGAGGTCGTGACCCTCATTTTGAGTCATGGATGAAGTGTGTGACTATAGTTTTTGGTCACGGCAAAATGATCACGGACCTCAATCATGACCTGAGGGCCTAGGCACAGCCATGATCCGTGACCATTCTTGGTTTGTGGTGTAATGCTAAAAAGCACGAAAGCATGTGCGTCGATTAAAAAAAATAGAAAAATAGGATGCATTTGCGATAAGAAAGAAAATTATATAATAAATATAATATTTTATTCCTTAATTGATATGGATCGATGTTCATCATAGAAACAATTTTTCAATCACCAACTCTACAGTATTTCATTTATCACTTTTCACAAAGTATGGAAAACATGAAATATCAAAAATTTTAACAATCATAATGGGAGAAAAATTAAAGTCGCAATTGCAAAAGTTAAATAAAAAATGACACTAATAAAGAAATAAGCTATAAAGGTTCAACCTAATAAAATTAGTTTTGAATCTTTAAATTGTTGGAGAAATCTAATAAATAAGCTAGGCAAGCCAACAAAGCAAGATCGGCTTTAAATCATTCCCAAAAAATTAAAATTTGTAACACACACACACACACTATAAGGTTAAATTTCCAATATAGTAAAGTTGTATGTATTTTGACTTTATTCCATTTGGATAGGTTAGGACTTGAGTTCTTTATCCTTCACTCACATGGCATGTGATTGAAGATTATAGGGGCCAAGTAAAGAAACTTCATCATTGTGTAGTGTTTTCATGCCAAGTTTAGTCTTCAAAGTCCATGGGATCTCAAGAGTTATGAATGCATATATGTTTGATCCGTGGATATTCAATTCGGTGTTAGTTTTTCATTTAAAGTCATTTTAGTAAAAGTAATTTTCAAAAGAAAAAATATTTTTATTAAAGTCATTCGAATGAATTTTTATGTTGTTCAAATGAATTTACATAAGTCGTTCGAATGAGATTTTTGTTGGTTCAAATAAGAATAGGGTTTTTGTTCGAATGAGTTCTAATGAGATTTCTCTGCTTTACAAAAACTTTTTGTTCGAAAGTCATTCGATCTATATTCAAATGAGTTTAGTACTTTCGTTTGAATAAGATATTTTCCAGTTTTAATGAGAATGCACTACTCGTTTGAATGACCCTAGCATTTTCTTTCGAATGAGTTGCCTCGTATTTTTTATTGCTTTTATTTTTATATTTTGTCTAAATAGGAGTGTTGGCAACTTATCTAACAAGAGAGGTTTTGTGAAAAACATTTTCCAATAAATATCAAAAAGCCTCCAAACCCTAGTTTACACCCAATCATTTTGAGATCCAAGTGTCAACCTAATATTCAACTTTGAGATATCCTATTTGAGCACCAAGGTTTATATACTCTTCATATTTTATGAGTATCAATTCATATGGTGGATTATGTGTGTGTTGCGATTTGACGCGATGGACTCTGTGTTATGACAGTTTGCTGAGCTAGGATCGGTGGACACCGAGACATGTGTGGAGAACGCGTTATGGAATTTTGTGGGAAGCTTCATGTGTGTCGATGTCAATAAGGTTTAAGTAACAAAGATATTAACAAGGATTGACGGGAATCGAGTCGGTTAAGTGAGTCATATGTCGTCCTTGTGTAATTTCCCAGATCATATTGAATTTACATGGTTGGGCCATATTAGGTTTTTCCTTTTATAAGTTCTCCTCGTATATATGCTTATTGTGGTTTCTTTATTTTACTCTAGATTATATCACCTAGATGCATATTTTAGGGAAACATAAAATTTAGCTATTCGTTTTTCACAATACTTCTGGTTTAAAATTAGTGCAAAGTTAAAATAGGTTTAATTAATTTAAAAAAAAATAAAAATTTAGGGGGGGCAGACCATATAACCCTTCGTGTAATAGAACCTTCAAATTGATATCAGAACAGGTGTTTATATATTATTTAGGCATGAATCCGGGAGGTTTTTATATGGAACGTCAGTCATTTTCTAGACGATCTTTTTTATGGGTCGAACTACGCATACAAGAAAGCACATATGAAATTTGCTCTTAAGTCCCTCGATGAGCGGGTAAGGTTAGCAGTAGCAAGGGAATGGACCCTTCCTACAACACTTATAGGTGAACTTAAAGTTCCTAAACCCGTTAAGAGGTGGATTCAAGAAGAACATAAGTTGCATAACTCTAATTCTCGTGGTCAAAATGATTTATTCTGTATGGTAACACCGGAGGAGCTCTATAGTATTATGATGTGTGAAACATATAAAGACTCTAACTAACTCATGAGGGAATTAATGATGTTAAATATTACTCCAAAACCTCACCAGCAAATTTGAAATGATTAGGATGGATGAAGGTGAAACATTCTATGATAACTATGATAGACTTTCTTTATTGCAAACTTATCGTTTAACCTATCGTTTGAACGAGATGAGCATGTCGCTCGAACGAAATGGAAATGTTGCTCGAACGACATGTTCATCTCGCTTGAATGACCTTTAAATGTCACTCGAACAACTGCAAGTGTCATTTGATCCTTCTAAACACAAGAGAATGTTCAAAATGACTTTAAACAATCCTTATCTCATAATAAACGAAGTTAACAATATCTAAAAATATTTTTTTAGAAAAATAACATCCTAAAAATATTTTTTAAGTCCCATAAACATTATGCATTCATACCTGAGAGATCGAAATACAATGAAGATGTGAAATGTGCACCAAATTAATCTCAGCATAATAAATCTTTGAAGCTTGGACGCAACGTCTTCAATAAACTTTGTGTCATAAACTGTGTGACATCGTGAAAATAAAAAATATATCTATAACTCAAAAATAATGTTTTGTTTCGAAAATAATCAAATACATAAAATGGACTCAATTGGAAATTTTATCCTTACAAATCTCCCCCTTTGAATATTCTGGAACAAAACCCAAACAGTGAAATGCCTAAGTTGGGCCGTCAAGCCGTATGACACCTGAATCCCATCCCATAAAATCCAAAATCAAAAAATACAGGACAAGTCTAGTAAATGATGCTCCGGCAAGAATGAGATGTCTGAATGTGATGTAGTCTTGAAATCTTGACTCGCTGATGAATACCTACACACATGAAACAGACAAATACCCAGTGAAGTATGGAGGGGCAAATGATATAAAAATACCAATATGTAGAAACAACCATTTGTTAAATATGTGAGCAAATTATTTTGATACCAATTTGAAAACAATATTGAACTCTGGATATCAAATTGTGCAAACTAATTAACATAAAGCATGTGATATCAATTTGTAATGTAACAATAAACTATGTGCTCAAAACTCCCCTACATAGCATACATCTCTCCCCCTTTTTGTCTCGAATACACAATAAGTGAAAAAGATAAACAAGCATCAAATATCTAGCACATGATAATCAATGAAGCATATCTAGAAAAACATGGAACGCCAGCTAATAATAATCAGAAAAATACCAAGTCGTAGTTAGCAAACAATAGTCATATAAATCTCGCATTTATTCTTTCATGTGACTAAAAACAATGCAGTAAAAACCATTATGCATAATCATCCCATAATGCATATAAATTGTTCAGAAGTACCCAAACAGTATGATTTCAACAGTAAAACTAATCAAGTATGAAATAAAAAGAATCCAAAAGAAATCCTCCAATGGTCGCTCGAACGACAATGCACTAGCTTTCAAACGACAATGCATGCCGCTCAAACCATGCATCAAGTGACATCAAAAATCTCAAAACAGTGCGAACACCCCTTCTCGCGACCCATCGCGCCACCCTTCTCGCGACCTATACTTGACACTTTTCATTATGTTGCGCGAACCTCACAAGATCCAAACATCAAGAGACATGGACTTGTTGCTCAAATGAGGTTCGGATGTCGTTAAAAAAAATCAAAAATTCTCAATTCCAGATCCAAAAATATTGAAGTTTCGCCCAGCGAAAAAAATCCTGAAAACAACAACTGGAAATACCCAACAACAATAAAACAGACTCAAAACAAAATAAATAAATAAATAAAATAAGCAAAATAATGTGAGTTTCATACCAACATAGAATCAATGTGCTCAAACATGGATATGGAGTGAATGGACGTGAACTACAACAAATGAATCACCGCTCCAACACATTAAAATGGTCAAGAAGCTCTAATTGATAGCTAAATGTCATCAAACTTAGTTGTGGCCATATGTGACGATTAATATAATGAGCTAAATGAACTAAACAATTAGCATACACACAAATCCAGAATATTGACGATTCTACAAACGATAGCATCATGATACGATTTTTCAACATAAGGATTCGTGGTGCAAACCCGTTTTATTTTTCCATCCAAACACCCTCATATTTTCTTTTCTATCTTTTTTTGAGGTTTCTATTTTTTCGAACTTAGAGAAATCCTATTTACCCTATATTTATCATATGAATTTTTTTATTGCCTTAATTTTTTCTTGGTCTCTTTTAAATGGTAACTTTCACGACGTGATTATTATTCACTCATAGCCCTTTCCCGTGAACACTCATCATTTTTTCAATTTAAGCACTATCAATCCTCATGGTAAATGGTTCTTACTTGCACACCTCCTCCTAAGTTTACTTACGCATAGATTACAAAATTGAGATAAGAACGTCTCATCAAACACAAATATGCATGAGATGTCAAACATTCACATAAACTCGTGCATGTGTGCAAAGATGGCATATATAAAAAGTCGAATTCAAATGCATATCAACTTCGAAACAACATCATTAAGACAATGGTTAAGATCATTCAACGCATCAATAATTATGACCAAATGTCCTAGCCACATGCATAATGAAATGATGGGGTTCCAAGCACACTAATATGCCATATTAAAAATGAAACACTCACGACACAAAAATAAACCAAAAATATTTTTGTGTTTTTCTAAAAAATATTTTTGACCCAAAAATAAAATCTTTTTGTATTTTTTATCAAAAATATTTAAAACCAAAAGTCTTTTTGTATTTTCAAAAATTTTATCAAAATAAAATCTTTTTGTTTTTTTTAAATAAGACTCAAATAAAAAAATTTAATACAAAGAGATACACATTTCATAACACTAACAATATATAAATCATGATGTAAAGACTAGCGTATGACAACCATATCATGCAAGCAATCATCCATAAGAAATAGCTTGTGACGCATCAGGTTCAAGCATGTGAGAATCAACCAACGAAGCATTTAGCATCTCCAAAATTTATTTCCTAACCCAAACAGGTGTATACCTAACAAAATGGGTTTCAAGAACCGATGGTACACTACGTTTAAACTTTTTAGGGTCTTGTCAAAGATCATACCAAAAACACTTAGGGTGACCTTTCCTATCACAATGTGAACATGTGAAAACTCGACGAGGAAAAGTACCTTTAGGTTGACCTTTTCTAACACCCTCGGATGTGATTGACGTTGTAAAACAAACTACGGTTTTGGCATTAACATTCGAACCACTAAAACGCGATAAGCCACTACCATCACTACTTGAGTCCTTTAAATCATTTTTCAACTTCAAAATTTTGAACTTAAGTAAAGAATTAGACTCCTCGAAATTTTGAGACTCCTTCTTTAAATTCTCAATTACCCCTAGACGGTTATCTCGCTCCCCTTCAATGTGAGAAAACCTATCCCTGAGAGTCTTCTCACGTGCCACAAAATCACTAATCAAATTATTTTCATCAACGGCACAAACCCTTGAATTTTTTAAGTCCTCATACTCTTTATCTAAAGCAATACAAAATTAAAGATTTAAAGTTATTATACAAAGCCGCAAACTTCTCACGAATGATATCTCTTTGAGTTTGATACGTTTGTAAATATTCAATCATATGTTTAAAACTTGAATTTTCTTCTTCAAGAATTTTAATACGCTTTGCAAACTTCATATTCAAAAGATTTAATTCGTCAAAACTTTATGAATCCATTGAGAGAATAGCAACCCAAGAGAGATAAATAAATACGACTATTGAAAAATACAAAATAAGGATCTACACAATAAAATAGTGTTTCTAGATTTGATACCAATTTATAGGCCCTTTTTCTTTCGGATGTGTTTTCAAGATATCAAAACTAACTTTCTTTTTTAAAAACCTTTTTCCAAATTTTAAATCGTACCAAGTATGTGAACCAATTTTAGTTAAGCCCAATTTTATCTTGTTTAATCCTAAACATGCATCCAGGTGATTAAAGCAAGTAAAATAAATCAGTTCATAAAGGCGACGCCGGATGTACGTGGAAACCACTAAGGGAAAAAACCTCAGATGGACCAAGCCAGACAATCACTATGATATGGTATTACAAAGTACAAACGATAGACTTACTCAACGACTCGATCCCCCACAAGTCATGACGCTCCTCTGATCCTTCAACCACTCCTCCACAGTGCCCACGCAAAATTCCTTCTACGATACTCATCCACAACACACGTGTCCACGTATGTCTCGGTGTCCACTAATATAGCTTGACAATGTCTACGATGTTAAACACGAACTTCTTTGCTTCTTCACCGTAAAACCCAACGTTCAAAGTGATGAACAAAACCTCAATGGTGCAAACCAAGATCCCTATAGCATACGAGTATGAAAGCTCGGATCTTGAAACTCTAAGAATTTTTTTGACTTAGAAAACTTGTGCAAAAAACGTAATGTATGTAAAATAATTTTTTAGTTCGAAATTCTGAGTGAAACACGTCTTAAATATAAAAGTTAAGTCAGCGCATCGTTAGAACGAGATTAGCATGTCGATCGAACGAAATGGCCATGTCGCTCGAATGATAATTTCATCTCGCCTAAAAGACCTTGCAATGTCGCCCGAACGACTGCAAGTGTCAAGCACAAGGGAAGGTTCAATACGACTCTAAACAATCCTTATCTCGGAATAAATTAGGTTAAAACTAGTTAAAAACATTTTTTAATAAAAATAACATCCTATTATATTTTCCAAGTCCCATAAACATTACACATTCATACCTGAGAGATAGGTATCCAATGAAGACATGAAACGTGCACCAAATTAATCTCGGCATAATAAATCTTTGAAGCTTGGCCATAACGTCTTCAATAAACTTTGTATCCTAGATTGGGTGAGATCGTGACAATAAAAAATCTATTGATGAATGAAAAACAATGTTTTGTTTTGGGAATAAGTCAAATACATATACTATTGATCTCAGTCAAATGATGTGCCGACTTAACTTTTCTATTTAAGGCATGTTTCACTCAGAATTTTGAAAGTGGACGAACCAGAAAATTAGTTTACATGCAACATTTTCTGCACAAGTTTTCTAAGGTTTTCAAAGTCTAAAAACATCCTTAGAGTTTTAAGATCCGAGCCTCCATACTCTTATGCTATAGAGATCATGGTTTACACCATTGAGGTTTTGTTCATAACTTTGAACATTGGGTTTTGCGGTGAAAAAGCAAAGAATTTTGTGTTCAACATTATAGATGTTGCAAAGCTATATCGGTTGACACCAAGACATATGTGGACACGTGTGTTGGGGACGAGTATCGTAGAAGGTCTTCTGCATGGGCACTGTGGAGGGGTGGTTGAAGGATTAGAGGAGCATCAAGACTCTCTTGGTATTGAGTCATTGAGTAAGTCTATCATTTGTACTTTGAAATACCACATCATACTGATTGTCTAGCTTAGGTCGTCCGAGGTTTTTTCCCTTAGTGGTTTCTTTGTACATCCGACGTCGCCTTTGTGAACTTATGTATTTTACTTGCTTTAATCACCTAGATAAATGTTTAGGATTAAACAATATAAAATTAGGCTTAACTAAAATTGGCTCACATACTTGGTGCGGTTTGAAATTTGGAAAAATATTTTTCAAAAATAAAGTTGGGTTTGACACCCTTAAAACATATTGGAAAGAAAAAGGGCCTACACTTGTGGTCTGAATGATTTATTCTATGTGGTAACACTGAAGGAGCTCTATAGTATTATGATGTGTGATACATATAAAGACTCTAACTAACTCGTGAGGGAATTAACGTTGTTAAAGCTTAAAACTCCAAAACCTCAACACTAAATTTGAAACTATTAGGATGGATGAAGGTGAAATATTCAATGAGTTCTATGCTAGACTTTCTGATATTTCAAACTTATCGTCTAACTTAGAAGAGAGATGTGACACGTCTCCTATTTTAACCATTGGTGATCAGTCCGTTACCAAAATGAACATGAATATCATTTGGTGCATTCTTAGTGTGGTGACAATTATTATTCAACACAAAAAGATAAGAGAAACACAATCACCAAGCAGAAAAAGAAATACAAAATGCCAATCACAGAACAAGAGATGTGCGTGGTTCAGCAAAAATGCCTACATCCACGGTGGTGCAGTCAGTTTTATTACTATGTACTCCGGAGAGCGATTATAGAGAATACAATGTGTCCTTTGCCCCGGACTTAGGGTTCGTTATATACATGCCCATTTCAGGGAGTGGGGGTGTTGGACTCCCCCACGTTTTCCATCTTCTCCTAGAACCCCTCTCAATGGGAACATGGGAGAAGACTAAATCATAACCGGTTAAGATATGGAGGGTCTGGACTTCGGGCCACTACAATTGGGCTACTCGTCTAGGCCCATCATTCTATTTTCGGGTAGCCACAATTGCCCCTAAGTTTGTTGGGCCATACTTTAGGCTCAATAAATTTAAATGATTTGTCATAATGGCTCATTTGTACACCGTGCAACTCTTCCCAAGGTTCGAGGACTGAGTTTAGGCGGCACTTGCTTCGTGGTCTGTGCATTATGATTAGAAGCATTCAAAAGCTATCCAGAGTGGTCATATATCGATCGTCGTTTCAACCTTCTCAGCACTCTCCCATTTTCTATGAGCTTTAGTGATTCACATTCTCTTCTCCCAGTCTCCATTCTTATTGCTTCCTTGTCATTTGGGCTCGTGATTCTTCATCGTTCGAGTCGAACTTTCATCTTGTAAGTCTCTTGTGCCTTCTCTTTGTATTTTCTCTTTGAATTTGTAGTTTTTTAGGGTTTCCCAATGGCAAATATCGGTAATAGGTCAGTGTCTGGGTTTAGGAAGTTTTATAATATCCCAGAGTGGGTAGAGATTGAGTGTGTCCCTCCCCCTAGAAATGTTAGAGAGATAGAGGGTGCCCATTGGATCCATGTCTTGCGACTTTCCCAAGGGGGACTAACTTTTCCTCCCAACAACCTATTCTTGCACTTCTTTGGTTATTTCAACATTGTTCCTGCACAGTGTTCGCCCAATGTGTGGAAGATAATCAATGGTGTTCATAGAATAAATCAGTTATATGGTACCAAGTTAGGGCTCGTCGAGGTCTACTTTTGCTATTCTTTTTCTCGAACTAGTTCTGGTGTTCTCTATCTCAAAGCTAGGAGTCCTGATAGGGTATTGGTAGTTAACTTACCTGATTCCCATAAGGACTATTGTTAAGATGGATTCCTTGTTAGAAATTGGCAGTTCTCTCCCCAGACTGAGGGGTTGAGGTCTGATAGGTTCTCTATTCCCTTTTATGGGGAAGAATATATAGGTAGTCTTTGCTCTGCTCCTTCAATTTCTTTACTGATTTGTGATCTTTCTGACTTTCCCTATTTTTTCTTCAGTGAGGTCGAAGAACTTGGAACCTGCTCTCAGCGAGGTTCGTCTTTCTGAATTGGTAAAAGCCTGGAATATCAGGGAGCCTTTAGCTGACGGCGAGCATCCTCGGTCCGTTGCTTTCTTGCTCGAATACAAAAACATTGGTTCTAGTTTTATAGCGAGGTCGGTAGATAGTATCCCCGAATTTGATACCTCTGAAGAGACTGTTGCTGATCCTATTCAGTTGGACGAGGAGGAGAGCAATTCTGAGAGTGATATCGCAGGTGGTGTTGAAGGCGATCTTGGCGAAGGGAGCTCCAGTGGTGGTAGCTCTTCTGATTAGGAGGAAGTTTTTGAAGCCCGAGAATCTTCGAGCACGTCCAGCAGTTCAAGCGAGGAGATGGTTCCTCCCAGGAAAAACTTGATTCGGGACGATGATGACGATGACCACGTGATCCTCGCCCAGAGGTCGAAGAAGCAGAAGTCTAGTACTGGGGCTGTTACTATTGGCTCTCGGTCTTCTTCTCAAGAGCGGGAGAGGAAGAGGAAAGAAGAAGAGCAGTTGAGAGAGAGAGAGAGAGAGAGAAAAGGAAGAGGAGAGAAAGAAGATGGAGGAGAAGAGAAAGATGAAGGAGAGGAGGAGGAGGATAGAGAAAGAGAGAGAGGAGGAGAGTAGAAAGATGGAGTTGAGGACGAAGGTTGGGCAGGCCTTAGTCCCGGTATCCGCATTGCCCGAGGGGGCATTTCTCCTCAGTTGGCCCCCGCATTACTCGAGAGGGCAGTTATTCCTGCTGATCGCTAAAGGGCGCTGGGATCTGATTAATTGGCCCTACAAGCTAGCCAGAGGCTAGCCTTGGTAACACCTTTTCTTTTTCTTTGATGCTTATTAAGTTCTAGCTATTTCCTTTTCTTGATGTCTTCTTTTTTATTTTTACAGTTTGTGAATGACTTTGTTGTGCTCTATCGCTCTCGCGATGAGCTGTTGAGCAAGAACAGCGAGCTGGAGCAGCAGAGTGCTGCCTTGTAAGTGAGGGGCACTCAACTGGAGGCTGATCTAAAGACTGCTAATGCTGCTCGAGCTTCTTCTGACCTGGCCCTCGTCAATTCCAATAGAGAGAAGAGAATAAGGTGTTGGCCGAGCAGCTGAAGGAGAAAGAGTCCCAGGCAGCCACCATCAAGGAGGATTCATAAAACTCCGGGTGGGCTACTGCGTATGAAGATGCCGAGGTTCAGATAGGCTACATCAGTCGTCTGAACTTCAAGAAGGGCTAGAACAAGGCCCTCTTAGCTGCTGGTGTTGATGCTGACTCTCCTCTGTTCGACGAGCACGACCCGGGGCCGAAGCTAACTGTGGATGAAGAAGACCCTGCCCCAGCCATCGAAGGTGTTAATCCTGCCTCTCAGATAATTCCTGTCGATGCTCGCCCTGCCCAGGCGACTGAGGTTATCCCTGTAGAGGGGGGTGCCTCTACTGCTGCTGACAAGGGGAAACAGCCTGCTACCTCTAAGCAGCCTGAGGTTGCCAGTTAATTTACTTCTAGGATTACTTTTGTATTTTTGCTTGTAATTTTCTTTTTTGCTTCTCGATGTACTTTAACCCTTATCAATGAAATGAAAAGGTTTCTTTTTCTCAGTGCACTGATTTATTTTTCTTTCTATTTTTCCCTTTTATTACTTGTAGTCGATTGATGTCGATGATTATATTCCTGCCACATCTCAATTGGGTAGGACCCTTAGTCCCAACGCAAGTCCTCAGGTTCACCAGGCCTTTGTTAGGCTTTGCAAATCTCTTAGGTCAAGGAATCAGAAGTATAAGGATCAGTCTGAGCTTGTAGCCAAGTTGAAGGACATGCTCCAAGAGATGGAAGAAGTTGGTGCTTCAGTCCAGGAGGAGGTGAATACATTGAGAGCAAGGCTCCTGGATGCCTCTGAGATCAATCAGGTCGGAGAGATTCTTCAGCGGGAGAATGAAGCTTTGAGGAGGGAAGTCTCACGACTCAAGGAACATGCGCCGAGCACTGTTCCTGTAGTATTACGAGGTTCTTCCTCTTTACGAGATGGAGCAGGATCAAGCAATATTCCTCCAGTAGTGCAAGGTTCTACCCCGTCGACTGTTCCACAAGCTGGTACAAGTGCCAGGGGCCCAGCTAGGGAAATGGAAGAGCTTCGTGATGATGTCCGACGAGCATATGTGATTGCTGTCGGGCTTCAAAGGAATGTTACTCGACTACGGCACCTATTTAAAAAAGGACCTCGGTGAGTATGGGCCGTTGGTTATGACCAGGGTTGGTTAGATGCTCCAATGAGGCTGACAGAATTTGAAGAGATCGCCTTCATCAGGGGATGGTTAAGTGCCTTGGGGGAGATACAAGTTCCAAGGAACTCAATGCTCTGGTATCGCTATGAAACCTCTCCTTACACTCGGATACCTAACCCCTTCCGGAGAGATGATCAGTGGATACCCATTGATGCCATCCCTCGGCAGCTATTGGAGCCGGATGCTAATAAAGTCGAGGAAGAGTTAGTTCCCCCTCCCGATGATGGTCGAAGAGATCAAGTGGATGATTATCTTGCTCGGAGGGCTCACCCTCACTAAGATTCTCTCTATAGTAACTCTGTGTATTTTGTTTTGAAGTGATGTAGAGTTAATATTTTGGGCGAGCTCATCGACTAAACATGTATTGTATTTGCTGTCAATGTGATGAATTAATATAAAATTTATGTTTTCGAAAAATTTGCCTACTGAACAAGTGTCTTATATTTTCCATATATTTTCTTAAAAAATCTTGAGCCTATCTTGGATTACTAGATTTGTATATTCGTATTATCAAGTAAGTGTCCTTCCAGTCCAGTATGCCAATGAGATACCATTCTGCCTCACTTTACTTTTTAGGCTATGTCGTCACACTCCCTTAGGCTTAAGTGTGGAAATTGGCGAGGACACACCTGGTGTTGGATGCTCTATCCAATCAGGATTTTATTCAACCAAACATCGTTTGGTGACCAATTTTGACTTGGCCATATTGCCTAAGGATCTCCTGTAGGGCTTCATATATTGCCAGGGGCAATGCTAAGAGGTTTTTCATATTTCATAACGAAAACCTGAGGAGGGTCATTTCCCTGCTATGGTGTAATGATCAATGTGCCTGTTACTTAGGAAAGGTGTGTGGGTTATAAAGTTTATTCATTGACACCTCACAAAATGCAAATTAGTTGACTGATACTTCGTAGAATGCAACTTCCAAATAAATTTTTATTAAAGATAAGGAAATGAACTTCCAGTTTCATAATTAAAGATGAAAAGAAGAATCTAGAAATAGAATTTCTTAAGGTTGGCTTCATTCCACGCTCGGAGTATCTCTCTGCCTTCCATCGTTTCCAAGTGATAGGCTCCTTGTAGATCGTCTCTAGTTATCTTGAATGGTCCTTCCTAGTTTGGCCCTAGTTTGTCGTCTGATGGTTTTACTGCGCTGCCTAGGACTTTCCTCAGGACATAGTCCCCAACTCGGAATGTCCTTGGATTGACCTTCTTGTTGTAGTGCCTTACGAGCTACTGCTGATAGCTTTCTAGCTTTACTAGGGCCAGTTCGCGACGTTCATCGGCTAGGTCAATGCTGCATCATTATTGCCCTGATCGATAAGGTTGGTCCTCATTGTTGGCAAGCCTACTTCTAATGGGATGACTGCCTCCATTCCGTATGTTAATGAAAATGAGGTTTCCCCCGTTGCACGTTGTGGAGTGGTACAGTAGGCCCACAGAATATGTGGTAGTTCATTTACCCATGCGCCCTTGGCTCGCTCTAATCGTTTCTTTAATTCGTCGATCACCATTTTATTGGAAGCCTCGGCTTGGCCATTTCTCTGAGGATAGGCCACCGAGCTAAAATAGTGTCTGATCCCATGCTTGTCGCAGAAACTCTGAAAGTAGACACTCTTGAACTGCGTTCCATTGTCAGTGATGATGGTTCTGGGATGCTAAAACGGGTGATTATATTTCTCCATATGAACCTTATCATGTCTGCATCTCGGATGTTCGCTAGGGGTTCTGCCTCGATCCATTTGGTGAAGTAGTCAGTTGCGACCAACAGATATTTGTGATTTTCGGTGGCGATGGGAAGTGGTCCTACGATGTCCATTCCCCGTTGGGTGAATGGCCATGGGATGGACAGTGATTTTAGGTCGCTAACAGGTTGGTGGACCATAGGAGCGTGAAGTTGGCATTTCAGGCACTTTCGAACATACATCGCAGAGTCCCTTTACATATATGGACACCAATAGCCTTCCGTCATTGCTCGGAAAGCCAGGGACCTTCCTCCAATATGGCTTCCACAGATTCCCTCGTGAAGCTCATGTAGAACCTGTTCGACATTCCTTGGGTGAACGCATTGAAGGTATGGACCAGAAAAGGATCTCTTATATAGCTTACTCTCTGGTGATAAGTGAAAGCGACCAGCTTTGAGTCTTATCTGGTGGGCAATCTTCTTGTCATCTGAGAGTGTGCCATCCTTCAAATAATTTCTTAAAGGGTTCATCCAGCTGGTTGCTGACTCCACTTGGAGCATCTGCTCCACGCCTGGCAGCTTGCTGCTATGGTTAATGCTCGAATGAGCGAGGAAATAGATGGGGATTATTCTTTTTAGGTCGGAATCGACTGCTGAACTTAGGGCTGCTAGGGCGTCAGCATGGCTGTTCTGTCCTCTGGGAAACTGCTGGACATTGATCTCTTCGAAGCTATCCATTAGTCTTTTTACTAAGGCGAGGTAAGCTGCCATTCTTTCATCTTTTGCATTATAGTCTCCACTTATCTGATTGGAGACTAATTGAGAATCGTCGAACACCTGTAACTGCCTTGCTCCTAAAGTATGCACCTTCTGGAGGTCGGCTATTAAGGCTTCGTATTCTGCTTCCTTGTTGGAGGCTGCAAATCCAAGCCTGATTCCTTGTTCAAGGATTGTATCCTCTGGATTAATGAGGATAATGCCTACTCCTGCCCCCTTTGAGTTGGAGGCACCATCAACGAACAATTTCTAGGTTTCCTCCATCGCGTGGTTCCCCTTTTGTCTTGCTAGTTGAGGTTGGTTAGAAGGTTGCTTGCCTGTGAATTCGGCTATGAAATCAGCCAAGGACCTGCCCCTTGATTGCGTTCCTTGGTTGAAATTGGATGTCAAATCATCCGAGCTCAACTGACCATTTAGACAGTCTGCCCGACAAATTTGCCTTCCTCAGGATTGCTTTAAGGGGGTGCGATGTAAGGACAATTATAGTGTGGGCTTCAAAATAGTGCTTCAGCTTCCTCGAAGCCACTACTAGTGCAAAGGCGAGCTTCTCTAGTGGTAGGTACCTCTGCTCGGCGTCTAGTAGGGTCTTGCTCGCGTAATAAATAGGGTACTGGATTTCTGCAACTTCACACATTAATGCAGAACTGACAGTGTGGTTGGAAACGGAGAGGTATAAGTACAAGGGATTTGTGCCCTGTGGTATGATGAGCAGTGGTGGGGAATGGAGGTAAGCCTTGAGCTCGTCCAAAGCCCGCGAGCAATCTTGGTTCCATTCTACCATTTTGTTTCTCTTTAGAAGCTGGAAGAAAGGCTTTCACTTCTCGGAGGACTTAGAGATAAAGAGGTTTAAGACAGCGAGCATACCGGTGAGCTTCTGTACGTCTCGGATTGTGCGAGGAGGTTGTACCCTATTTATTGTATCGATCTGGTCTAAATTAGCCTCGATGCCTCTCTTACTAACCAAGTACCCAAGAAATTTTCGTGACTGGACACCGAAAGAACACTTGCTCGCGTTAAGTTTCATTTGGTACTTCCTGAGGATTTCGAAGGTGTTTGACAGGTCTGAGAGGTGGTCTTCTTTCTTCTTGCTTTTAACGAACCTGCCATTGATGTAGACCTCCATGGTGTCTCCCATCTGGTCCTTGAACATCTTGGTGACCAGCCGCTGGTAGGTTGCCCTTGCATTTTTTAAACCGAAGGGCATGACCTTATAGCAGTATAACCCAACTGTGGTGATGAATGCTATTTTGTCCTGGTCTGGGGTATACAGAGGGATCTGATGATACCCTGAGTATGCGTCCAGAAAACTCATTCTTTCGTGAGCTGCTGTGGCATCCACCAGTTAATCAATTTTTGGGAGGGGAAAACTGTCTTTAGGGCACGCACTATTGAGGTCGGTGAAGTCGATGCAAACTCTCCACTTCCCGTTGCTTTTGGAAACTACTACTGGGTTGGATAACCATTTGGGGAATTATACCTCCCGTATGGATCCTGCATCCAACAGTTTTTCCACTTCTTGTTCCACGGCTTTTGCCTTCTTGGGTACAATTCACCGCGCCTTCTACGCGATTGGTTTGATGGTGGGATCAACGTGCAGCTGATGACAAACCATACTAGGATTAATTCCAGGTAGCTCGCATGGCTCCCACGCAAAGACGTCTATATTGTTCCTTAGCAGAGTCGTCAATTCCTTCTTCTCCTGATCTGTGAGAGAAGCTCCAATAAAGAAGATCCTACTATCATTGCAATCGCCAGCTGTGATTTCCTCTAGGTCCTCGATGACACGTTCAGAGGGGAGGAGCCTCGTTTCCTCTACTCTGGGCCTTCCGTATTTTAATTGCTATTTTGAAGGTATCAGACCTCCTCGTTCTTCAACCTTCTCGATGCGCTTGTCGGCTTTCTTCCCTGGTTTTGGGCGGATGGCTACTATGAAGCATCTTCTCGCCATCATTTGATTGCCATGGATCTCCATTACGCCACGCTCGATCACATACTTGAGTTTTTAATGGTAGGTCGAGGATACTTCCTTCATTGCGTGTAACCACCCTTTGCCGAGGATAGCCTGATATGGCGAGTCAATGTCGACCACCAGAAATTCGATCATTTTAGAAACATTTCCTACCCTTACTGGCAGCACGATCTTTCCCAAGGGCATAGTCATCTTTCCAGCGAATCCAACCAAAGGGACAGTAGCTTCCTTCAGGTCGGCAACGCTTAATTTTAATTTTCTGAACAGGTCAAGATACATCACCTCGGACGAGCTTCCTTGGTCGACGAGCAATTTGTCGACGTCATAGTTCTCTATCTTGAGAGTAATGATTAAAGCATCATGATGTGGGGTTCTCATTCCCACCAGATCTTCATCCGTAAATACGATATGCTTACTATAGTCGACATCATCTGCTCGCCGACGCTTTCCTGACTGTGTTTTCTCTGGATCGATCTGAAAAGCTTGCATCACCGTCGTAAGCTTTTTCACCTCCATTCGAGCTAAATTTCCCTAAATCTGCTTCACGTCAGATACCCCATGAATTACTGCGAATTCATGGCCAACATCATCTTTAAGCACGTTATCGGGCCTTGCCTCTCTATGGGCAGCAACCTTCTCTGCCTTTTTTTCCACGAATTTGTTCAGATGTCCAGACTGGGCCAGATCTTCGAGGTGGGACTTAAGAGCTTTGCAATGCTTAATATTATATCCTCCCTCTTTGTGAAAAGCGCATCTCAACGCATTGTTTCTCTTCGAGGGATCTCCTCCCATTTTCTTGGGCCACTTGATGAATGGTTCGTCTTTGATTTTTGTGAGGATTTTGTAAATTGGTTCCCTGAAGCCTGTGTTGGCCGCCTGAAATGCTTTCGACACATCATTGTTGCCCGCGTTCTTGGAGCCATTTTTGCCCCCATTCTTTCCTCCTTTCTTCTGATTCTCAGTTTTGTCACTGCCCTTGGCAGCGAGCTTAGCTCGACCGTTTTCCCCTGTGCTGAGACGGGTGACATCTTCCACCTTGGCATTTCTCGATGCGAGCCATTAGGTCGTCAATGGTCATGGCTTCCTTCTTCGTCAGGGACTGGTACAAATGGGAAGAGCTAGGTAGCCCAATTTTGAAAGAGGCCACTGCCACTTGCTCTGAGCAGTCCTCGACCTCATTGAATAACTCCCAGTACCTCTTCGCATAGTCTCGGAGGGTCTCTTGAGGCATTTTTTTCATTGTTAGAAAAGCATCCATCCTTTTGGGATGGGAGGTACTGGTAATGAATTGGGTCGTGAAGAGTTCGGTCAGGGACTTAAAACTCCTAATGGATCGGTGGGGGAACCTTTCGAACCATTTATGCGCTACATCATGCCGGCTCGAGGGAAAAATTCGACACATTAGTGTGTCTCGATTATTCTAGAGAGTCATAGCATACCGGTACTGCCTGAGGTGATCAATGGGATAGGTCTTACCATCATAGATCTTGAACCTTGGAATAGCAAACTTCTTGGGGGCTTCTTCTTCTTCTACTTCCCTCGAGAAAGGTAATTTCATCTGAGTTTTGAGAGCTCGCCTTGCGAGTTCTCGGGTCAATCTGGTACCTTGATGTGCAGGGTGTTGGTCCATCTCCCTTATGACCAGACTTCGTATGTTCTCGTTGCTACGATCTGGGCTCATTTGATCGCGATCTAGTCGCAGTTGCTCGAGCAGGTCATCCTCTGACTCGTTCCCCTTAGCTTGTATATACATACACTTGTATATAGACTAGACCCTTTTTCAAATGATAACTAGCATAAATAACTCATACCTCGGAACAGCGATCACAAAGTCTTACCATACTATATATTCTATCCCAAACATCCTGACATAAATATCACTAACGTCTCGTACGTAATCTACTTATCTCAAGATCATATCCGCACTCTCCGCTTGGCTATATCGTACAAGTATTCTCGATAACCCCATAAATTGCAATTTAATTCTTCTCGATACTTCCCCACCCATTAACTTGTGGTGTAAAAGTTCACTCGGTGCTTCCTTCGCAGCACTACCCGGCTCTCCTAGCTATATATCGTAATTGCTCTCATCTTAAAGTGTTTCCTTTACACGTTCAATAATTTAATATTTAAAATTGATGCACTAGCATCCAATAATGTCTCACTACTCCCAATGTCTATTAAGGTCCATGCGTGTAACATCACGCAACATGTCTCAAAAGAACTTCCCCGATGCACTATTCCCTAGCATTGTCTATCCTCAAAATCCGTGGGTTCAAAGCACATAACTAGATATCACAATTTCTATCTCCCGACACATAAATCAAATACTCTATGCCTATGTGTCTCAAGGCGTCACACGATACGATGCTATCACTATCACTAAGCACATTAAACAATAATGAGATAAATCTCTCCACTCGACAGTAGACCTAATATACCCTTAATCACATCAGTAAAAGTCCTTACGCACCGGGATCCAATGTAACTAGACAACCGTACTCTCTGAAGTATACTTTATAAAAATGTCACCACGATATCGACCCTCTTTTAACTGAGATATCGCAAAAAAAATACATCCTGCCTCGGAATAGCGAACACGATAGTCTTGCTGTAATCGCCCACCATCCAACAACAGTCAGTACCCAGGGTAAAACCATACCTCGAATATCACCTTTCAGCATGAGCTAACCTTATAAAATATATATACCTTCTCAGCGTCCCCACCCTCTCCCTTGCAGATGGAATTAAAGAGCCCCCCGCTACTCCATGGTAAATATACACACACTATAGTAATATTAACGATACCTCTACTAAATCTTTTCTCATGAGAATCTAGTACTAACGAACTACTGTGACTCGCCCATGTCACACAAAATAGACCCCAATTATCCCGGGATAAAACTCGTACTTTCAGTTATTAGTAGCATTGGATGTTCAAATGATTCCTGGACATAACACCCTTATCCCAATCGAACCAAAAATTTCGTATAATTGTTGCCACTACTGGGTATCCCATTCCTATCCCCCATTTCACTGTAGACAATATTCATACATGTATTCTTACTCTTTACACGTAAGACACCTCTCTGTGTCATTCCCCTTTCTCTGACCCCATTGGCCATGTCGAGGTTGTCCTTCTCACGTGCCTAGTATACTTTACCCTGATTGCTACCCCCGTTGTCCCTTTGGATCTGTTGGCCCTATGGGACTCATTACTGGCCTCGATAGCCTTACCTGAATCCACCGTTACCTTAAGAATTATATTGATCTCAATCATTACAATGGGCCCCTACTGGGTATAACCTCCTGTGGAGCCTCACTAGCACTGTTAATTCCAGTCTTGCCCTTTGGTTAGATTCTCCAACTCTCTTGTCTCCCTTCTCATAACATTGACGACAACGGTACCTATCGTTCTATCCAAATTTCCTCATCCATGCTTATATATTCTACCTATGAGTCCATTATTAACTTACGGACCTTCTTAATTCTCCGTATCCACCTCATCGGTTACAAAGTTCGCTAAACACGTCAACTCTCCTTCATGACCGACCATTGTACGACCCTTTTAAAACAAGGCTTGAAATCCCCTTTGCCTCTCTGTTTAAATAGCTGATGAGAGGATTTGCGGTCATACCGCACCCCAAATTTCTAGTTACCCATGGTATCTCTCTATAATTGTGGTGATCGAATCCCACCACTACAACGCCGCTCCTCTGAGCCAAACTTTTGCCTAAAATTTAATCCTGGGTGCCACTGCACTCCACCCTACACAATTGTCTTTGGATCTTCGCCTTCCATTGCTATGGTGACTTTTATCGTGGTCACTATTCCCAGAATATTCCATGGCTTTTGTTAAGCCTATCCCCCTGCAATCCTTCTAACGGCCCTCGCTGGTCATTCAAAATTATTCGATGTACGAAACCCAACCGACCTCGTATATGAATCGCATCAACTATACTTAATAGCAGGAGAGCAATAATCGCATACATGAAGGAATACAATAGTCCTATAATTAAGGCTCTATATCAAAGAACGCTATGTTGAAATGTAATAAGTTGCACAGATCCTAAGGACTCTAGAACCAGATGCTCTGATACCATCTGTGAAACCCTGCCTGTTAAAATATCAGGTGGCCACCCCATGATCAAAATAAAACGTTGGTCTCATATGGCTCATTTTTAGCATCACTGTCGAAAAACATTTTAAAGTTACTAACCACATAGTAATTTAATTAGACGGGTGCCAAATTTTATCTTTCATTAATTAACGACATGCGAAAATAAATAATAAACCATCAACACAAATTGATAACTAAATCCAACACATATGAATAATATAAATAAAGGTTACCAAATCAACCATCGGCTCAACAATAGAATACAACAGTAAACTGAAACATAACCTGGATACACAAGGTAAAATAATTAACTGAAAACTAAATTTGAGAGTGACCTGCCCAAATGAGTACTGAAATAAACATCCTACACTAAGAATAAATGAACGAAACATCTATAGCAAAGTCCTACAACTTTCACATAAGCTGCAGTTGCGCATCCCTGGATAGAATCCTCAAACAGGACGTTCCTGTGGCTGGACACCTAAAAGGTTTTGAAAAATATTTTGACACGGGTCAGAGCCCAAGTAAAACATTGTGAAAATATCTAGAAAGCAATTAAATTGCAATAATTAAATATGCATGCACACTCTTCATATTTAAGTTAGTGTCACACTCCCTTGAGAAAGTTCTCACCCCTCATCTAAAGTGCACACCTAACGCTTCTACCTAACCTTCCTGGTTATACTAACCCATCTAACTAGTCTTGTTAGGATCAATTCTTAACACATTACTCTATCCCGAGTAATTCTCATGTTGATTCATACGTCAACTATCTCATTAACTTAATTGATCATCTTTAATTAATCCTCTATAATATTCTCAGACTTAAGGCTTTTTCCCACCTAATATTTTGTTGTGTCCACCCGTAATGCCCATACAATGCTATACCAAATTTCCAATCCTTTATTATTTATTTAGTGTCACCAACTGTTTATAAAGTTTTCCCGTACCGAAATAAATTTAGATATCATCATTTACAATGTCTATTAAAGCACCTGAGGTAGGATAAATCACAGGTATATATATATATATATATATATATATATATATATATATATATATTCACATCGCTATCATAATACATGCGTATACGGCATCCCTACGTCGCTATCATAATACATGCGTATACGGCATCCCTACGTGGAGATCGACGATGCGGACATACTCTGCTATCAAGTCCGGGTACATCACGTACTAAATAAGGACATCGGCTCGGATATCACCCTCGAACCAAAAATCATATAACGCACCCAAATGACCGGTCACACCCTTATTAACACAAGTGGTACTCAATCCCTAAGTTATATGTTCTGAGGTACAAGTCAATATCCCCCCAAATGGGCTCATCAGAATAAGATTGTCCATAACGCGAAACCTCCTGTGATAGCAAGTAGCCTAGGTATTTTACACATAATATCAACCAATAGGTAATCACGCAACATATGCATATATACATATAACATCAATTTAGGTATACCCTCAACCTATATCTATTATTCTCACCAATATCTTTAGAGTACACAAGTATATATATACTATCACACATAACAGTAAATATTTATTAAATAAAATTTGGCTAACCCGTGCCTGACACCTATAGCACTAGCCCAAATATATACCTAAATCTCTATATTCCGACTTGTAATTTAATTAATCTCATTTTAATTAATTTATCATGTAATTGTGCCACCAAACTATAATACCCCGACTCACTCATTCGGTCTGAAACTTTATCTCTTAAAATTTATTACGTAATAACAACCCTTAACAAATTTAATATTCGACAATTTATTATATACACCTATGATAAATACATCTGGTGACCACGTGTCGAACTCGCGTAGCACTCGGCCTAAATTATTCGAGTCGAACCTCCGACCCTTAACCAAATTAATTCCACCTCCATAAATTTTATCAATGTCGTGCCTCTCAACAAAATGTCCGGACTCCCTACCTTAGTCAGTAAATTAAATTATTAGGAATTTATTTCATAAAATTCCTTTAATAAAATTTCGCCCTTTTCTTTCCCTTAAAAAATTCTTAACTCCACCTCCAATTACTCTAAGCATTAGTTTCTATATATTTAACTCTCATAAAAAAAATCTCGTTAATAATCTCCTATCATCCCTAAGACCGTAACTGAGAGTGCGCTTTTGTCCAGACCAAGATATTATTTAATTAAACTTAGTTTTTCAATTAAATCCTAAAACATGCATCTAGGTGTGATTGAAGACAATATAATCATGCAAGAACATTCAATCACAAACAAACACACAAATGAGGAAAAATCCCCCAAAGGGGAAAACCTTTTATTTTCACTATAGTTTGTAAAGAACGGTTTACACGGATTACACTGAAAACAAGAGTGACATACGAAATACCCTCAGGTGTTGGTTCCGATATCGTCGGCTATAATTTCTCGCAAGAACTCCATATGGGTAGCAATGAAAAAGAGTCAGCTTCTCCACAAGTTACTCCAGATGAGTAAAAATGATCTTTTGCAGGTTTAAAGATTCACACACATATATAGGAATGGTTTTGTGAATAAAAAAGGCATGAAACCTTAAAAACTTGAAGTCTGTTTTCTGGGCTGTAAATCGCAGAGACGTGTATGTAAAAAACTTGGAAAAATGTGCGGAATGGGTACATATATTTATATGAAAATCGAGGCGGCGGCGGCGTTCGAACGACATAGACATGTCGCTCGATCTAGACACGTGTCGCTCGAACGAGATAGTGCGACATGCTCATGTCGCTTGAACGACAAAGCGATGTCGTTCGAACGAACTCGACGACCAAAAAAAGTCCGCTTCTACACTTGGAAAAATTTATGCTTTTGTGTTAAAAACAAATCAAACTTCGAAAAATATTTTCTAAAAATTTCTCGAATATTTATGCAAATATTAAAAACTCCAATAAACCATTTTACCAATAACGCGAAGTGGAGTACTGGTAACGATTGAGCAGCACGTCGCATGAAGCATGTTGCACGTGTGAAGATAGTGGAGGCATGGATTCGGATCAAGGCAGTCGTGGATGATCGTGTTGACGTGCCGAATGTAGCGGTATCAGACATACATACTGTGTTCTAGGACAAATAGAAAATTCCTAGATTCTACCCCAGACATTTATAAAATTATGTCCTTACAAATCTCCCTCTATGTCTATGCTGGTACATACATAAAAAATTCGAATTATGCTATATCCATAAAGCAAATGATATATAAGATAATATCCCCATTAAACCCTCAAATTGAGAATACTAACTAACATGTCATCAATCAAACTTTAACATCTTCAAATCTTTAGCTTTTCAGATCTTTCAAAGCTTTTCTCATCAGGGTGTGCAATCCAATAATCATCAATTTTGTGCCTACACACAAGAGATAAAAAAAAATACACGTGACACGCAATAGTTTGAAATATAATGACATGCAAAACTCAAAGATCAATTAAGCTTAAGCAAATCATTGATAAATCAACCAAACAATTCTCCCCCAGAATTCATTCTCCCCCTTTTTTATGATGTCCCCAAATAGACAGATATGAGAAGCACAAATAAATGCTAATGGAAAATGTCATAAGGTAATAAATTTTCTAGTTTTGAATTTTTACCTTTTTTTTTCAAAATTTTTCACACAAAATATATAACAAATAATCACACCATGAAAGAACATAAAAATAACCAAGTCGATGATAGCGAAAATGTAGGGGTGTGAGCAAATTCGATAGGCAAATCAATGCAAACAAACTCAACATATGTGCACGATGAATATCGGATACTCCTAACGAATGAACTCAACATCTTCCTTAGGTGTAAAAGGATCGAATTATAAGAGATTGACTCAATCAAATCAGCAAATCAAAGCTCAAAGTGATTTCCACACTAATAACGTCCAAAACTATTTAATATTTTTTCAGGACTTTCAAGGAAGTGCAAACTCGTTTAAATTCTCCAACCAAACTCCCTTGAATTTATATTTTGTTTATAGGAGATCTAAATTCTCAAACATTGGAGAATTGAAGGTGAAACCTAATGTCCCATATTCGGCATGTATTGTTTTTTATTGCCTTTAAATTTTTTTCGGGCTCTTTTAACCTCGTTGAACTCCGGATAATTAAAATACCTCAATTTTTTAGGTCCGATTTAATGTTGGTTTAGATTTCGCAAAGGCCAAATGAGAACCTTTCGCAACCCTTCCCCGTTTTAAAATACCACACAATCTCACCAAACGGTTTTTACATGCATTCCAATCTTGTCAAGTTATATCGCACATGGTTCGTTGTATAGATAGAATTGATATAGAAACACTAGAGACAATATGATATAGACAACTACATTAATCAAATAAAGCCGTGCATGTGTGCAATAAAGGAGATAAGGAGCCAAACATGTAGAAAGATATCACTAATCACATCTCAAAAACTCCAAACAATGTAAAGTACATGGATGAAATGATGTAGCGTCTCAAATCACTATCAAACAGTCACGTGAAAAATAGAAATGAAAGTTGTGACTCGACTATCTTAAATGCTCATCCATAAGAGGTGTAAACAAAATACAAAAATCTTGTTGTGCTTTTCTAAAATTTTTATAGTGAGAATATTTTTTGGATTTTTCAAAAAAAATAAAAAAACAAAAAATAATACAAATGATACAAACCAGCAATAAGAATCATATGATATGAACATGACAATGCATCCTATCCTAGATAAGGACCAACCCCCTCAGTCAACTGTGAAAATAGCTAAAGACTTCCTAAGACTCTCATATCTAAGGGAATCTAAAGGCTTCGTCAGAATATCGGCAAACTGGAGGTCGGTAGACACATAACTCAGGGATACGACCTTCTCCTCAACTACACTACAAGAAAAACACCTTTTTATGACGCTCAAAAAAATAATATAAAGACATTTATTACAAAAATGTCATTTAAAGGTTAATGTTATTATTAATGTGACATTTTTAATATAAAATGTCATTTTATACATATTAGTATTATTTTTTATGACAGTTGAAATATAAAAATCATATTTGATCATAGATATTATGACATTTTTTATGAGTTTCTAACGTAAATATATATATTATGACCCTTTTTTTCTCCTCCAAAATTTAGAAGCGAAGTTTTTCCCCCTAATATTTTTTATTCTTTAACCCGCTCCCTCCAAACATTTGGTTTACCCACTGGCGTCTCTCCTCCTCTTTATTACCTCTCAAGCTACACTCCCTCTCCCTCTCCCTCACGCTCTCCATTCTCTAGTACGTTTTCTCTCTCCATTCTTTCATGTAAAGAGTCTTTCGATTTACAATTTTCTGGTTCGTTCCACAAAAGCAAAGTTACAAAACATTTGGTGACTTTGGATTGTGACTTTCGTTTACAATTTTTTGTTTCATTTCAAAAAAGGAAACTTATAAGGATTTACTGGTTCGTTTCACCTGTGACTTTCGATGATAGCATACATAAATCTTGGGGATAATGCGATGCAGATAATATGTATTGTGTGTGATTTGAGATTTTGTGGGTTTGGGGTTTTAGGGTTTTTTGTATTACAATAATCATTTATGATAATTATTGTATGTATTATGATATTGTACAATAAGTGGTTTTGATTCTAGCTTTAATTAGGTTTATGATGATGTGAAATTGAGAGTTTTTTCACTAAATGTTGGTAAGTCTATATGCTAAGTGGTTGTTATATATAGATTACACTTTATTTTTTAATATTAATGATTATGTTTTATGTATTCATATACATTGTTATAAATGTAATATTTTCATATAATTTGTGTAAAATATGAATGTAACATATTAAAATGAGTATGTTTCCTTTCTTTAGTAGTTAGTGATGGATGATAACTAAAGTCCAACCGTCTTTATTAACGAGCCAATATTACCTTTTTGCACTGAAAATTGAATGATTACTTTTAATGAGTGCACTCAAACAGTTCTTAAACTGTGTAATTGTTTAGACATCTTGTTGATTTGATTTTACAGTGTCAACTATTAATGCCTATATGGTGCCAAAGTAAAAACCGCCTTTTGTATACTATAATTTTTTAATGCTTATATAATGACCATGGACGAGTCATATCCAAGTTTTGTATTTGATATGCATTCTTGCAACGTTTATAATGGTATATGTACTTTATTTGAGATTATGACAATATAAAATTCCATTTAGGTTATTTTATAACATGAATTGTTAAAGTATGATTTTTCGCTCTTGTTATAAACATTTATAACATAATAAAATTAAAAATGTCATACATATGCATCAAACTGGTGTGTGTTAAGGCAAGATGGGCGAATAATAGGTCCATTTGAACATTCTATTTCGAAAATGTTCCCCATTTGCATTTATACGAAAATTTAACAACAAAAATATTGTTTTTTATGTGGTATGTTTTATAACATTCAAATTGGAATAAAAACAATTATACATATGATACAATCTTGAGATAGAAATCATATGAACATGAAAAATGCATCATATTCTGAACATGGTAACCACCGCTCAGTCAACTGTGCAAATTCCTAAAAACTTCCTAAGACTCTAAAATCTAAGGGAGTCTAAAGGCTTCATGAAAATATCGGCTAACTGGAGATCAATAGAAAAACAACTCAAGGATTTGACATTTTCTTCGACTAGCTCACGGATAAAGTGCTCGCGTATCTTAATGTGTTTTGTACGCGAATGTTGGACTGGATTGCGAGATATGTGTATCACGCTCGTGTTATCATAGGAGATGGTCATAGTGTCCTGTGATATCCCATAATCCTCCAGCATCTGCTTCATCCATAGAAGTTATTTGCAGCAACTTCCGACGGCTATGTACTCAGCCTCTGCAGTGGACAAAGAGATGGAGTTTTGCTTCCTGCTCAACCAGGAGACAAGAGCAGGTCAAAGAAGAAACACCCACCAGAAGTGCTCCTACATCCATCTGCATCCCCAGCCCAATCAGCATCCGAGTATGCGAATAAATGGTCAGTGGTATCAAAGGAATACCAAATGCTATGGGAGAGAGTCCCACTCACATATTTGATAATACGTTTTAGAGCGAGTAAGTGTGACTCTTTCGGGGACGTCTGATATTGCACACAGACTCCAACATTAAAGGCTATGTCGGGATGACTAGCAGTCAAGTAGAGAAGACTACCTATCATACTCTGATATAAGGTTTGCTCTACGTCCTTGCCTGAAGTGTCCTTACTAAGCTTGGTAGAAGTACTCATAGGTGTATGTGCATGCTTAGCGGAGTCTAAACCAAATTTCTTCATTAGGTCTCTAGCATACTTGGATTGGAAAATGAACATCCCATCCTTTAGCTGACGAACCTGGAGACCAAGGAAGAAAGTAAACTCACCTACCATGCTCATCTCAAACTCACTTTTTATTTCCTTCTCTAAGTGGTGAGCATGTTGGGATCACGTGGACCCAAAGACTATGTCATCCACATAGACCTGGGCAACCAAAATAGCACTGTCATCTCTCCTGGCGAACAAAGTCATATCAACTCCCCCTCTCTTGAAGCCACGGGCTAAGAGATAGGAAGTAAGCCACTCGTACCAAACACGGGGTGCTTACTTCAAACCATACAAGTATTTTCTTAGATAGTAGACGTGTTCAGGATTCGTAGGGTCTTCAAACCCTTTTGGTTGTTCCACAAAAACCTCCTCCTATAGAATTCCATTTAGAAAGGAACTCTTGACATCCATCTTATATAGCTTGAAGCGCAGATGACATGCGATGGCGAGCAGTAAATGGACGGACTTAAGCCTCGCAACAGGAGCAAATATCTCGTCAAATTCTACACCCTCTATCTGTGTGTAGCCTTGAGCAACTAACCTAGCCTTATTTCTGATAATAGTACCAGTCTCGTCCATCTTATTTTTGAAAATTCACTTGGTACCTATCACATTAGTCTCACTAGGTCGGGGTACTAATTCCCAGACATCATTCGTTCTAAATTGAAGCAACTCATCCTACATCGCAGAGATCCCGTGTTCATCCTGGAGTGCTTCTTTATAGTTCTTGGGCTCGACTTTAGATGTGTAACATACATGGATAACAACATTCTCTAGTTGAGCATGAGTATTAACCCCTAGGGTGGGATCTCCTAGGATAGAAGTAGGATCATGACTCTTGCGAACCCAAGCAGGTGTGTCCCCTAGAACAGGAGTAGGTTCTACCCTGGATGTGGGAGACACAATAGGATCATAAAAAAGGAGTGTGTCATCCTCACTTAAATGGGTGAAGTCAACAGACATCGATGGCTCGTCATCTTGCACAGTAATGTTTATCAACTCCATTACTTTAGAGCTCTTCAGGTTAAAAACTCGGTACGCTCTACTATTTGATGAATATCCTAACAATATTCCCTCGTCGCTTCGGGAGTCAAACTTTCCTAATTTCTCTCTATCCCGTAGGATGTAGCATTTACTCCCAAAAATACGAAAATATACAAGGTTGGGATTCTTTCTAGTCCACAATTCATACAACATTTTAAGTGTGTGTCGACGAAGGTAAACCCTATTCACCGTATGGCAGGCAGTAGACACTGCCTTTGCCTAAAATCTCTTGGCAACTTTACAACCTAGAAGCATAGATCTAGCCATTTCCTGAATCGTCATGTTCTTTCTCTCAATAATCCTATTTTGCTGAGGAGTCTTCATAGCAGAAAACTCATGTTTGATTCCTAGGCTATCACAGTAAAGATTTACTTTTTGCTTCGTAAATTCAGTGTCGTTGTCACTACACATTCTATTGATAGTGACTCCGTGTTGGTTTTGTAGGACACGGCACTTGGTCGTCAGAAACTTAACAGCATCTGATTTTTCTCTCAGAAATCCCACGATAGAATATCTGGAGAAATCATCTACCATCACTAGGATGTATCTATTACCACCTAGACTCTATGTATGAGTAGGACCCATGAGATCCATCTGTATCAACTCAAGTACTCGTGAAGTGGTAATGTAATTCAACTTCCTGTGGGGGCTACGGATTTGCTTTCTCAAATGACAGGGTCCACAAACCGTGGAAGTTGGCTTTTTAATTGTTGGTAAGCCATGTACTAGGTCCTTTTTAGCTAATCGCGTCAAATCTCTAAAGTTCACATGACCTAGAAGTTGGTGCCACAGATCCATAGGAGTGATCGTGGCGTTGTTGCAGACAAGTGAGGACTTGGGCATAGTCCCATAGCAATTATCCTCTGTCCTCACCCCTTGCACTAAAAGTTTACCAGCTTAATTATAGACATTACACGCGTCCCGATTAAACTTTACGGCAAAGTTAGCGTCACACGGTTGGCTAATGCTGAGAAGGTTTGCTTTCAAACATTTGACATACAAAACATTCTCTAGCTTAGGAAATCCTGGTAACTCTATTATACCTCATCCTACGATTCTAGACTTGCTCCCATCTCCAAAGGTGACTTTACATTCCTTATGATCCTCTAGGTAGGTAAAAAATGAGACATCACCGATCATATGTCTGGAGCACCCACTATCGAAATACCACTGTGAGGTATTTTGTGCTTTAAGAGCAACATGTGCAACAAGGGCTTTTACGTCGTGCTTAGGCACCCAAGATGAGGTAGCCTTTTGTTTGCCCTTGTCAATGTTGGTTCTAGTCGGATTTTTGGAAGTATCCGCTGATGGAAGGGAAATCCGTTGGAATTCTTCCATTAAACTCTGAGATGTGGCGACTAGGAACTCAACCTGCTCTCTAAGTCTCGAGAAATTGCTAGTGGAAGGTAGCGAAGCAGTAGTACGTTGTGTCCGACCCAAACTATAGAAAAACTCCCTGAGATGGCCCTTTCTTTTGCAGTAAGTACAAAAGTACACAGTCTTAGGTTGACCTTGGTTTGCTTTTCTTGGTCGAAATCTCCTTCATGGTTTTTGACGATGGCCATATGGAGTTGTATTAAACTTAGGAACTGGTCCAGGTGCTATTCGAGACGTGGAGGCACCATCAAAACCTATTCCCTGACTTTCACCAAAACCTAAAGCGGGACCGAGGAGCATAATTCCCATCTTTCCAGATCTGTCCTCGATTTGAACCTTGACTTCCCGTGCTCCCTCAAGATCATGAGTAAGCTGGACTACAAGGGCTTCAAGTTTCTTTCGAGTCTCCAGGGAGGAATGGATCTCACTCTTAAGACTAGACACATGATTAGTCAAGTACCCTTCCTCTCAAAATAACTCTCTCTCTTTCCAAACAGTCTCTCTCTTTCTCTAAACTGACTTTCTCTCACAACACAGGCAGACTCTCTCTCTCTCAAGGTAGTGCAGGTGGAGGACTCTCTCTCTCACTTCTCCTAAATCTTACTCTAAAGCGGTTATCCTAATAACTAACTCTTTGTTACGCTTTTTTGTTTTAAATGACTCAGTATACAACTTAGCGTAGGTGCGTTGAAGATCACTCTCGCTCTCTCTAGCAGCAGCATCCCCCTCACTCACTTCATTCTCACTGTCGAGGTGTCCCTGTGAAGTAGCATTCGCATCGTCGTGGGGAGAACTAGAGGTACTCACATGACTAGCCATGAATGCGGTGAATTTACACTCATGCGATAACTCGTCTCTAGAGACCACCGACTCGACCTCACTGTCGTCACTAAGGGTAGCGTTAAGGTCAGCTTTGCCCTTTTCTTTGGCAAGTATGTTTAGCCTAGTAGCACACTCAAAAGTTCTATGACCCTTACCGTTACACTCATAACATCGCTCACCCTCTTTCTTAGGAGGGTCTTTAAAATCTTTTTCAAACTTATTTTTCTCAAAAAAAAATTTATCTTTGAAATTTCCATTTTTCTTGAAATTGAGAATTTTCTTGATTTTTTTTGCCAACAAGGCCAAATCATCTAAATCAAGGTCACACTCAGAATCTGACGTTTATTTCTCCCTTTTTCTAGATGAATCTACTCTCTTTCTTGTCGACCCCTCACTCTTCCTATCCTGGGCTTTAAGTGCAATTCCCATATCTTTTGGTTTAACAGACTTAGGAAACATGTCAATTTCAAAGGTTTGTAAGTCTCCAACCAATTCCTCTAATTTAAGCGTGTTTAAATTACCCACAGAATTTAGCACAGTGACTTTAGGGATAAAACTCTTAGGTAGTAATCTTATAATCTTTTTAACAACTCTAGCATTAGGAATGTGTTCACCGAGATTAAAGCTAGTGTTTACAATATCAGATAATCTAGCATAAAATTCATCAAAATATTCAGACTCAAGCATGGTGATAGTTTCAAATTGAGTTGTTAAGTTTTGCAATTTTGATTCTTTCACGGCATTAGTTCCTTCATGGGTAAGCTATAAAACATTCCATGCCTCTTTTGACATGGTACACGTCATTATCCGCCGGAACTCGTCAGGTGTGACGGATCCAGAAATAGCACTAAGACCCTTAGAATTAAAGATGATCGTTTAAATTCATCTTCAGTCCATGCAGTTACAGATTTTAAATTTGTCACGTTGTCAATAGTGATGGAGGGAGGTGTCCACCCTCTTTCAACCAAAATCCAAACTCTTTCATCTATGGGTTTTAGAGTATATTTCATACGGGCTTTCCAGTAAGCATAATTTGTCCGGTCAAAAACTGACATTTTATTATATAATTTTTCCATTCTGAACACGCCCTTTTTCAAAAATCAATTTTTTAGAAAATTGATATCTTTAGAAAAAATTTGCAAAAAATTGCACGGTATAATTGTGTAATTGGCTCTGATACCAATTTGAGAGTGCGCTTTTGTCAAATCAAGAAATTATTTAACTAAACTAAGTTTTTCAATTAAATCCTAAAACATGCATCTAGATGTGGTTGAAGACAATATAATCATGCAAGAACATTCAATCAAAAACAAACACACAAATGAGGAAAAATCCCCCAAAGGGGCAAAACCTTTTATTTTCACTATAATTTGTAAGAACGGTTTACAAGGATTACACTGAAAATAAGAGTGACATACGAAATACCCTCAGGTGTCGGTTCCGATGTCGTCGGCTGGAATTTTCCGCAAGAACTCCAAATGATCAGCAATGGAAAAGAGTCGGCTTCTCCACAAGTTACTCCAGATGAGTAAAAACGATCCTTTGAAGGTTTAAAGATTCACACACATATATAGGAATGGTTTTGTGAATAAAAAAGGCATGAAACCTTAAAAACTTGAAGTCTGTCTTCTGGGCTGTAAATCGCAGAAACCTGTATGTAAAAGACTTGGAAAAACGTGTAGAATGGGCACATATATTTATACAAAAAATCAAGGTGGCGCCGTCGTTCGAACAACATAGACATGTCACGCGAACTAGACACGTGTCGCTCGAACAAAATCATACGACATGCTCATGTCGCTTGAACGACAAAGCGATGTCATTCGAACGAGATCGACGACCAAAAAAAGTCCGCTTCTACACTTGGAAAATTTTTTGCTTTTGTGTTAAAAACAAATCAGACTTCAAAAAATATTTTCTAAAAGTTTCCCAAATATTTATACAAATATTAAAAACTCCAATAAACCATTTTACCAATAACGTGAAGTGGAGTAGTGAGAACGATTGAGAAGCACGTCGCATGAAGCATGATGCACGTGTGAAGATGGTGGATGCATACATTCGAATCAAGGCCATCGTGGATGATCGTGTTGATGTGCCGAATGTAGAAGTAACAGACATACATACGGTGATCTAGTACAAATAGAAAATTCCTATATTTTCCCCCGGGCATATATAAAATTATGTCCTTATAGTAACTAAGAGAAATTTACTGTCCAAATCAAAGTTTTCAAACCAAAATCAAAAAGGACGAAGTGGCCGATTTAGCCCAGCTAAATACCTTGAGAATTCCAGCACCAACCCCTGGTAAGAGATGACACTATTCCCACCATCGTTCGAATGACTTATACTATCGTTAGAATGGCTCCCCAAGTCATTCGAATGACCTGTTGAGCCCAGCCCCTCTTCTTCTTATAAGGCTCTACTTCCGCCATTAACATCAAGGCAAGCTTCGATTCAAACACAAAACCAAATTCCAATAATTCTAAACAACGAATTCTACCCTTACACACCTTCATATCCTGAATTTAACCCATAATCTTCATTGATTTATATTACGGCCCACAGATTTTTAGGTTCGATTTTTCCTACGAGTGTCGTTATTTCATCATCCCACTGTACACATCATAACCGTATAACTCAAATCAGCAACTAGGTTTCTACATGATTGAAGTTACGACAATTCTAACTTATATACACAATTAATTGATTTCCAAATCCGCCTTCACAAGTGAGATTCCTAAACCCATTTAAATGTAATAATTAACCCCAAAACGAATTTCAAATACACTCACCATGATATGAATCAACATACTGCAATTTGAATGGTGCAAGTTTAACTACTTGCTTGGATTAATTTGTAGAGTCTGATTCCCTTTGTTGTAGATAATATTTGATGATGAACACATCAATCTCTTCTTGGTTTGGCTCCTAAAATCTCTCCCACTTGATTTCTCTTTTCTCCTCTACAACTAGGGTTTTCTTATTTGAGTTATGACAGCCACAAACTCTATAACTTTGGTTTTATATCATTAATCCCGAAATTAATCTTATGGGATAAATTAAAATGGCTCAAACACCCCCGTATGGGCTCGGTTATTCTTAAAAATTACCCGATACCCAATTACTACCCCCGGATACTTTTTTTTTACTATCTCGACCTATTCGGAACCAACCGTTCACTTAGAATCGTTATTCGATTTACTTAACTAAAATTTCCAATTTCAACCTCAAATTACGACACATGTATTCTTAAAAGAAATAACCCAAATTAATTTAAATCTTAATTCTCCAAATAAATTGAATCTTCCAAATTAAATAATTTCTCCAAATCATCAATTTAGTCTGAATTCTAATTCATCAAATTAAATAATTCTTTATCCCCAAAAATACGGGGTCTTCTCCTCAATATAATACAGATGTGTGCTCGACCCTCCCTCGGAAAGAGGCATCGCCACTAGGAACATCTCTTGCCCTGGAATAGAGAACACAATATTCCTTCAAAAACAATCCATCATCTCCCGGTATCCAGCTAACCAGTCCATACCCAAGATAACATTGTACCCCTCCATATCTAACACTAGAAAATCGGCGAGTAAATAAAGTCTGACCACGTTTATATCCACACCCCTACAGATCGAGGGTACAAATGACCCACTATCTAAAGGTGTCTCTATACATATAATGAGACTACCGACAGTCTCTAATAAACTCATCGCACGTGAAAATTTGGTAGCTATAAATGAGTTTGACACCCTCGTATCAAATAAAATCCTACCCTCTAGACCTTGAATAGGAAATGTACCCTCTAATATTGGTGGAGCCGGTGGTACCTATTGTATGACTGCATCTCGAACATTATAGACACGTCTGTACTGTAGCTTCCCTTGCTGCGGAGGGGCTGGTGGTGGTGGTGGTGTTGGGGGTAACTACGACTGCTACCCCTGCTAGGCACCCTGCAACTATGGCACTCTATCCTGATGTGGATAGTCTCGCCTCTTGTGGCCCATATGTACACAAGTAAAACAATGCCCCGGGAAGTCTCTCTGCCTCTGGCACTGATGGCCCTGTCGAGGCTTCCCCTACTGCTGGTACTAGTGGCTTAAGCCCTGCTAGCCTCCCCCATTGTTCCCTCGTCCCTAGAGGCCTTGAGGAACATTTTGTTGCTACTAAGGACCTTGTTAGCCCTGCCTAAAAGCTCCCTCATGTTGGTAACCCCTAGATATAAATCTCTTAGACAAATCCCCTGATGGTAATCCGACCCATGATGTCTAACTAACTGCTGTTGCGGTGCTCCACTAACACCGTTACCACCTACCTTGCCCAGCTGGCTAGGCTCACCCCCTCTCTTTCTTCCCTTCAGATGGAAGAGATGATCCTAACAATGGAGTAATGCGATATTAACGACCTTCGTATAAGTCCTCAATGCGAGGTTGCTATCAAGTGTTGCCTGATCCTCCAGCCTAGTCCATCCATAAACCTCAGTTTCTTCTTTTCTTCACTGTTCACCGCGTTCGACACAAAATAACCAAACGTGTGAACTCCTCCTCGTACTATCTACAGAAAGGTCACCCTGAACCACCTTATTAAACCTCTTCCGCATCTCTATCTCAACGGCTGGCAAAAATTACTTTCGGTCAAATCTCACCCAGAACTCAGCAATGGTCATAGCATCCCTCTCCTCGGCAGTGGTAATAGACTCCAACCATTGTAAAGCGGGTCCAATAAGTCTAAAAGTGTCCAACATCTATTTTTGCACGTCGCTACACTCAACCATGCGAAGGTGGAGCTGAATATCCTTCTTCCACTGGTAAGACAAAATCACGTTAGAACTACCCTAAAACTATGGCGGGTGGCCCTTCTGAAATTCCCCCCTCACTCTCTGCCAATCTGATGACCCCGGATGGGCCTGGACAACCGGTGCCATTGGCTGCTGTGGTGGCTGAGCTGGAGGAAAGTGGTGTTCCTAAATCATTCAGAATCAATCGTGATATTGAAATCGTCATCCGACTAACTCTAAGTAAATTTCCAATCTCAACCTCAATATAGTCTACACGCGACTCCCGATTGAGATATAATACAGTCACATCGATATCACTCGTAATGACGTATAATAATTATCACAAGTTATTTACTATTCCCTTAGTAAATTTATTCCATAAATATTAATCATTTTCTCTCCCGATTAATATTTTAATAAACACATAATATTCAATTAAATTGTGTCACATGTTTAATTTAAATTAATCTAAAAAATTAAATTTTAAATACTCAAAAATACGGAGTGTTACAAGAGATAACCCAAAATCAAAGTTGTCAAGAAAATATTAAGGTCCTTACCTGAAAGATTTAATCCCGAAGTCACTATTTTGAATTCATTGGGTACTATTAACTTAATAAAACTCGAAGAGCTTGTGGATGACCTTCAAACCTATGAACTCGGCATGTTTCCTCCCCGTAAGAAGAAGAATGATAAGGGTGTTTCTTTCAAATTCCTAAAGGAGGAACCAGGCATTTTTATGATGAGTCTGACATTGATTTTGATTCTTTGGCCTTGTTCACTAAGAAATTCAGAAAATTTCTGAAGTTTGAGAAATAAAACTCGAAAGTTGATGGAAAGAAATTTGAGGAAAACAAATATAATAAGGCTAAAAAATTTCATAATAATTGTGACTTTAAAAAGAATCATAATGATACATTTAAAAGTGATGAATCTGACAGATGCTTTGGGTGTGTGGCATATGTCCATAATGCAATCGAGGAAGGAAGAAAAGAAGCCGAAGGGATATAATGCTACCCTTAGTGATAGTTAATCGGAAGAGGAACCTGATTCTCCTGTGGAGCGTAACTACACCGCTTTCATATCCAATCATGTGAGCTTTAATGAAAAGCCTTCCAGTGAAGATAATTATGTGAATGATAATTCTGAGGGAAAATCTCGTGAATCCCAAGCTATTAGTGAAGAAGAAGAAGAAGAAGAAGAAGAAGAAGAAGAAGAAGAAGAAGAAGAAGAAGAAGAAGAAGAAGAGCTTCAAGTTGCCTTCGTGAATTGTATACGAAGACTTTGAAATTGAAAAAGGAAAACTTGAAGTTGGAAGCTAAGTCAAAAAAATGTGCCATAGGTAATGATGATAGTAAATTAATTGATAATTTAAGGGCACGTGAGAAGACTCTTAGGGAGAAGTTCGCATTAATTAAGGCCGAGAGAGATAACCTTTGTGGATTAATGGAAAATATTAAGAAAGAGTCCCTAATATTTGATGAGTCTAAAAAAAAAATTTAAGTTTGGGATTTTTGGAGTTAGAAGAGAGAATAAGAGACTCAAGTTGTGTCAAATTTCATTTAAAGTCTAGGTCAGAGAAGTTGGATAGGATGTTAGGCACTGTCCAAATAAAAAATGATAAGGTTATAATTGACTTCGATAATCCCGGTGCTTCCGTTAATAAAGCCAAGACCAACCTTTTGAGAGAGTCAACCATTGATAAGGATGTTAGAAAAGGTCAACTAACGGGTAACATTCCTCGTGTATACACATGCACACATTGTGGTAAGAAAGGTCACCTTAGGCATTTTTGTTATCACTACACCAAAAAAGAATTTTTGTCACCTTTCACCCGACAAGAGTTATCACGGTCAAAAGCCTTGACAAAAAAATACGGATATGTTGTAAAGGTTAATGATTGTAAAAACACCTTGTCACGATGGTATCATGGTCATTAACCTTGAAAACAAAGTTATCATGGTCATGTTAAGGTTTTTGATCGTGACAACATCTACATGTTATCACGGTCAAAAACCTTGACACGACCGTGATAACCCGTAAAATTAAAAACCTAACATCCCCATTACAGCCTATGATTTCAACAAAATAAAAAATCTCTCTTTCTCTTACTCATGCTATTTCTCAAGCGACCCTCCATCTCTCAATCTCATTCTCCTCGTCCCCTTCACTTCCTCTTCTCCCCTCCTTACTACTGTTGCTCCTCCCTCTCTCAAGCGAACTGCGTTGCTACTTCTCCTCCCCTCTCTCAATCACAAGTAACCTTGGGTTTTTCATCTTCTCTCTCTCTCTCTCTCTCTCTCTCTCTCTCTCTATATATATATATATATATATATATATATATATATATATATATATATATGTATGTATGTATGTATGTGTGTGTGTGTGTATGTATTATATGATTCCAATCTCACTAGAATATATCAAATTGGGTAATAATACCTCATACATAGTTTGAATTAGTTGGGATATTTTAATTGGGATCTTATATTATTATTTTATTGAACTGTGAATCTTATGAACAACAAAGCATGACATGTTGAACTGTGAATTTTATTTGTAAGTAATTAATTGGGCACACAGCAACGGGGTGGTAGAGGCAAGGGGTTAGGATAGGGGGTTAGATGTGACAACCCGCCTACTAAAATAATAGGTGGCCGGCCCAATACTCTAATAATCACAGGAATCATAGATGGTCCATTCTCAGCATCACTATTGATTAAAATAATAGTACGAGATAACCACCAATCATTTTAGAAAACGGACTGTCAATTTAAAATTTAATAAGTAAAAGAAAAACTTTTAGACAATACCATTTGTAAAAATGGTGGATATCAAAAACCGATGAATAAAGAATGACAATATAATAAATAATCACCGAATAAGTTGTCGGTGAACAGACCAATACAATTAATTACACCGAGTATTACATTTCAATATTTACAATATAATAAGTGAGTGCCACACTGGGGAAACACGCCCGAATAAATAAACTAAACATAACTAGAGTACAATGGAAAGAAGCGTCTAATACAAATAACCTACAACATCCGCAATATTCCGTAGCTCCATGACAACCGAAATGGAAATGTAAATACGGGTGTCCATGCGGTAGAGCACCTGTACGACAAGGAGTATATGCAAAAACATAGAAATATAGACGGATCAGGGCCCGGTTTGATATGATTCCCATGTGACTAAAATGCAAGACTGTTAAGTGCATAATTCTCTCCCAGTTAACAATAAAAATTCTCACCTCTCAGTCTAAAAGCAACGTAGCACAATATCAATGATGATGCTCTAGTTAACCCAAAGTACTAAGGTCTAACTTCTCCCCATTCTCAACACTATGCCCTATTCGTGCGTGGGGTGTCTCGCAAAGTGAAATCCAAACAAGGAACCCCCCCCCCCCCCCCCGATACACTACTACTTAGGCAAGGTTGATCGTCGAGATCCATTAGACCCTAAGTACATTATTGATGAATATAATCATCTAATTTAATTTCTTTTAACATAGTGCTAAGGGATAAGCTTCTCCCCAGTCTCAACACTATGCCCTATTCGTGCGTGGGGTGTCTCGCAAAGCGAAATCCAAACAAGGAACCCCCCCGATACACTACTACTTAGGCAAGGTTGATCGTCGAGATCCAAATAGACCCTCAGCACGTAACTACTATATATACATATGTGGAAAATAATCTACAGCTACTACAGGAAACATAAATGAACCCATTCACCATCTAAAAGCATAATTCCTTCTCAAGGAATATATATGACTGGTACAACATTTTATCAAAGGTTTACCAATAATTCTTATTTCAACAATTTCTTTACTAATTTTATTTCCTTTCTTCCATCCAAGAAAAATACATTTTTAAAACAAGTTTTATTAACATAAAAATGCTTTACCTTTTTCATAAAATCTCACTTCCCTTCTTCCATCCAGGAAGTGTAATCAAAAGTCATTTTTATTATCATAAAAATACTTTTGTATACCATATGCTTCCATCCGGGAAATGTATTTGAAGCCAAACCATATATCCCATTTCCCTTCTTCTATCCGGGAAATGTAATTAAATCCAATTCATTATCATGAAGTGCTTTAACAAATCTAAGAACGTCCCTCCGGGTTTCCCCACTGGACGCGCCCCTAAATGGATATCATCTTCCAAGGCCTATCAAACAAGACAACCTGGGAACCTACCAAACGTCGGGAAGCGGCCATATGCCTGCGGGAAAGTCAAGACCACACCCAGAATCTCCTAACCAGCGCATTACAATAAACGCTCATATGGCCTAGGGACTATATCCACCCTGCATTCATTAGCCAGGGGGCATCACCACGCTCACGCAACTTCCCTTATGATAGCGATTTAGAGAGGTGTGTAATCCATAAATTATCATTTATGAAAAACATTACTTTTTCCTTTTGAAAACGTTCACTTTTACATTCTCAAAATCATTAGTACTTATTTATTAGTCCCACAATTCCATAATATACATTTCTTATTCTTAGTGTCATATTTTATTAATGACCTCAGACCCGAAGTGCTATGAACCCCAAACGAGTCTCCAAGAGTTCATACATACCATAAACCCTCAAAGTAAGCCTCCCTCAAGGAGCATCTCCCAAAAGCCTCAACATTGCATTTTATCTCTAATTTATCTTTAGGTTAACTTCCTATATCATTCAGACATTAACCTATACAAACTAGCCCTCGGGGTAAGCCTAATTATCCCATTTAATCCTAGTACATTAGTCTACCCCAAAACATCCCTCTAGGACTCCCATTACTTCCCAAAGGAAGGTCCCTAAACCTTGGACCTAAAAGAAAAAGAGCTAAAAATCAAACTAGGAAAATCTCACAAAAACAGGGCAACCGAATCGATTCGCCCCTGGTTGCGAATCGATTCGCCAAAAGCCGAATCGATTCGATGAGTAAAATTAGCATTCTGCCTTAGCCTAATCGATTCATCCCCATACTAAATCGATTCGATTTCCCCAGACATATATCCTTCCCCTTATCCGAATCGATTCGCCCTAGGGCCGAATCAATTCAGTCCTGCAGTTTTGCCCAGTTAGGGCTACGGGTTCAAGAACCCTAAAATTCCCAAAACCTCAAATCTTTGATTTTTTCCAACAACAACTAAAATTTATTCTCCCAAATCACTTTTACACAATTTATAACTAAAATGTTTACCTCAAATCAAGTTAAAACAAAGATTTAAGGGTTTAAACACCAAAAATACCCAAAACCCATAAATGGTTTATATCTCCAAAAACCTAACCATACATGAAATTTATCACATTAAATCAATATCTCGCAAGTAAGAAACTTGTCTCGGGTTTGTAGTCTCTGATTCTCTTCCAGTGGGGACGATTTCCGATCTCAAATCTTCATTTCTCTCTCTTTTCTCCATTTTCTCCCAACTCTCTCTTCTCTCTCTCTCTCTCCTTTGGCTTTTCTCACAAATGAAGAAAAAAAAGGGGTGGGGGAACTTAAACGGGTTTTAAAATACAATTTCCCTCTTATAATTGCTAATACAACATTAAAATGACTCGTATCCACTTAATTGAGTCATAACGCGTCAAAAGTGCCCGAAATCCAAAAACAGAACATGGCACTTATTTCGACTATTCTAAAAACAACTGCACCCCCTATTTTGGCATTCAGGATAACATGAACAAATTTTATGTTCTAGCTTCATTTTATTTCATTAATTATACTCAAATTTCAATATGAGTCATAACCATCGTTTTACATATAACAACACAATATACCGCAATAAAATGCTATTTACCTTCTCATACGGTAAATAAACAAAACATAGTAAATATTATCCCTAAATCTCATGGGAAATAATATTTACACCAACTTCCCCTATTTTATAAAATTAGCCCATCGGGCAAAATAATATAAAATAGCCGCTCAAAAACCTGGGTTGTTACATTAGAGCAAGGTGTTGGGGGTGCACTGGGTTAGGGAAGGGTGTTTATGGGGATGGGGGTGCGTAGCAGAGCGAAGTGAATATATGTCGATGCCGCCATAGGCCTCTGTGCCCATGTATAGAAATCGCGACCAAATCCATGCATTTATTACTGCTAATGATGACCCTCCCCCCAATATCACGCTTACTCTCCTTCTCGCATTTTTACGCGCCTTCGCATCTCTTCACTTTCATCTCTCACTCTCTCTATGTGTCTCATAAAACTGCGAGTGTGGAGTGGGAAAGAAAATTCATGTTGAAACTTTGTTGAATCTGTTGCTGAAATTATGTTGATCATGTCTAATATGTTGAAACCAAGAAAATTATTTACGTGCTGAAAAATAGTGGCTTGGGCTTATAAGTTTAAATGATGAAACTTTGTTGAATATTTTGCTGAAACGTATTTGTCTTCTTTAAAGTATAGTTATAAAGACAAAGTTTCGCATATAATTTTTGGAGTAATCTGAGGTTTGGCCCCTATTAATATTTGAATTATTGTTGGGGGTTATTGAATTGTTGTTGATGAGTGAATTTGAACATTTAGATGGACATTGAGTTGGTTGGCCCTAGGCATTTCTAACATTAGGGTTGTGATTTTGTCGAATAGTGACATGTGATGAGGGTTGGCCCTAAGCACAGATTTAGACATGAAAATATAAATATGATATAAATGAAATATACTTACCATGGAAATATAAATAAGACAGAAATTAAACGTACTTACCATGAAAATATAAATAAAATGTGGTGGGCAATATAAATTTTAAAACATCAATTAAAAGTAGGGTAAAAATATAGATAGTGCGCATAGTTAATGAAATTGCAGAGAATCGGTAGTAAATATCAATAGCAACAACACAAACCATACACTCAAAAAGTATAAATCAACATTATATACTTTATTTGATAATTGGCAGTAATGTCGAAAACATACATTGTTTGATGATTCAAATTTATAATAAATTAGATTTTACCCGCGTGATATAGTAATATGGTGGGAAACAATTGTACTCTCAAAAAGTACTAAATAAAGTCTATAGTGTTGATTTATACATAGTTAAAAGTCTTTTAAGTTACAGATGGTGTGCATAGATATTCTCCTTATAGTTCTTATGTGTACACATTCGATAGCCCTTAGACCCATTCGAGAGTCATTACCCTTATAATGAGATCTCTCGAATTGTCCCGTTTGGACAGTTTGGGATAGCATAGTTTCTGTATAATAATGTTCTTAACGGCTTACACTTGTTACTTTTAGGGAAATTTATGATGTTATCTCTTAATGTTCTCTGGGTACATACTAGATGATGAGGTGTTGAGTATTATTTCAATTGACAAATTGAAATAGCATGAACACTTACGAATATAGCATGAACACTTGCGAATCTATGTGGTTTACTTCGAGAACCATGGGGAGATGTTGTCGAATTTTTCTCAAATTGGAACAATGTGGAGTAATTGCTAAGTGTATTACAGAAATATGCAGTCTTGAATGGGATACGACGACTCACCCTTTATAGGATATGGAGGAAATAGGATTCATAATGCATCTTATTTTAGCAATGAAATTAATTTATAAAGTTTTTATAATATAACACCGAACGATGAAATGTCAATCTTAAAGTAAAACATTTACTGGAAAATAAAGTTGTACACTTTTGTTTATACTGATCTATAAATATACGTTTCTTACCTAAAACAAGTGATTGTTTATAGTAGTTGTGATGGGATATCCTCTATACAAAGAGTGGATGGGTGAGACAAATAGATTATGGGATGTGTTTCGTAGAGGTGCTAATTAATTTGTGAAATATGCAAAGGGATGTTGTAATGATAAAGAGTTCCCATGTTCGTGTGCTAAGTGTAGGAATGTTAAGGTGTTTTAGTGTAAAACAGTTGAACTACATTTATTAAGACGGGGTATGCAAGATAGTTATCGATGTTGGGTTTTACACAGGGAATCAAATGTTCCTTTTGTCCCTGAGCAACCTTCATAACAATCAACAAGTAGCATAGATGTTCAAGGGCGAAGGATAATGTAAATAATAAAATGCTAAAGGATTTAGTTGATGATGCTTATGGATTTCATGAAGTGGAATAAAATGAGGTCACTAACGATGTACAAGATCCAGGTGCTCATGAAGATATCGAGATAAACTTTGATGATGACTATAAAAGTTTGAAATTTAAAGCGACCCATCCATTCTACCCTAGCTGTGAGAAAGATCAAAAAAATTTAAATTCCATGGTTGGTTTGCATAGTTTGAAGACCTAATGTGGTTTGTCTTACAATAGCCTGATAGGAATTTTAATTTGAGTAAAGGGCTTACTATCCAAGCAGAATACGCTTGCAAATAGTTATATAAAGAATAGTTTTAAAGGTTTGGGATTGAAATATAAATCAATTCTTGCTTGTGTGTATAACTGCATACTATACTGAAAGGAGTATGAAAATCTTGATCGGTGTTTGGTATGCAAGGAACTTAGATTTGTGCAATCAACTGGCAAGGAAGGCATAAGCTCAAAACTTCTTCGAAAAGTGTTAAAATATTTTTTCGTTGGGCCTAGATTGAAGCGGTTTTTCATAGTATCATGAATACCGAAAGCAATGACTTGGCATGTAAGGGCAGAAGTAGGGAATAATATCATGCGCCATCCTATTAATTCTACAGCTTGGAAGAGGATGAATTTTGAGTATCCTAATTTTGCTCGAGAACAGCGTAACATTTGTTTGGAAATATCAATAGATGGTTTTAATCCATTTCGAAATCTCAGCACCAATAGAGTGTATGGCCAGTATTCCTAGCAACACTCAACCTCCCTCTTTCACAATGTATGAGACCTGAATTTTGATGTTGTCTTTGTTGATAACTGGGCCAAAGGCACCAAGTGAGGCCATCGATGTCTACTTGGATCCTTAAGTAAAATAATTAACTAAGTTATAGGAAGAGGGTGTGCAAGCATTTGACTCTTCTAAAAAATAAGAGTTTACACTTAAAGTTATGTTGATGTAGGCAATTCATAATTTTTCAGCTTATTGGACATTATCTGGTTGTGTACTATATGGTTATTTGGGTTGTCCAATTTTTGGAGAGGAGACTGAATATCTATGCCTCATCGCTAGCGACAAAAATATATACCATTTCCATAGGAGGTCCCACCCCCCACCCCCTCCCCCCCCCCCCCCCCCCCGCTTAGATTTGAGAAAGGTTCCAATTTTTTACCCAATGAGGTTGAACATAGGCAACCTCCAAGAAAACTTCCAGGTTCAAAAATTAAAAGTAAATCTTCTGATTGTGGACCTCTTATGCCACGTAAGAATCCTAAATTGAAGAATATCAAGCCTAAGAAGACCTCAACTAGGGAAGAAACTGATACAAGAAAGGCATGGTCTAGGAGTTCAATTTTATTTGACTTGCCTTATTATAAGAGTAACCCGATACGCCGTGTATTGGTTGTGATGCATGTAGAGAAGAACATCACCAAACATATTATGTGCACATGCCTTGAGGGGAGTTATTCGAAGGATGGAGAAAATGCAAGAAAATACCATAAATTGTTGAAACTTAAGCCATGTTATGGTAAAACTTCGTTTGAAACGATGTGGTAGAAAGCAACGTGCGACTTGAAGGACACAATCCGGTGTGGATTCTTAGTCTTACCACCTATGGTTTAAAGAAGATAGTAGGGGAAGGACAATAATTCCCCCGGGTACGTTTACTTTGACGAGTGAGGAAAGAAAGGTGATTTTAGGCACAATATATAACTTGAAGGTTTCATCTAATTATTCATTCAACTTTCAAAGATTTGTGAAGTATGCTACCCATAATTTACATAAGTGCAAGTCCCACGATTAGCATGTGATCATGCAATTGGTTCCTCTGCTTCACATTTTTATATGAGAAGGTATTCAATCGAAAGCACATAGTTACTGCAAAAGTATCTATAGATGAAGTGATTTGTGTGGTGGAAAAGTACTTTCCCCATCATTTTGTGGCATAAGTATTCAATTTTTGGTACACTTATGTGACGAGGCACTTCTTTGCGGTCCAGTTAGATATCAGTGGATGTACCCGTTTGAAAGGTTAATGAAAGTTTTCAAAAATTGTGTCAAGAATACACGATACATTGAAGGATAAATTGCAGAGGAGTACATCACCGTGAAGTCATCAATCTACACTCAAGAATATATGTCTGACCTAAGCAGCGTGAATAACGGTGATGAGTTCGTTGATGAGGGTGGTCGGGTGATGGGCACGCGAGTGAAATTAATGAGTTTACAGCATGAACAAGAAGCTTGTTATCTATTTGACACACATGAAGATGTCGAAAAATGGAAAAATTAAGTTTATATTATTTTAACTTTTGTAAATGATCAATTACGTAATACGTTCGTTATTATCAATGCAGGAAATAAAATGCATGTGGGAGCAATAAAAGATGAAGAATGATGGCACAATCAGACAGCGAATTTAGATTGTGGGTGTCACACAAGTTAATTATAATGATAATGTCTCTTATTAAATGACATATTACACGAAAGCTTTAAAACTAACCTAATTAATCTATAATTCCAGCTCTTAAAGACAGATGATGCGGCATCAAGGCTTACTCGTCTAGCCACTAGATCCTTATTCATGGCACACGAGTACAAAAAGTATTGATTGAAAGGTTATGTATTCGGTGCAAGGGTGTACAAGGAAAATACAAATATACACAACTCTGGCATTTCATAGAAGGCTCTTATTTATTTTTGAGCGAGCAAGAAAGATAAACATCTCGTTGAAGCTGAAATGACTTACTATGGTGTCATTCAAAATATATTTGAATTGGACTATATAAGATTGAAAGAGGTAGTGTTTTACTGTGATTGGTAAGATTTTAGGATAAAAATACTTGTAAAGTTGATCCTGGTACCAATTTGATCATGGTTGACTTTTCCAAGTTAAAGAGAAATGAGCGTGAGTGATGGGTTGTTTGTTTGTACTTTTTTAAAGGTCAAGCAAGTATTTTACTCAGAGTATATCAACAACGATCCATGGTCAATCGTCCTACATGTGCCAAATCATCTAACCAGTAGCATGGATGACTTGGCTGCTCCTATCGAATATCAATCCACTTTAGATGATAACCCGATTTTGAAACAATTTTTACATTTGTAATAAGTATTCTAATATTTGAAACAATTCTTAATTTGGTTTATGATATAGATTTTGTATTCTTCTAATGTCGTTGATTTGTATTCTTTTCATGCTTTATTATTATAGGACGACAGTTTAATGCTTTTATTCATTTAGATTTGATCAATTTTTGTGGATTTAAATGAAAATTATTTTGGTTGGTTAGTGAATATGTTAATTTGGATTTTAATCAGTTTAAGCATTAATGCAACGTCTGTGACATAACCTGAATTTGAAATAATTTTTATATTTATAATAAGAATTCCAATTATATGAAATGATGCTTAGTTTGGTTTAAGATATGGATTTGTATTCTTACAACGTCGTTAATTTAATTCTTCCAGTGGTTTTATTCATTTAGATTTTAATCAGTTTAATGCTTTTATTCATTTGGATGTAATCATTTTCTCATATATATGTTTCTACTAATAACAATAATTTTTACAGAAAATGTCTACATCAGGGCATGAGGGAAGTAGGGGCGAGGAAGGCTCGTCTAGCACTAAGCCCCCAAAGTGGGGAAAATTAAGGACATGGTGGAGAACAAGATGAACTTACAAGCTAGGGCCCTAGAGTTGTTGAAGACGATTATTGGCCCCAAGCACACGGATTGGAGGAAGGGGCCCTACGAGATTAAGATGGCTATCTGGGGGGGAATTACAGATACTTGCTCACTTTTTTATTATTTTGTATTTATATTTATATTTTATTATATTTTATAATTCAAATACTACTAACTCACTTTTTTTTGTTTTGTATTTGTCTGACAGGAATAATTCGGCTTGCCCCCATATTTACACGACTCCAGGTTGGAACAATTAAGAGATCAGTATAAAATGTGGAAGAAAAACATGCGCATATGGTACATTGGCCAGGACCGGGATCCATCTTGCGACTTATAGACACGGTACCCTCGAAGGAGCCAATCTCATTGGCAAGCTGGCAACAGTTTGTCGATAATGAGGTCTCGGAGAGGCAATTGCCCTCTCGTCAATCGGGGAGGGCAAATCGGGCCAAAAAGGTTGATCTGCACTACTCCGGGCATACGTCTTACGCCGAGGTGGAGCACATGATAGTAAGTTTTTAATGTTCTTTCATTTTAGTTTTATTTTATTCTATTTAGTGATAATTATATACTTTATTAATTTTGCAATATTTTATTTCATGAGAAGGAGAGTGGCCCTGGGGGTAAGCCACACAGGCTTGATGTCTATGTAGCAATTCGAACGAATAAGGAGAAGGATGCGGAGATCAATCCGAACATGGCCGCCATTATTGTAAGTTAATATTTTAATTACATTATAAAAAAAATTATAATCACATATTTTTTTATTAATTTATATAGTCGTGTACTTTTTTTGTTTCAGGAAAAGCTTAAAGAAGTGCATAACTCCCAGAGTGATGCTAACAAGGCATCTATGTCTACGGACGCACTAAGCCAAGTGCTCGGGCGAGATCACAAGGGACGTACTTGGGGATGAGCTCTTGGGTGGGGAAGTCGAGGCTCACCGATATTGCGTCGAGCAACGTTGGGCTGGCATGCAAGGTAGACGAGTTGACGACCAACAACACCGAGATGTTTGACAACTTGGAGAGGACAATGCCAAAAAATTTGCGTGTGTCAAACTTACTCTTAAAAGCCAGGTTGAGTCCATCTCAGATAAGGACAAGGAGAAAATGGTGGACGAGGGGACCACTGCTCCATCTTTCACACCCTCACCCTCACCGATACCCCCCCTCATTTTCGTATGATATATTCGCCACCCCCACCCATACCCCCATCGTCCCAAGGCCATTTTCAATAAATGGTTGGCGTAGTGTGTATATTGTAGACACACGAGGTGGCGATAGAATAGCTAAGGGGTTGAGGGACCCGAATGCATGCTCAAGTACTATAGTGCATAACTGTCCATTGTAACCGTACGAGACACAGGTTCACATCACGCATGTGTACATGGGAAAAAGAGAATGAACTTGTGTGGTTAAACGAGTAGTGCGGCATTAATACTAGTGAGGGTTGTCTCAATTCTTATGTAGTATGGCCTACCTTCCTCCTTCAAAGTGATGATGAATGAACAATTATTTGTAATAATTTGATTAGTATTTGTTTAAGATGAATATGAATATTGAATATTGAATATTGAATATTGAATGTTGTTTATTATGAATGAATGAATGATTAGTATTTGTTTATTATGAATGAATTAATGTTGGTCGCCATATATATATACAAATCATATTTTTGTTGTAACAGGTAATAAAATACTGTTGGGCAGTGGCAGTGGCCATACTGCCCCACAATTTTTTTTCACTGCTGCCCAGTATTGTCATGGACTTTGACCGTGATAAGAATTTTTTGTCACAAACTTTGAATGTGACATGTCTATGACAAATTATCAAATGTCACGGATGTGTCATGGTCGAAGTCCGTGATAAGAAATCCTTATCACGGTCAAAGTCTATGACGCGGCCGTGGCAAGTCAAAACATGTCATGGACTTTGACCGTGACATGTCCGTGATAAAAAAGTTATCACTCTTAAACATGTCACAGTCTTTTACCGTGACAAGTTTACCTTGTCAAGGTTTTTTACCGTAACAATTCGCCAATTTTGGTGTAGTATATGATCTTTGAAAAGGTCCTAGGAAGTCTAAGATTAGTGTCACCAAGTGTCCCAAAGCCCAAGATCATCACGTCACACATATGTGGGTTAGGAAATCGAATTTAGAGGCACTTAATGTTAGGCTTATTGATTCTCACATGCTTGCACATGATTCTTCTCATGTTATATCTTATGAGTGATTGTGTTGGCATAGTTTTCATACACTAACTTTTGTGCTTCATGTTATATATTATTGATAGTTGTATAATGTTTGTGTCTTTTGTATTTTAATTTTTCATATTCTGAGTCATATTGAGAAAAATACAAAAAGAGTTTATTTATCTTTTGAGATGTTTTAAAAATGTTTAAAAACTCAAAAAGATTTTTATTTTGTGTAGTTTGGTTTTTCGCAATTTGTGTGACATATCGGTGTGTTTGCACATAGAGTATAGTTTACAATGCTTTAGATTATTTCTTAAGCATGCTTGCATGGAGTTGCTCGACTTTGATTTGCTAAATGGATCACACACTTGGACTAGCTCTTTTAGATTTCAAATACCTATGATGCATGAGCTAAGTGAAGTGTTCTCCTATCAATCTTGTAATTTATATATCTATTCGATTGGGGGATTTATGCATATAGAACCATTGCTCGTGAGCTCTTTAATATTAAAAAATATGAGAGTGCACAGGAAAGGGCTACAAAATGAGTAAATTTATTTTGCATTAAAGTCCACCGTTGGAAAGAGCCTAAAATAATAAAGACGCAAAAGAAAAGAAAATATGCTAAGAACAATGTTTCAAAATTAATTCTTTAAAATTGGTAACTTCAAAATAAGAGAGAAAAGAATTGAATATCTATAATTTTGAGGATGTTTAAGTTGAAGATCAATGTGTTTGCACAATGAATTCTAGTTAATCTTGATGTTTGATGTTACTGATTCGAGAATCGTCAATATTTTCTAGGCTAGCATGCATTGTGTATGTTTGTCCATTATGAGTTCTCATTCTTGTCACTTGAGGCTAAATCTTATTTTGATAAGTTAATGTGATCAAATAGAACTCTTTGGACTTTCTTGAGTGATTAGACATATTTATTTTGCTTTTTAATTCACGGCCCTTCACTCTGTACCACATTGTTATCTGGATACATTGATGTCATACAAGTGTGAAAAGCTTATGTGTTTTGTATTTTTTGTTGTGTTTATACTTATATATAATTGTACACTATTGTTATGTGTGTGTGCGTACGCGCGCGTGTGTGTGTGTATACGGTATATTTATTTTAAGTCTTTATGTTTTTATTTAATCCATGTTTGTCATATGCTTTATAGTTCATCATATTTCATGTCATAATGATCATATTGGTATCTTTGGTTTCTTTGTTTACATTGGTATCATTTGTTCATTGTTTCAATTATTTGTACTTGTGTTGTCGAGTTTGTTTATCGTTGCATGTTTCTCTTCACACCATTGCATGATATTAATTTTTTTTATATTTACATGCGTCACATTTAGGAAAAAAGTTATTTATATAGTGCACTTCTATCTTTGTTTATTCCTGAACAAAAAAGCAGAGAATATTTACCTTAGATGAAAACGCCTTACCTCAGGTGGAAAAAGCTTAACCTTAGTTAGGAGATGTTTGGATGAAGGGGGAGAATTTAACATATGCGGATTTATATTTGTTATATATTCTCTTTGCATTTGAAAAATGCGTTTAGGTATACAGGTTTGCAATGATGCAAAAATAAATTTAGAAGAGCAAAGCTACTGAAAGTTTGTGTTTGTCAAATGTTTGTACTTTTTTCCTTTTGGGATTGGGGTTGAGTCTTTAGTGATATTAACAGCCCATATATTTTATTTTTATGGTTTGTCCCGGAATAGCCAAAGATGGGGATTTGTAAGGAAAAATTTTCAATAGAGTCAATTTGTATGTTTTTTAGTTTTATTCCCATTGGACAAAATCGTCTGAGTCATAGGTTGGGACTTAAGTTATTTATCCCTTAAGGTCACTTTATCTTTTTCTATTTCTGAATAATAAGGGGGAGAATATTTACCTTAGAGGGAGACATCTTACCTTAGGTGGAGAAAGCTTAACCTTACATAGTATCTCTTGGACAAGGGGGAAGGTTTTCATGTGCGGATTTATATTTGTTATATATTCTCTTTACATTTGAAATGTTTGCTTAAGCGTGTAGGTTTACAACGATGTGATAAATTTTTCATAAGAGTAAAGCTACTCAAAGTTTGTGTCCGTATTTTTTTCCTTTTAGGGCTAGAATTGAATCTTTAGTGAGCTTGACGGACCATAGATTTTTATTTTCGTGGTTTGTCCCGGAATAGCCAAAGGGAGAGATTTGTAAGGACAGGTTTCCAATAAAGTCAATTTGTATGTATTTTGGCTTTATTCTGTTTGGACAAAATCATTTGAGTCATAGGTTAGGATTGAGTTGTTTATCCTTCAAGCATATGATGTGTGATTAAAGATCGTAGCGGCCAAGTAAAGCGATTTCATTATCATGTCATGTTTTATGCTAAGTTTAGTCTTCAACATCCATGAAATCTCAAGAGGTATGAATGCGTATATTTTGATCCATGGATATTCAATTGTGTGTTAGTTTTTAATTTGAGCCCATTTTCATAAAAAGAATTTTCAAAAGAAAAAATGATTTTTATTAAAGTCGTACGAACAAATTTTCTAGCTTGTTCAAAGGAATTTACATAAGTTGTTCAAACGAGATTTTTATTTGTTCAAACAAATGAGGTTTTTGTTCGAGCGAGGTTCTAACGAGGATCGAACGAGTTTTATCTGCTTTACAAAACTTTTTGTTCGAATGTCGTTCGATCTATGTTCAAATGAGTTTAGTACTTTCGTTCAAATAAGATATTTTATGGTTCGAACGAGAATACATTACTCGTTCGAATGGCCCTAACAGTTTTGTCCGAACGAGTTGCCTCATTTTTTGTGTCGCCTTGATTTTTATATTTTCGATAAATAGGAGTGTTGGATACTTATTTTAAGAAGAGGGTTTTTGCAAAAAACATTTTCCAAGAAATATCAAAGATCTAAACCCTAGTTTACACCCAATCGTTTTGACATCCAAGTTTCAATCTAATGTGCTAGTTTGAGATCTCTTGTCTCAGCACCAAGGTTTATGTGCTCTTCATCTTTACTGAGCATTATTTCGCATGGTGAATTCTGTATTTGTTGCAGTTTAACGCGATGGACTCTGTGTTGTGGTGGTTTGCTGAGTCTGGATCAATGGATACCAAGACATGTGTGGAGCACGCGTTGTGACAATTCGTACGTGGATTCTTATATGTCACTGTGAAGAAAGTTAAAGTAACGACGATAGCATCAAGGATTGAAGGAAGTCAAGTCTATTAAGTAAGTCATCTATCGTCTTTGTGTAATTTTCTAGATCATATTGAATTTACGTGGCTCGGTCATTCGAGGCTTTTTCTTTGTGGATTTTTCTCGTACATCGGTGTGTTGTGATTGCTTTATTTTACTCTTGCTTGTATCACCTAGAGGCATGTTTTTTGGCAAGATAAATTGGGCTAATTATTTATCACAATACGTTTGGTTTAAAATTGGTGCAAAGTTAAAATAGGTTTAATTCATTTGAAATATTAAAAACTGGTTTTTTTGGGGGGTTGGGAGGGGGGGGGGACCGTATAACCCTTCGTGCAATAGCACTTTCACACACACACACACACACGTGTGTGTGTGTGTGTGTGTATATATATATATATATATATATATATATATATATATATATATATATAGAGAGAGAGAGAGAGAGAGAGAGTGTGTGTGTGAGATTAATGAGGCAACAGACCTAGTGGAGAGAGAAACTACCTCGAAGTGGCTCAGAACAACGCTAGTGGTGAAAGTCTAAGTGAGTGGGGTGGGGTTTAGGGTTTCACTCGTTCATGAGGGAGGATTATATTTGAGTTGATTTAGGATTATTCGATTGTGTTGTTTCAATTGTATATTTTTAAAAGGTTATAAATTAAAGGGTTTTTTTACTTAACCCACTGAGATAATAACAAATTTTGACTTAACACCCTGAAGGTCAAAAAATTTGACATAACCCCCTAAAACTGGAAGACGTCGATCTTCCATTTAAAAATACCCATAAATTAAAATTTAACTTTACTCCCTTTATATTTTGGACAAAAATATCCTCCTTCCTCCAGGAGATAATGTCAAAATATGGCAAACTGTTTTTTTTTTTTAAGTATACGTCTTTCCTTTTTAACTGTGTTGTTAAAAAAACTAATTCGACTATTTTTATTTAAGAAAACAGTACATTAATTAAATCTATATTTTTTCTAAACTCTCTGTGCTTTTTTAAATTGTACATGTTTATAAAAATAACTGTTTAAAAAAAACTCTACCTATTTTTAAGTATTTGAAATGTTTTCAAATTAAAATGTACATGTTTGAAACAATAATTTAAAAAAAAATGAAAATAGTCAAAGTAATTTTTTTGAAACACGCACAGTTATTTAAAAGAAACACGTACACTAAAAAAACAGTTGAAAATAGTTTTTTTCACAGTTTGTATAAAAAATATTTACACTTTTAAAAAAAATAGTTGAAAATAATTTTAATTTATTTACATCTAAAAAACACTTAAATAGTTTGTATATACAAAATTGAAAAAATATATGTTTTTATAATAATGTAACATTTTCTTAAAACAGTTTTAAAAAAAACAAGTCAAAATAGCTTTTTTTAAACACGTGCGGTTTAAAAAGAACGCGTACAATTTTTTATATAGAGAACCAATTAAAAATAGTTTTAATTAATGTACAGTTGAAAAAACAGTTAAAATAGTTTCTTTAAACACAGTTTTTAAAAAAAACATGTACAATTTTTAAAAAATGGTTGAAAATAGTTTTAATTATAGAGTTTAAGAATAGTTAAAATTGTTTTTCTTTAAAATAGGCACAGTTTTAAAGAAAATACGTACAATTTTTAAAAATCAGTCATATGTGAGAATAGTTTTGCTTAATATACAGTTTTTATATGAAAAAATTAACAAAATAATTTTAATTTTTAATATGTAAAATGAGTAAAATACACGTACCTATTTTTCAAAGAAAGTAAAAATTGTATTTTTTTAAACACGTACAACTTTTTAAGAAAATAACAGTTGAAAATAATTTTAATTAATGTGCAATTTTTTAAAAAAATATTTAAAATTTTTATATTTTAATAAAAAAGAATTTTTTTATTTAACCCCTGCGATAATATCTATTTTGACATAACCCCCTAAAAGGAGGGCTTTTTGTCCAAAGCATAGTGGGGGTAGTAAAGTCAAATTTCAATTTATGGAGTTTTTTAACGGATGATTAACGTCATCCAATTCAAGGGTTATGTTTAATTTTTCAACTTTGAAGGAGTTAAGTCAAAATATGGCATTATCTCATGGGTTAAGTCAAAAAAGCCCTAAATTAAACCACTATTCTTTTTTAATTTTGAAACATGACCCCATTTTTAGATAACTTTCAAATTTCAGCAAAAGGCGAATCTTAAAGGCTTAAGCGCGCAACCTATACCCATTCATCGGGGCAAAACTCACCACCCAACAATGTCTTCCACCCAGGTCGGCCCACTGAGGCATGCCTTGGGTCCAAAAGAGGCAGTGCCCCGCTTTCAATTCACTGAATAAGTAATATAACGTAAAATCCAATACGAATCAAAATTTAATATTTACTTAATTTTTGCCACTTTTTTTGGGGTTTGAATTGGGGTGAATCGGGTCACACCCACACCCGATTCAAATATTATTCGGACAAGAGGCTATTTTCAAAGAATAGATGCTTCATAGGTTCCAACTATATGGAGTGTTTGTTGTATTTTTGTTAGGTTGGCTTTGGTATGGACTGTTGAATTTCGACGATTTTATCCATCGTTCCATCTATTTGAATTGATTCCTCGATTGTTCAATTTCGATCGATTTAACAATATCTTCTTTGGTTTTGATTCCGCAAGGGCGACAGCAGCAGTTGATGGGTAGCAGTGATGCCAGCTTTAGGGGTAACGTCTGCAGTTTTATTCTTTTAATTTGCTGAAAAGGTAATTATTTAAAGGGCTTCGTAAAATTTAGGACCTATTGTAATATGTATTTTAAAAATAGGACAACAAACATTTTATTTATAGTTTTAGTCCCTATTTTTTAATAAAGCCGCTGACACGGACCCATATTTATAAAATGTCAACCAATCACAGCATGCCACGTGTCCGTTTAATTTGAAAATAGGGACTAAAAATGAAAACAAAATGTTTATTGTCCTATATCCATAATCAATATTATTTTAAGTCCTAAAAATACAATATCTATTATTTAAAAGAAAATAATACATAGGGGCATTTTAGTCATTTTAAAATATCCAACTGTACTGCAACATGCACATGACCAGCGTCCATTAATTTCTGGACAGAAACTGATTGGAGCACAACAAAACGGGTCAAAACTAGAAGGGGATGGGTTGCCAGGTAAAATAGTAAAGGGTCAACCCGATAACCGAAATAGTACCAGGGAATTTCTATAATACCCAATGATTGTTACAAACAAATTCTTCAACTCCTAACATTTTATTGATTATATATTTGAATAGATTATGTTTAATACTGAACATGCATAGAGTGTATCACGCTTATAATAATGTGTTAAACATAAACATCTGTCTCTCTTAGACTGATCATATAATTTATACCCTCATCTAATTTATAATTTGTTTAATTAAACTGTAAAAATTCTTTTTATTAGAATCAAGGGGGACACAAATATAAATGAGTTTTATCAAGTCTTTTTTGTACATTTGTGTGCGTACGCTTTCATACTTGACAATAGGCACGAGGTTTCTATAGACCGTTATGGCAATTGAAACAAATTAACTATAATATTATATTACGCGAAATTTAATGTATACAGAGTGGTGGCTTGGGCTTTATATTTAAGGCCTGGTCAAGAGACATCCTTGTGACAAGTTGTGTGCTGAGTGCCGTCGACCACAACTAGAAACCAAAGGAGCTTTGATCCTTAACTAGATAGGAGGGGAGTTCTCGTCAGTTAGAAATACTGCTTCACGTGATCATCCCAGATTGTAGTGAGAATACACGATCCTTTTTTTTTAAGAAAAAGCAACGCAGCAGCTGACTTGAGTTGGGCTGCCCAACCTTGAAGATTTTAAACCTTCATTTCATTTTTGGTCTATATTTTGGCTTTGCCTTTTTTCTGTGCCTGCGCGAGTTGGTGGTTCCATCTAAATATTCCACTCGATCTCCTAAGCTGAGAAAAGGTGAAAATTTTGACTTAATTGCTTGCTTGTAACTTCCTATCATGGTATGGTATGCTTTCGGCGTAAGAGTAGGGGGGATATCATCTCTAGAAGGAAAAGGAAATGGTAATAGGCATTCGTTCCAAAACTTTAACCTAAACATTTGGGTCATTTTACAGTACATGAATATGAAACATCCAGGATAATACACATATTTTAAGCTGGTAATATATTATACAATTGAGCAGACATCGCATAAACGGCCCATTGACTGCCCTTCGAATGAACCCAGAGTATCATAATAATGACCAGGCAAGTCAACTCACGACAAAAATATATCAGGAAAAAAACATCAAGAACCTCATGCGTGTGGAACAAACATCATGCATATGTTCTCTAAATTTTGCGATCCAGGCAGAAGTTGGGAAGACATTCATTCATTTTCTTCATTCAAATTACTATTTCCGATGCCTCCTCTTTGGTTCAGGCCTCTGCCTCTTCTCATCATCCCACTCTCTGTCGTACATCCTATATCATGGCAGTTAAGGATATGCAAACCTTAAGAACTTGGTTACCAGTCACGGCAAACAAAAATTGAAAGAAAAAAACAATACATAAGATAATTTTTTAGGATACGGGTCAGTATCACGACGAGCCATCTTGTTGACTGTTTCTTTACCATGAATTCTCAGAGCCGGTTCTTCCAAGTAAGTAGGAGGACGCTGAACCATAGCACCCTTTCGGTCTCCCCTCTCTCTCCCATCATATGATTGTGACATATTGATGGTAAGGGGAGGAGGTGGAGCTCCTGGTGAATACTCGCCAGCTTCTGATGGCAGATGCTCCCTTTTGAGTTTCCGCCTCTTAGAAGCAGCATTTGCATCCAACTCCTCCTTCAAAAGGTTAGCTTTCTCCCTCTCCCTTTCCCTCTCCCTCTCCTCCACCTACATACAGTAAGTAGAATGTATTAGCAACATTTGAAATAGCACAAGATCTGACATGAGCCTCCACCAATGTCAACTCAAGTAAGGGTATAAAAAACCCATATAAATTGTTCATAAAATGGGAAAACAGAAACTATTAACTACAGGTAACATGAGTAGGAGGTTTGCTTGACATTTCGGTTTCAGCCATATATTACAATTTATGATGTCAGCGTTCCCACTGAATGATTAAATTGGATGTTTTGTTACGTTATGCTTCTTTTTATTTTTTATGACAAGATTTTCTCCAAATAACCAGTAGACAGGAACCAAGCAACAATGGTAATGTTTATGATAAATTATATTTGAAGGTGGAAACCACCCTCAACAGCTACGGCCATTAAAAAACTCCTTACTTTCCCGGAGGCGTATTCGACAATTTCTCCATTCATTCACTGGGAACGCTGACATCATAAATTGTAATTCATGGCAGAAACCTAAATGTCCAACAAACCAACTACTCATGTTACCCTTTCTTAAGAGGTTAATGACAATTTGATACAAATTTTATTTTTTAAAAGCTAACTCACACTTGGGGCAAGTTGTTGGCCACAGTGAATAATACTTTATGGATGAAATACCTTTTAGCAAGTAAATCAACAAATAAATTTATGGGAGGTTAATCATTCACACACAATTTCAACAACTGTTGTTTTGACAAGAACTTTTTTCTTGATAATTACCCAAGAATACAGATGTTCATGGTTTTCAACAGCTTTCTGTAACTCACTAAAACTACAATCCCAAACAATAAATAATGATAGCAGCAATAATAACAGTAATAATAAATAATTAAAATACATAAATTAATGAGTACATCATAGTACACACCTTTATTGATAAACCCTCTCGGTCATCCCTTTTTCTGTCTCGAAATTCATCTTCTCTTCTACGTTTTGCATCTTCTTGTGAAACTAAGGTATTCTCCTCAGATCGCCTCCGTTCTCTATCTTCGTGTCGAGGGGAAAGTCTTTGACTGTGCCTAGCCGTTCCAAACCTTCTATCAGCATCTTCATCTCTCCTACCAGCACTAACAGATTGGGGGACCATATGTGGAGGTAAAGGTGGGGGGGGAGGCAAGCTTTGCACAGGAAATCGGTCATCAGCATGAGATTTTTCCACTGATGTCTCATTGTACCGCAATTTACTTCTGTCATCTTTGTTTCTTTCATCCTTAGCTTTTTCAATAAGCCTATCAGCACCCCTCTCTTGCGCTCTTTCAACTGAACGCTCTCTTCCATATCTTTCCATAGACTTATCTCTCGATTTCTCTGATAGGAGATCATCTCCACGGAACTTATCAGGACGTTCCCTGTAATCCCTGTCATATCTTTCATTGCCCTTATCTTTCAATCTATCCATAGATTTATCCATGGTCCTACTACTAACTTGATCATCAGAACCTGATCGGTCAAAATCAACAGGATGAAGTTTGTCTGTAACTCGGGGTTCAATAGACCGTTCTCTATCAGAATATCGAATCTCGCCCTCTGAATCTCTTGAATCATTTTCCCCTTTCCGACGTTTACTCAACCTGTCCAGATCTTCAGCTGGGCTGACTCTCTTTTGTGGTTTTTCACCAGATTTCAGAACAGCTGAAGTATTTTCATGCCTGGGAGAGTGAACTGATCTAGAAGAAGGTTCATTTACATCATCTTTTACAGACAAAACCCTCAAATCAGACGACTTTACAGACCCACTCTCTGCCTTCAGTTCATTGGGGTGGATATCTAATGATCTTGTAGTTGGAGTTGAGCCTTTACCTGAAGCTGAAACTGTATTACCATTGCCTAGAACTGCTGAAGAAACGTTTGCAGGTCCATCTTGCCTGGCCTCAAATGAATGAGAGGGAAGATCTCTGTCACCGCCAGAAGAAGATCCCAGTGTTCTGATAACAGCTTTTCCAGACTTACTATCATCTTTACCAAGATCCTGCTTTGGTTGCTTCGAAAGAGATCCGCTAGGCATTGATCGCTTTACTGCAACTCTCCCCTGTCAACAGGAACAAGAGGAGAAAGGTTATAGAATAAACAAGTGCTTCACCTTAAAATGCTCTAAAACTATCATGGTGTTTCATAACAGTTGAATACTAAAATACACCTACTGCTGCTTAAAACAAAACAAGAAGAAAGGCTGAACGTAACAAAGTTTCAATGAATCCAATAATATATTACCAAGTGTACTTATAATAATATAACCACAGACAAATAGGGGAAAATCGACATTTTCTAGCAGTTTTTATTGTATCAGTTATAGCAATTTTTGATAAGTTGTAGTGACAAAGGTCAATCCGTGTTAAAACTGCCACTCAAATATTGAGGAAAAACTAAGTATATACTTTGCTGAATATTTTACCAAGAGATCAGCAGCCATCAACAATATTTGTTGTAGGGCCCACCAACAAGGGGAAAAAAGGAAAAGACATGAGAATAAATGAAACTAAGTGCGAGAACTTCCAGAAATTTCTAGAGGCCTCAAATAGTTACATTCCTTGATATATCTATATCAACAAGCTATATAAACATTTATATAGTTGATATGTTCGTAAAGGGGAATCCCTAACTTCGAGTTGTTAAAACTCGTGTAATCCAATCCAAACAACGATCACATAAATAGTTCAAATGATACCTCAGATTCTGCAGATATCTTGGCAGCAACTTTTGCAGCGTTCTCCTCTAATGTTCTATTTGTAGAATCCTCCATTTGTTTTTGAATCTCCACTGATTTGGGTGCTCCAGATTGTAGAGCAGCAGATAGCACAGCTGATGGGAAATCTGACCCATTTATTATTGAACCACTTTTTAGTTTTAAATGACTCATATCAGATTTCAATGAAGCACTTTCTGCTCTTTCCAACCTCCCAGCAACATTTTGTGCAACTAAATTACCAGCTATAGACTTGGAAACAAGTGATGATGCAGGCTTTAATTCAAGATAACCCATGCCAAATTCTTCTTCTGTAACCCATGAAGGCTGTATATACGAGATATATATTAAAACAGTAACAATGACAAAACAAACACATATAACTTAAATAAACAGAAACGGAAACAGTATCGTGTTTTCAATTTTGCAATTTACCTTTCTAGCAGCCAAAGCTGCAGCAACACCTGTTGCCAACACCTTAAGATCCTCTCTTTCATCAGTTCTGATTTTAGCTACCTGTGTAGAGTAGAAATAAAAGGAAATAAGCAACTAGAGGACACTCCAAAAGTCATACGAAAGCTATCAATTATAATATCCTTACCCGCTTTTCAAGGTTGATCCCACTCTTTCGGGTAACTGGAAATACATTCGAGATTTTCGTCAACAAAATGAGAGCATTTCGAATTTCCATGTACTCGGTTGATTCCAAGCATTGAATCAGTAACCTTGTGATCCTTTGACTCCATTTCCAGTGTACCTTTCAACAATGAATTGATGCATCATAATCTTGAGCAAAGTGATATGAGTGATGCGGCTTAAAAAAATTATCTTAACATGAGCAGAGTCTGATGGTAACACCAGTTGTTACAAAACCAGAAGTGGAGTAAAAAAAAAACTCCATCCAAAACACATTGAATTGACGGTTTCTTCACTCTATCACAGGCCTCCACACCTAGGGTGTAGTGGTCATTTAAACAAAGGTTTGTTAGGTTAAAAACCCTCTCTTACGAAAAACTTCACCCACTAAATGATCTCAGAGGTACTTACGAGTCTTCAGACAGGATTAACCAAACAATCAATAATAATTCAAAAAATGGAATGTCATCGGAGTCCTTTTCCTCAATTATAGGGAAGCAAAATGAAACCTAACACCAAAACTATATGGAATGCATCTCACTGATCCAAACTATACGACATCGTCTGAAATGTGAAACTTACCATTACCTTAATTCTTGAAGGCTGAATGATACAGAGATTTAATAGATTTATTCCACTAATAGTTCCAGTACCACTGTAAACAGGCACCATAGCAACTCCATTGACTGAGAGGTTACTAACTTTTTGGAATCGTCCCCCCACCCCAACAACCAATCCCCACGCACACAGGAACAAAACGCCACTGCAACAAAGATGACAAAAGGTCTACCGAAGAACTAGAAAATTAAGGAAAAAAAAGGATAGGCTTTTCTAACTTAATACATTACTAATTTTCGATTTTTGATTTCTATACAATTTTAACAAAAAAAATAGACTCTGCCCACTTTCCATCAATGAAGTGTTAATATTAATTGTAATGTGTCATTTTGAAAAGGAACATTAATTAATGAATTTTAAATCCCCAAAAAAACTCTTTATAAAAAGGAAAGAAACAAAACCCAGCCAAACCCCACGCCATCACCCAAATTCAAAATCCAAAATCCAAAATCAGAAGACAAAATCTCAAGCCCGGAAATCATTTCAACCCACTCAATTTCATATGCTGATCGGACCGGATCAAAAAACCACCCACTCGAATTCAAACTGCCCACTGTCTTGGATTTTGGTTTTGATATCAAGCCACCCACTTGATTTCATTTGTTGATTTTGCAGGTGGTGCTGGTGGTAGAGGGTTGTGGGTGGGGAGACTGGAGTTTATCATTTCTGGTGGTGGTGGTGGTCTGTGTGTTTTGAGAGAGAGAGAGAGAGAGAGAGAAGGGGGGGGGGGGGGGAGGAATTGAATTATATAAATTTAAAATCTATTTTCTTTCTAGTTTTTAATCTACTTAAATTTTGTGAGATAATTGAATTGAATTATTATTATTATTTCAAAATGTCATTTGGCCATTAAGATTAAAAGTTTTTCTGATGATTTTGGGAAGAAAAGGATATTACTGATGAGAGAAACCTTCCTAATAAATTACATGATTACACCCTTGTAGAATTCTAAAAATAGTGGAATAACAAATCAAAACCCCTTAAGATAAAAAATTGTTATTAGAAGCTTCCCATAAACCTTATTCTAGCCCAAATTACATAATTATCTTCAAAGATCCTTCTTCTATTCCGCTCCAAACACATCTCCCACACAACCAAGATCAAAATACAACTGCAAAGACATTTTACTTTCTTCTTATACACGAGCACAAAAAACAATGTCAAAAATTTTTGCTTCGACTTGGACAACACTCCTACAAAATCAAATTCCCCAAAAATCTTCTTCCATAAGAAACAGAGGGGGTGGACAACTTCCTCAACATCTTCCATACACAAGATAATCATTCAGCCTCACTTCCTATAGCAAGCCATAAATATTCACTTTCTAATATATATATTTTTCAAAGTATGACTCACAAGAAAAGAACCCAAAGAATGTCCTATTCATACTCTCTTAACGTCGATTAAAGAATTGAAGCAGAAACTGTTGACAAAATCGAGCAAAGATTGAAGTTCATCAAATCTTCAGATCATTCGAGTTTCTTTCAAAATTACATTCCAAAAGAGAGTGAAAGATCAAAGGAAAGCCCCGAAGCAATGGGAGCATTTTAATTCATGGATAGATGATAAAAACAATGCCAAAGCAAATGTAGCTCCCCATCCAATACATCCTCCTACAGCAGAATTTTATCCTCCTAACCATTCCAAATTTCATGTTATGAAGGAAAGAATAATAACTCTTCATTATATAAATTCCCATGGTTTCCAATTGAGACCCCTCTCAACACTTTAGAATCCCAACCAGTATCCCAAATCCCACATATACTTCGGATGAGCGCTCCCACATGTACTTTGACGAGCGCATACCAAAGATATCTTGTTCATGCGCGGATCTCCATAACCATTTCGTTACGAGAGCCTAATTTCTTTTTATTTAAAGAACCACTGTTCACACCCCCCCCCCCCCTTTTCCTCTTATCGGAAAGGAATAACTTACATCATACGAAAACAGAACATTAAACAAAGGAAAAGTGGCCCAGCAGTCCACGCTGGTCAGAAATAGAAACAACTACAACCACCAAAAAAACGAACTGTGCAAAGTTACTAGAAACAGTTACAAAACAACATATAGAGGCACCCTCTAATCATGTTAAACAGTCTAAAACTCGTACAGAACTGAGAACGCCGACAATGCCCCATACATCACGTGAACTAAACCTGCTCCAATAGTGCATTCCCCTCAAATATTGCTTCTTTACAGCTTAAGAAAATGAGGTTCAACAGTGTATCTTCAAAAGGTTTTTACAGTGATGCCCACAATGATGCTATGAACACAACTTTCTCCCACACCTTGCTTTCCTCTTTCTCATCAGAGATCCTATTATTCCTTTCATTCCAAAAATACCAAAATACTACTACAAAAAAAAAATAAAAAAAATAAAAAAAATATCCTTGACCGACTTTTCTTGTCCTATCGGAAACAAGAAAAATTATGATAATAATTGAGGAAAATGTAAAAGATGTATTGAAGAGTGGGCAGCCATTAATCTCAGTTCTTCCCCTCAGTGGCGGATCCAGGATTTTTGTTCAACCAGGGCGAAAGTTTCGAATGGTGCCGGGGGTTCGGGGCCGGGAGCCCCCGAGGCGATTTTTTTTGGGGTTATTTCAAGTTTTATACAAATTATAGCTTTATAATGCCCAAACAACTACAAATTATAGCAGACCTTGTTTTTATGTTTATTATTTTAATGCCCAAACAACTACAACTACAAATTATAGCTTTATAATGCCCAAATAACTACAACTACAAAGAGATAGCAGACCTTGTTTTTATGTTTATTATTTTAATTAATTACAAATTTTTTTACACCCTCAGTTTTGTAAATAATTAGAGTTGTACCTTGAAGTTTGAAGTTTTACCAAAAAAACCCTATATTTTTTTTTTATTTTTTATTTTTTTTTTAAATTGAACCGGGGCCGCCGCCTTGGGCCCTATGTCCATCCACCCCTGTCTCCCATATCCATTATTTTCCACCTTTTTGCCCTCTATTATTGTTTCTTTGCCCCAACCCTCCCAAACTAAAATAAAAAAGTTCATCTTCATTGACCTATAGCCTTTTAAATGTTACAGTCTTCCTATTACAAGAATAACTTTTTAATCCTCAACCACCCCTTTTCAAAAAGTGTACAGTATCCAACATTTTCAGCACTCATCAGAATCTTGAAAGACAGAAATTGAGAATGCTATTAAGAACTAAGTGAAGCGAAGTTAAACTCCCACCCTTAAACAGACAACCCATCTCGTCTCTTTTTACCCTCTCTAGCATTGTCTATAAAGCACGGACAGGAGCATGCGTGTCGCATGGACAAGACACGTACACGCCGACACTGAAAATCTAAAAATTTTGGCCACGACACGGCGGGGACACGGCGACAAATATATTTTTGAGTTTTTTTTACTTTAATACATTACTAATCTTCATTTTTAGACTTTAATACAACTTTATCAGTTATTAAACTTCAGTACATTTTATGTCGCTAAATGTGACCATATATCACCTTTAGTGGCGAAATTTTCACATTTAGCGACGAAATATGTACTAAAGTCTAATAAACTAATAAAGTTATATTAAAGTCTAAAATCTAAAATTAGTAATGTATTAAAGTCAAAAAACCCTATATTTTTTATATAAAAAAATATTAAACATCACATTAATACTAAATCCCTAGTAACAACCGAAATGCAAAAATACATATAAACCATTAGAGTCTTAAGTCCTATTCAAAACCTAAAACATCATATTATTATAAACTCCAATACTAGTAACAATCAAATTTCAAAAATCCCATTCTAGACATTAAACAAAAAAGAACTTTTTAACTCCAATGGGCTAAAATATGTTCTAACTAATACCAGAAAATTACAATTTCCTCCTGAAAATTATATAAACCTGTTCTAGCTATTAACACTTGACAAATATAAACTCATTTCAAGTTTCACCTTTCAATCAACAAATAATATGGGCCGAGAGAGAGACAATCAGAATAATAAATTCCTTCCAAGAAAGTAAAAAAAAAAAATATATGTTTTAAAGAAAAAGAAAATGGAAATAAAAAAATTAAGTGACACTGTGCCGAGAGAGAGACAACTAGAGAGCGTGTGCGTGGTGTGTGTGTGTGTGTGTATATATATATATATAGAGAGAGAGAGAGAGGAATTTGTTACATGTTGCTCGAGTGCAAAAGAAAGAAGAAGGTTTGAACTGGAGAGATGAAGCTTTTCCGGTAATGGCGATAGAGAGAGAAAGCTTTTCCGGCATTTCTTTGGTTCGAGAGGAGCAGAAATGGTAAAAGCCTAATTTGAGGAGTAGAGAGTTTTTTGGTTCATAATTTGTTATTTTTGTGGAAGTGTGTTGAAACAGAAAGGGTTAAAATTCTAATAAGTTGCTAAAATCTCTAATGAACCATTCAAAAAAAGATGTCACAAAGTTGCCCCCGTTTTTTTAACAGTTATTCTGTTTTAATCCCACTATGCCCATCCCGTGTTGGTCCCATGTCCAGATTTTTTTAATGCCATTTATGTTTGACACGCCGTGTGGGGTGTCAGACACATGCCCCTGTCGTGTCTTTACTCGTGTCGTGTCCTTGCCCTTTGAGTGTCCAACACACGTATGGGGCCTCCAAGGAAGCGTCCGTGCTTCTTGAGCACTGTGTTCCGACAAACCCAAGAACATGAATCCCATCCCAGTCCAAAAATAATAAATAAATAAAACATACCTAAATATTGTATAGACAAGTCACCCAACTCGCACCCAACCCTATTCGCAAGACTTTCCCATATTGACACCTCCATGTTTATTTAATATTTTTAACAAAAACAAATTTTCATTAGTGATTCAGAAGATTATAAAATGGGGAAGCCTACATCCACCGTATAGAGTGGATATAAGCCCCCACCAAAAACTGACTCGAAACATAATAAACAAAAGGACTCTTAACACTGATGCAGTCATAGGACCCTACTTAATAATTTTACTACAAAACACTATCTCCACAAAATATGACTAGATACAACAATCCACAATCGGGGGGGCGTCAACAAAAACAACACAAAATTATATGTGGTCCTTCCAAGATAAGGACATAATTGAATACCTAGTAGGGACCATTCCATTGACATCAAATAATCTCATAACTGAATGAAATAATGTTCCAATGTAAGAGCAAATGATTTAAATTATCATTTGAATTTGACACATGACACACCAATGAGGTGATAGTATCCAATTGAGTCTTCTTCCTTGGATCAAATCACAAGTGTCGACCTTTCAATGAGCCACCATCCAAGAAAACACTAGAACTCACTTTGAGGTGGTGACTCTCCAGTTGATTTCCAAACCTTTTTATCCTTGATTCTGTTGGAATGTATACACCCTCAACCATAATGAACAAGGAAGCAAATTGCTCAATTTCATAACCTTAAAGGTTCCTTTTAAAGCATCGATTCCACACAAAGGAGCCATTGAATTATGAGTAAACGAAAGTAATATGTTGGTTTTTGGTTGAATAAAATTTGATATAACAAGGGAAATTTTGAATGGTTCATCTCCCCCAAACGCTTCTTCCCAAAAGCTAAATTGATTCTAGGCTTCTAGTAATCCATGTGAATAAAAATAACGAACGAAGTGAAGGAAATTTATTTAGTTGAATGACAAATCGTGTCAGAGGAAGAACTTACAAAAAAAAAGGAATAGACTACACAGCAAATATGGATGGATACCACACATACAGGATAAAGGACAAGTCGTATCAAACTAAGGGGGAAAAACATATGTACATATATAGAGAGAGCATAGTAATCTAAGGCAGAAGGCGCACCAAGGCGCCAATGCCTCCTCAGAGCCTAGGCAGCGCAAGGCGAAGCATGTGCCTATATATTATGCAAAAGTTGTATGTTTGTAATATTAAGATTATTTTATGATCTAAAATTGAAATATGAGTAAGGTTTTAAAAGGCGCGAGGCGTGGTCGAGGCGTGGTCGAGGCGTAGAGGTCAAGCCTCAAGCCTTAGAAGCCTAGGCGCGCCTAGGCGAAGCCTAGGCGTAAAAAGGCGTTTTTCCTTTTTTTATTATTTTAATTATTCCAAGGCTAGTAATATAATAAAATACTACATACCTTGAATTTTGAAAATATATCAATATGTTTGGTAGCCATCTTTCTCATATTCATGCTTCATAACCAATATTTGTCAACTAATCCTTTGTTTTTAAAAAAAAAGTGTGCCTTAAGCCTTTTATCAAGAATAAGGCGTAATAAGGCGTAGGCGATGCGTTTCTCTCAAGCCTCAAGCCTAGGCGGGACTAGGCGGAGCCTAGGCGGGCCTTTTAGAACAGAGTTATGACATATATCACCATTATACACGGTTATGAAGCGACACATAAGAAGATAGATCTAATACTGCCATATTAAAACTGTCACTGTCGGAGTTATTTATATTGGTCTTTTCATTTACCTAAGTAGTGACTTAGGTGAGAAAGAGAAAGTTTCACCTACAAATTGATTCATTCTTGTATGAGTGTTTTCCAACAACATTTACCTGAGATAAGCCTAAGCCCCGCCTGGAGCCTAGGCGTACCAGGCATGCGCCCATGGTTCAAAGTCAAGGCCGATACCGCGACGATACGACCGAGTTGACTAGGTATCGGTGCCCACCGATCCGATTCCGAGTTCCGAGTTGAGTTTTCAATTATTGATGTGAATCGACCCTATATCGGTAATTTCTCGGTAGTATCGGTGATATAGCGGTATAATCGGGCCATATCGACGATATCGCAGCAGAATCGGCCCATATCGGTGATATCGCGATGGAATCGGCCCACATATCAGCGATATCACCATATTATCGACCCATATCAGTGATATATCGGCCGAGATGGTATAGGTTACTAAGCATCTCTCTCTCTCTCTCTCTCTCTCCCTCTCCAGTGTTATGTTGGTAAGCGTGGTTTTTTTGGGGGGGTACGAAATGCTAATTGTTTTTTTAATTTAGTGTGCTGTGTGTGTGGATTATTTGGTCATCGTGTGGGTTTAATTTAGGGTGTTGTATATGTGCCATTTTTTTTTTAAAGAATGCAAATAATCCAAATGTTATTTGTTATTATTTTTTATAATAATGTTCCCAATGTTATTTTTTAATATGTTATTATTTATAAAAAAAAACGTAAATGTTATTCTTTTACAAACATATATACAACTGTAATTATTGTAAAAATAATATTTGTATCCTCTAAACATTTGTAAAAATAATATTTACATCCTTTATGTAAAAATAACATTTGCAACACAAGAAAAAAATATATTTGCATCCTCTTTGTAAAAAAATAACATTTCCATTAATTTTAAAAAAACATTTGCAACCCAAAAACAACGAAAAAAAACATTTACATTTCTTTTATAAAAAAATAACATTTGCATCCTTTTTGTAAAAAACGATTGTAAAAAAAATGTAATGTTTTGTCAAAATCACTATTTGTAAAAAAATAACAATACTAAAAAAGAAACATTTTTATCCTTTTTAGAAAAATATAACATACTTAAAAAACACATTTGTATCCTTTTACTAAAAATAATACTAAGAATATAATAGTTGTATCCTCTTTGTAAAAAAAAAAAAAATATCCTCTTACTAAAAAAGTGACATTTGTTTTTTTTTTGTAAAAGCATAATATTTATATCCTCAGTGAAAAAAAAACATTGATTTATTATGGAACATTGAATTTGGCAAGTTCGCAGCACGTCAATATAATCAATTGTACAATGTTATGCATATTAAAGGATAGTTTTAAACTTATCTGATTGGTCCACATTGTTAATCGTATTTTTTTTAAATTTTCTAGATTTTTTTCCGATTTTTTTGCGCTCTCTAAATAGTGTATATTTGCGTATCACCCGATACCGTGACCGATACCGCGACCGAGTTGAAAATCGAGTGGCCGATACCGGGAACGATACCGAGACTTTGAACCATGCATGCGCCTTATTGAACGGGTCTTGTTTGAGGTGTGGTGAGGTGCCAATGTTGCGCTTTGGTGAGGCTGTATCCTAGGCGTGCCTTTAACAGTGATAAAGAAAGAGGCTTTCATAATGACTAGCATACGTAAAATGACGAGGTTTCAGCTCAGTTGGGTTAAGTTAGATGTTGGGTCAGGTTCTGCTCAAATGGGTTTAGACAAACCCTACAGCTCTCTCTCTCTCTCTCTCTCTCTCTCTCTCTCTCTCTCTCACTAAAATTATTCATTTTTTATTCAATGGTAGTTTTTTTTCCATTAAAAAAGGTATAGAGACAGAGAGAGAGAATTTGATTAGAATGAGCTTCGGTGAATGAAAATGAGCCTACTGAGAATGAATTGGTTTGTCTGATACGATGTCAGCAGGCTCCCAAAACCCTAAACTGATAAACCCTCTCTCTCTCTAAATTATGAAAATCATTATTATCATCAACTATCATCATACGAACTCCTGCAACCCACAATAACAAGTGTAAATGCATATATATATATATATAGAGAGAGAGAGAGGATCAAGTGAGGTCCCCCAATTTGAGGACCCTGAACGAGGACCATTTTTTTAAAATAGTAAAAAAAATATTTTGAAGCTGATTTTTTTCCTATGGTTTTTAAACATTTCAGTAGGATCATAAAAAAATAATCAGCTCAAAATATTTTTTTTTACTATTTTAAAAAAATCGGTCAAAGTTTGTCAGTTTTTATCAACTTAAAAACTGACACAGTTTGACCGATTTTTTTAAAATAGCAAAAAAAATCATTTTGAGCTGATTATTTTTTTTATGGTCCCGCTGAAATGTTTAAAAACCATAAAAAAAAGATCAGCCCAAAAATATTTTTTTTACTATTTTAAAAAATTGGACCTCATTCAGGGTCCTCAAACTGGAACCTCAATTGATCCTTTCCCAATATATATATATATATATATATACTAGCCCATGCCCGTGCCTATGGCACGATTTAGCTCAGCCCACTATTTGTAGCCCAGTCCAATTAAAAGTCCAGCCCATTTTTTAGCCCAGCCCAATTTTTATAGCCCAGCCCAATAAAATATATCAGGGGATGTGGATGTTGAAATGTATGCATGACATTTCTGCTTTCTTATGTATGATATTTTATGTGCTTCATGCATGCATAACGTACATATACATGGATGCATAACATACATGCATGCATGCATACATACATACATACATAACAAGTGGGCTGGGCTAATGGGCTGGGCTTTTATTGGGTTGGGCTATAAAAATTGGGCTGGGCTTTTATTGGGCTGGGCTAAAAATTTGGGCCGGGCTTTGCTTGGGCTGGGCTAATAAAATTGGGCTGGGCTATAAAAATTGTGTTGGGCTAAAAAATGGGCTGGACTTTTAATTGGGCTGGGCTACAAATAGTGGGCTGGGCTAAATCGTGCCATAGGCACGGGCATGGGCTAGTATATATATATACACACACACATATACATACATATAAAAACGAGTCCCAAAAGATGTTAACTAATTTAGGGGGGAAAACAAATTCATGTGATTTTTTTTATTGAAAGAATTTCCAAACGGCACCTGAATGTTATTAACTCACCTTAATAAACTGGCTATATGTAACACGCTGGCTGTTCGGATATCTATAATAAACAGCAAATCCTGGCATGTTTCCACACTCGCGTTCATATATCGATTCATCGCTCTGGAAAACAAAGCACCGAAAGCATAAATTCCTCACAGAAAACCGTGGCAGCATGAGAAAATCCACGAAACAAACAGGACTAAAATTTACACAAGATTGACTAAAAAGAGAGCATATATCGATCAACTACCTTCCAATAGTAAGCAGTCTTTAAAGTCTCATACAAAAACCTCCCCAATCGACCCACTTCATACTCAGTACAGCAGCATATCATAGGTTGTAAGGTTTTACATATAAGAACATCAATGTGGTTGACTGTATTGAAAAATGGTGTTCCTAAGGAATGAAGAGTATGTACGAACATGGCACAATAAACAGCATCAGGCATGCTGAATGTGCAGCGTGGAAATATACAGCGCTGAAGAAACTCCATGTTTATCTTTAAAGTATCAGGGCAGGAACTCAACCATTTGTCCTTTTCACGAGAGAGCCGTTTACGTACAGAGGCAACATTTTCTTCATGCTTCTGGAGTTCACTAGTTAGCCGATCTAATGATTCTTGAATTCGTTCCTTGTCTTTTTTCCTTTTAGTGATTGCAGAATTCGAATTATCGGAAATTTCTTCCAGGGCTTTAAGAGCAGCATGCTGCTTGGTTATTTCAGACTCGTAACGGTTTCTAGGAACATAAAGATCATAAAGCGTAAGACCCCAAAAGGTAGCATATAGATCAGGAGAGAGACTATTCCAGGCTTTTGAAGGCAATATTGTTCTAACAGTATCAAGAAGATCTGACCACCTGAATAAAATCAGTGAAAATTTCAATGTAAAAGAGGACACAGTTGATTAGAAGGTGGATGCTTTTAGTGAAAAAAAAAAAGAATCAGATCAGGAATTTTACATAATAGGCTTTCCAGGAGAACCAACGTCCAGAACAAGTTTGTCACATGAATCTAAAAGTTCAGGATCCTTTTCAGTCATTAAGGAATTTGTTACCTCCTTACGATCTAGAGGCCACAAGACATCAGAACAATTCTGACACCGGAAGAGCCTCAACACAGGCCGATAAATCAAAAAGACCACCTAAGGATCAGGGAACAAACACCATAATGAGAAGGTATCGAGTACATCACCAAATTACATCATACATAAAGGTCAAAGAACGTTTGGGAAAAATAAAAATAAAAAAAATTTGCAACTGTACACAAAAGTAAAAATATATATGCTATTAAGAATCTTGATCAAATACTATGTAAGAAGGATAAAGAACTTCAATTGCATGCAGAACCTCTGGATCAAGGTGGTATAGGTGTATAAGGTCAGCAAGATTGGGAATCATCTGAGCATAAGCCGCTGCTGTTGTCATTGCACTACACAAGAATTCCACGTATTGAAGAAGGGTTCCATGGCATCTATCAAACTGCTCACTGACCACCTTAATGTGCGGCATATCTGTGTTTATGACAACCCTGCAGGGTCCAACATTTTAAGACATTAATCAATCTCTTTCTACATTTACACCAACACCATTCCCCTAAAAATCCATTACAACTGGCAACAGGAATCCAAATCCATATTGATTGACAAATTGCTAAACACGATGATGTCATTTGGTATAATACCAACGAGAGGGGGGGGGGGGGGGGGTTCAGGACCAAAATAGAAGAAATTACAAAGATTGCTAAACATGATGAAGTCAGGTGTAGAGAGACATATACTTCCGCATTTGGTACAATACCAATAGATTCTTGAGAAATACTGTATAGCTTACACAGAACGATGCTGAGCAATAAGCAATAAAAGGGGGATTGCCAACTTCGGTTCATCCTTTGGAAGCAACGACTCCCTCAGCCTGTTAGTGGATTTGATCAAAGCCTGCCAAGGCCAGTTATATGTTAACATCTCAACACTTCAAATCAGTATATCAAATACTAACAGATGTGCAGCTATACTTTTAGCCAACGCATATTTGCAGTGTCACGTTTTATCGAATATTGTTTTCTACAATATTCCTATTGGACAATATATCTTAATTTTTTATGTAAGTGATAATTTATCGAGACTGTAAGGTAGCAATCCAAACTGTGTGTGAAAGTGCCAGTAACCTAAGATGAAATGAACATTAAGTAAAATTCATTACATGAAAAATCAAGGGTCAAATATTCAATTCAGTCTAATGTAGTTGAGGGTTTTGATGAAAACATCGCATTTCATTACAATTCATGGAACCATTGATCAATAACATGTAAACAAAAACTCATTATGTCATGGACTTCGTGAATGTTGATTGATTGCCAATCTCGTAAAGTAAATAAAAAATTGTTATGCGTATACGTCATATTTGTTTTCCAATATAGGTTCTAAACCTACAAATTCGAAGTTTCATTCATATTCCTCTTCAAATACTGAGAAATAAGAGTAACTGTTATGCTCCCTATGATGTAAATTATGTATATATAAGCAACTATAACCAAAAATACAATGTAAAGACTTATCTTCAATAACAACACAAAACAAAAGAGAGCCTCTCAATGTTTTTAGTTTCCTTTCACTTTTAAGGGTATTTTAGATCTGCCTGAACATCATAATCAACAGTATACTATTTTTCTTGTCCAGAAGAAAAATACAGTCCCCAAAAACTAATTAGCCTAAGTTACTACGGTAAAGATATAGTTTAAAGGGTTAAAGGGTTATGGACTTGTGCCCCTTCTTACAACGGCCACAACAAATCATATGCAAGAAACTGAACCGGAAAAGTACAATAGAACAGAAAAAGTACGGCCCAAGCTACGGTTGGTCTCGGGTTCGAGACATGGGTGCAGCCTCTCCATATATGGGGGTAAGGCCAACCGACATCCGCCTCTCCCAGACCCTGCAGTTAAGCGGGAGCCTTGCTTTACCTAGAAACTGGGTCGCAGTACATTGTCCCGTTCTAGATTGTTAAATACTTCCTGGTCCAAGAATTTCAAAAACATGAAGAAAATAAAATACAGCTGCAATACTTTTTGCGACCTCGTAACAGATTCGCAGTTCTCCAAATGCTTGAAAAATGCTTGTTTCAAAGGGAATAGTATAATTGGTAGAAACTGGGACATAAATTTCCAACACACAAAATTCTAATCAGGCCGCAGCATTCCTTGCAAAGGAAGTAATATTATATATCTCTTTCCTATGTTTGTTTTGATAAATGAAAACAAAAGAAGCTTAGGATTTCTTCTGGGTGGCATAAGCAAGAAATTGAAGTATCTTATTACGGTTTGGAAAGGAATTTTCTCTCTGGTTCATACAGGGCCACTGGAGGTCTGCAATTTGAAGCAATTTAACCAGGCTCTGTTGAGGATGAGGCTTTACAGAGTTTCTAATATCAGAAGGATTTGTGGAACAATATGAAAAGTCAAGTATAGGAATCAGCAAGGGCATCGGATATTGGGGGAGGTTCAATCAACATATGGGGTTTTCTTAAGGAAGAGTATTAGGAGAAAGTGGCAAGAGTTTCTAAACAGCAGTTCTGTGATTGATGTTGAGCAAAGACTTCCATTTTGGCTTGATTATTCATGCGCTTTTGTCTGCTGGAGTTTCCACTTCAAATTCTTTATGACATTGGAGATGATTAGGATGCTTTGACGGCAGTCTATGCCTCAGGCTCTTAGACCTATTAATGGGATACTGTGGACTCCTTATTTCATCAAACTTTCAGAAGCGAGAGTTCGAATTTCTTTCTCATTGGTGAGAGTTGGAGCTTCTCGATGTGTTGCTTGATAATATATAGAGTTTGGCCTCAACAAGACAGGCAAGAGTCGTGGAAATTCCGCCCTTTGTTTAAAAAGAAGGTTTGAGGTTTGGCTTATGACTGTTATCTGTCGATGGGCCTCAAACTGACTTTCTTTGAAACACAAAGGTTCTTTGGCAACCATCTTCATAAATTGGTAAACTTTTGACGGGTTCGACTCGGCATTGGAGTTTGTGTGGTGTCAGAGAAGTGATTTACAATGAAAGATAGATTGAGTAATGCATTATAGCTCATCTTAGTATTTGGTGGTGCCTTTGGTTGGACCATATTAGATGACTTTTTAGGGTATCAAGGGGCCAATCACTTCTTTTGAGATGACCATATATTTCGACAACAAATCAACCTGGGGAAGGACGAACTTATTCCTCGACTCTTGACAGATGGATGCTTGATTATAAGTATTTTCCTGAGTTGGGCGGGTGACACTTGTTTCGTATAAGCTTTATGGTGTCTTTGTTTTTCTGCAATATACCCATGTGCAAACTCCGTATGCACATGGGCACCCAGTTGATGCCTCTTCAATCTATTTTACTCATCAGGGAAAAAAGTGAAATGAGAACATAAAGGATACAACTTGTTGAAAAAATATATCGTGAAGGGTAAGCTTTGGTCAGCATTGTGTGGCTCAAATCGTAAATTCCAAGAACTGGATATCTTCTATACAAATGTTAGCTGTTGCCTCTTCAAGGAACTTCAGAAACATAATCAATGAAAAAGGAAATCAAACGTCATAATACCTTATTATTCCGAGTTACCCCAAAAGAAGTAGCTTGATACCGAAGAGTTTCACTTCCTGCCATGGCATCCAACTGTTCCTCAGTCATGTTTTCCGTGTACTGGACATTGGACATTTGCTGGATAAGTTCCTGTAACATCACAGAATACTAAGCTTTGGGCTGATAGATTTGTTATAAAAAGGCATAATATTTACTGATAAATACCTGCAGGAGAACAAGCTCAATCCCATTACCCTTTTTCAACTGATTCACAAGATACTGGAAAAGACCCCTTAGCTCCATTGATGGGTATTTCTTACATCTACAAAAATACCAATGGCTTTAGTATAATTTCACGCAGTAAAATTAACAGCACTCACAAGTCAAATTTAAACTCATTATTAACAGTAAAACATTTTAACCGTCGATATTTTATAAGCCGTATAAAAAGATGAAAACATGTCACTTTTCATTAAAATGAAATCCTAAATGTTACTCGAGTCCTAAATGCGGGAACCATCTAATCAATTTAATATTTTATACGAATTTAAACACAAATTACATATATAGAAAAAAAAATTATGAGCCAGTTGAATACAGAAGAAATACCAAGCTAAAAGAAGTTCATTTGGAAACAGGAAGGCTTCAAACTGATCAAATTTATCCAAATACATACTCATCTAGCATGTTGAACTTATAAACAGTAAGACAAGACAGTAGGAGTAAAGGAGAAAATACAGCAAACAAATCCCAACATGGCAAATGGAACAGACAGGGAAACAAGAAAATAGTCATATAAATATTGCATAATAGTTACTTTAATTAAATGTCCACGCCAACGTTAAAAATGCATGTTCTTCTTTCTTTGTTTATTTTTTTTTAGAGGCAAAATTGTCCGAGAACGAATGAAACACAATACCGAGAATTGATGGTTCATAATGAAATCTTAATTTAGAGCCAACAAAGTTTAACCCCCCAATCCACTAAAGTCGAGATTCGAGAAATATATTTTGACTCTCGGCTCTTATTTTTCATATCAATCCAACTGCAAACAAAACATTAACTTACTTAATAAATAAACTATTTCTCAAAGTTATATTTAATGACTAATGCATTCATAACATTAATTCACATAAACCAAAACCATTGACTTCACTCTTTGGTGGGGAAAAACATAAAACAGGTCTAGCTCCATATTCAGCATTAAAGAAGAAGAATATGCTGGCTTAATTGAATCCTCTAGACTTAGCAACTCTAAATCATTTCAGGATTTCAACAATGGAGATCAACTCAAACAAAGCATGAAAGGAAAGAAAAAATAGATTCATATAAATGAAATACGATGACAGCAAAATAATGTACAAAAAAGAATGGGAAACTCCACCTTAGTCATGACATTCATTATGATTAAAATTTCTCTTTATCTTACTTTTCTAGTTCATGCTCCATCTTATGAACCTATTTAATAGTCTCACGAACCTTGCGACATAAGCTAAAGTGACATAGATAATCCTTCACTGCTCAAATAACTAAAGTTTGCCCATAACATCATATTCTAAAGTGCCACAAATAGCCATTTGTGAATACAAAAAATAAATTTAAAACAAAGAACAGGCAACCAGTAAACAAAACCAAAACTTTTTCTTGATTCCCATGCCTTATTTGATGTGAAAACAGTTGTAACAACAATACACAAAATTTTATGACAAGAAGAGCCTACTTCTGCCCAAATAAATACTGATATTCTCCTTTCTAACAAAGCAGGCAATATCTATAGAGGTAACTTAAGAACATTAGTGCCGCCACATACAAGAGGGACTAAAATCCATTGGAAAAATAAAAAAGAAAATACAAACTTCTTTCAGTGTTTATTTAGACTCCCCGTTTATTGTATGACTGAGCAGCCTCGGCACACTCGAGAGTTTGGGTGGATGAAGCTCAAGAAAACAGTCACTCCCGAATTTTAAGCACCACCTCCTCCAGAGAAATTGAATTTCAAATCATAATGGCGAGCTGTACACCACTTCACTAAGTATATGATGAGGCAATATAAGGCTCATCTTTTTCAATAATATGCATGTCTCCGCCAATTCGGCATTGCACAGTTATGGAGTAACCACATCCGGAAATACCAAAGAGTCTTCAACAAAACACCCCCACAAATGCATCTCCTATCCAAACAGAGTCTTCCCGATTGCGCTTATCAATGGCAGGGAATGTTATGGTGAACAGCTTTTAACCAAAATACAAGAAAAAGGATATTCATTTCTGGAAGGTTCCAGTCACCCAGTAAGCAATGCGCAATCATAAACTGGAAAGACCCCTACGAAGAAAACTGATACGGACAAGAATATGATCCCAACCCGTACTAAGCACCATCTATCGTCCACCTTCCAACTAAATCTAACCTTCATGATACATTATAAGATTTAGTTCCGATACCCTTCCCTGCACATTTTAATACAAATACACAGCTTCCCAGTCCAAAGAAAATTTTCAAGTGAGTGTCAGGCAAGGACTCCAAGGTTTAAGCGCACCTCCTTCTCAATGATCAACTTCAGCGACAAAAACTTAAAATTTATCTTCTGCTTCTACACAGATCTCCTTTATAGCGACCAGAGTGCGGTCTGACTTTTCATCTGTAATGTTGACATAATTGCTCTCTACCATAACTTTAGAAACAAAACCAGACATCGTGCCAGAAAGAGGTCTAGGATCCATTTGCCAAAAAAATGCTTACTTCTGGACTAGAAAGCTTTCCATTCATGTATTGCTCAAATCTCCTCTACACCTTTCCAAAACACAGATCTTAACCTTCAACACAAATAAGAAACAAAATAAGCACGAAGGTTTTTTATTTTTAATGAAGTACTTCTCAATAGGTCCGGTCCCCTCCCCCTCCAACATACATCAATTTTTCCCCAGTGCTGATAAAATCTCATCAAAATCTGCCATTAAATCTCGTATAAGAATTTGACTGATGCCTGCCTCAAATGGCAAACCAAGATAAACATTCTGAAGTGAAAGGACAACCTAACAAAGGGACGAATGTCTGCAACGTTCCCAGCTCCAGTCACCCTGCTGCTGAGATTAATCTGCAACCCAAAAAGTGGGTGAAGTATCCCTTGAATGCTAAACAGAAAGGAGCTATACATTGCCTTAATAGTAAAAGTTATATCAGTTCTAGGAAGACGCAACCAAAAAATTGTGTCCCAGCCAGAAATTATGAGTAGGCAAAAAAAAATTAAAAAAATAAATAAAATCACATGGATAAGAAATGTAAAACAGTGCAAAAGAGAAAACAAACCCAACTAAAAATACTAAAATGACATGTCTTGGCCCACTATACTTTCATTATAGTTTTGAATCAATTTTCTCTGTCCTAGAAGGGTGAAAATTTTACGAAGAATGTGGTTCAGCTCATACTCAAATAAGCAAACGAAAATGCCAAAGACAGTAGAACTTCATAGGTCACGGTATGAAAAACATAAATAACAATTCAAAGATGCAGAAAGAAGAAAAGAATACGCACAAATGACCCCAAAACGAAGCCAGAGACTGGAGCCAGTCTGATAAATTAAGGCCATCATCCTTCAGCTTCTCACGGCCACCTTGCGCCAGCCGCTCAATCACCACATATTCCAGAATATCATACTCAAGCTGTTTAAAGTACCCAATTTAGCAGGGTAAACATAAAGAATTAGATGAAAGACAAGTATGAATGAAAAAAAAATCCAAAATACTATAGTACCATATATAAAAAGTTTTGGTGAGAAGAAACATTGTATGAAAGAGCCAACTCTTAATTTGCAAGACATCAGCAGAGAAATCAAAATAACAACAGCATTAGAAATTAACCGATTACAATGAAGCACATTAGGGTTACATGTCAACAATTAAATGCTAACAAACCAATTAATTATGAGCAAAGACACCACAAAGTAATCCCACATTATAGTACACTAGAACAACAAGAATGAAATAAGCATTAAAAAAATTCAATAGTCAAACTGCATTCTAAACAACTGGCAGACATATATATAGTATCACTTTAATATTCTTAACAAGTTTAAATTGAACGTTTTGTTCAATTTCATTATGTATTGGAGCTTTACGAAACCCCCTGGTTGTTTTTCAAATTGCTTTTCCTTGGGAAATCTGATTCATTCATCATGCTGACGCAATAAATACCTGACTTCAAATAATAAAATGGTGTACTCTGGATTAAAAATAGATAATGAAAGATTTTGGTAAAAAGAAAAAAGAGTGCAGCACCGAAAACCATTATTAGGTCCAACTGCCCATCAAATATACAGGATTAATGAGCTCAAAATAATGGTAATCTAAGTAAAAGCAAGTGCAACTTTCACTATTTATCAATGCTGCAACTACTCCTGTCCAACTCCATACAACTTCTTCGGTCTCAAAATACGGGCTGTAGCCTGTGGGTCAACAGGCAGAATCTCAGGCAGTTGAGAAGGAATGTGATGTAAACAATGTTCAGGCAGGGAATTCAGCCCCGTCTTTGTTCCCGAGACACCTATCGTTGAACCATATTGATGTAAATAATTCCCTTTATCCTATCAAATATGTCCTCATATGATGCATAGTTATGACCATTAGTTATAGGAAGATCTATAAGGCATCATTAGTGATGTCATGGCCACCGTTACCCATAGGTGTCAGCCATAACCCCACTAATTTTAGAACCTTCCACATTTATTAAGCACCTTGGGGAGTATATTCCCCTTTCTAAAGCAATATATATGTACCCATTCCCCAATGGGGAAAGATAATAACACATTTTGTTAGAATATGTGCCTAGTTGTTTTCTTTTCTTTTTTTGTACCAGTAACATGTCGCATCTCATAATACTTCGATTGCCTCTACGATGCAGGAGTGTGAAGCCCAGCCACATTTCTTTTATTTTATTTTTATGTTACTTAACAATTCAGTATTTCTTTTATACAGAGGTGTAATGATATTTAAGTAATTTTCCAGCCTTGGTAGTATAATTGCATAAGTATGTGTGTGGATTTTATGCATTGATTGTGTTTGTGTGTTTCTTCTATATTTTACATGACTATTGCTTCAGTTGATACAAAAAGTGTGAATATATCATGTAGGATAAAACTGAAAGATCGATCATTTCTACATTTAATAGAGTTACTCTCCTTTATGGAAGGCTTTCACTGACTCCTGCATCGTTCCTATATTTCTTGTAGATTCATTTTCCATGTTTATGACTGACTCTCCTTCCTATCCCCGTTTTTATGATTGATAAGTAGTCCGGGCATGGGGTACCTTCCAAGGTGAAGGTGGTTTGAGTGGTTTGTGGCCCGCAACATGGCCAATACTTGTGACATCATTCAGAAGAAAAGGCCTAAAATTTGTTCATCTCACGTGTTGTGTTTACAGAAGCTGGTGGGAGTTTAGATTCACTTCCTTCTTTCATTGCAATCCATTTTTATGCAATAAAGAGATTCACAATTTTATAGTAAGTGGAGTGTATTGAATGATGGTGTTTCTAATGCAAAAACACCATCAAAGATATCCAAAGACGAGATAAAAACACAAGTTCAATCTGGAATTTTGCTAATCAAGGCAAAGTTGAATGCTCTCACCATTACATCATTACCTATTAATACTAAAGGATACCTGGTCACCAAGTAAAAGCCCTAAAGTGTCAGTATGACATGAAAGAGCCATAACTTATTCTAGCATTCCAATAAGAGGAATATGCCCCCTTATTACATTTACTACTAATACTATTAGAATTCTCAAACAAAGATACTAAATCTGAATTACACCCCCCCCCCCCTTTAATTACATCATTTTCCCCTTCCAAAAATGAATTTGTCCACGAACTCTAACGGTAGAAGTGTCCGACCTCGGAACTTGTGAACAAACTTTGGAAAATTCTTGAAAACTTGTATTTCTCGGGATGTAGATTGTTGTGGCCCATGAAAATTGAACGTGGGGAGGTCAGGCTTGATCCATTTCAGCCCCTACTATTATTGGGCTAAAACTAACCCCATTTAGCCCATCAAAACCTGCTTGTTAGTTTTATTAGGCCGAAACCCCGTCTGCTTTTGAATCCATTAACCAAAGCAGAGCACAAGAAAAATATGTGAGCCTTAACGGGATAAAACCCATCTGCCAGAAACCCATTAAGCTTCTTAGCTTGCTCTTCAAGGTAGAGTTTGCTGGAACAATAGACACAGACGGCTGGGCACTGGCACGCGTCACCGCTCTTGGAAGAATTAAGGCCTCCGCCCACCGACAGAGCTCGGCAAGATATTTGGAAACCTGCCTGTGGCAAATTGGCTATTGGATTGGTTAATCTGACCCCTCTCTCCTCTGGTATCTTCCTACCTTTCTTCTCTTTCTTCGACTTTTCCCTAGGGCCAAAACAGGGGTAGAAATCGGAAGAGTCCACTCGTCGGCCATGACGAGAGTAGAATTTTTATTTTAGAAAAGAAAAATATATTAGTGAGTGATTGTAATTGAAAATTGAGGGAATATTGGATTGTAATTGAAGAGTTCATTACAATTCAAGGCAAAATTGGGTTTGTAATATTCTTCCCTAATTCATCTTGCTTAATCCTTGCATGCTTTCATTTGTTTATTCTATGTCTTAGATGATGATTATTGAGGGCTAATCTCTCAATCAAGGGATGAATTGAAGCGCCCATGAATCCAATTTAGTTAGTTTACTTGTTAGCACAATTTTGTAAATTTTGTTTATCTCAAATTTCTCTTATTAGATTTTACTTCTTAGTTAGTTACTTTAAAAATTAGCACTAAATAATAATCCCTTAAAAAATCATAAAATAAAAAAAGAATAATATGAAAATGATTATATACTTGTCTTCACATATTTGGTTCTTCACACATGAAAGGTGGATTGATACCTTTACTTACCCTATGTATATTTTAAGTGTGTTCGTAGGTTGAAGGGATTTTGGTTGGAAAAAGCTTTGGAACAACGATTACACTTAGAAGTATTTTTTTTCCCATCAAGAGATTGCAATGGGGCAGGTTTTAGCGGGAACCTGCTCTGCCCCGTCCCACCCCTAATACGGCGAATTTCGGGTCATTAAACAGGACGGGGTACATGATCTAAGGAACAAGTTTAGAGCATTCTATAAGCCTTTTTAAAAGCGTAATTGTTAAAAAAGAGTTTCCAAATGAGGAAAACCCTACGTTCCCCACTAAAACCTATAAAACCCACCATCGTGTCACATGCTAAGTATGACAATTGGCACACTTCTCAAGACTATTAGAAACCTGAAATCCATTCTAGAGAGAGAAAGTAAGGTTTGTGTGCAAAGAAGTGAGTACTGCCAGAATAAGATAGCGGAAGACTAATGTTCATCGGAGAAGAAGAAGGCGCTAGAGGCGGCGAAAGGCTATTTTTCATCGGATTAATCCACTAAGGTAAGGGATCTGTCCTCACCCTCTTCTTTCTTGTTAAAATCCTAATTTTCTATATCTTCATTGAATGAGAGGCGTCCTTGTGTGAAATCTGGAATGTCCATGGACTTCTACGGTTCATTTGAGATTCTGGGTTTTATTGGCCATCGACTTCTATTGTTCATAGAGGATATCACTGATTTTTGAAGTTTTCTGTTAGAGTTTTGAGGTGGGATTTTTGGAGTTAAAGAGTGAGGGTTTTGGAGATGTTCTTACTTGACCTTAGGAGATTTATTCAGTTTTTCCTTTGATTTTTGAGGATTCGAGTTGGGAGTAAATTAATATTTTAAAACATAGTTTTTATTAAAATGCCCTTGTTGTTGCCAACCAAGAGTTCTAACTCTTTCCTTGAGGTTGCAGCCTATTAGAGGAGGACGCGGAGTTAGGAGACAGTATCATATTATTCCTTTGTTGAGTTGGGGATTCGGTGTTAAGACCGCGGCATTCATTAGCCAGTCCGAGGCATCATGTCTATTTAAGTACCTCATGTTCAGTGCTTGAGGTCAACACGATTAGTCTAGGGAGATTGAGCCTACGCTAACTATGGGATTTAATACCGCGACAGAGCTCAACCAAGGTGTAGAGTTAACAGCACACCGAGAATCGCTCATCTTGCAATTGGGCAGGAGAGGAGGTCGCGGCTTGTGGTATGACTAGGTCAAATATACCTAGAATAAAGCCACATAGTTTGAGAAGTCAAAGATTATAAAAATATATGTCACGGACTATGAGGACAAACCATGGGAGATTGAGCTTGAGACCTTTGGGAGATTGAGTCATAGGTCATTGGGGAAATCTGAAGGGTTGAGCAATACTATACTTTCCTTTCCTTATTCCTTATATTGCACATCCTTTGTTACTTACTTATCATTAATTGTATATTTATTGCCCTTTAAATACTAACATTTGCGGGTGGCTGAGGACCATAGAGTTTACCCTTGCTAACCTATTAGAGCTCACCCCTTCTATATTTTGTGTTTCCTCAAGGTAGGAGCTTAGGACCTTAGTGAAGGCCGCGGAGTATATAGCGACCGCGGAGATAACTTGCACAGTGCTCAATCTTAACTGTACTTATTCAACTTTATAGTTTTATGTTGATTATGGTATGAGGAAGGACTAGTTCTATGGCATATATTAGAGACTATTATAACATAAATGAAATTTGAAAGATCTATTTAAAAATTCTTCTCAAATGACGTAATACTATACTGAGATGAGCTGTTAAATCTATCAACTCTCTGATGTAGAAGTCGAGGCCCCTTACAGACCGTGGTTGTATAAGAATTGCCCTA